>CAJVRN010000012.1:157500-332500 GCA_911728415.1 Lagocephalus sceleratus | reverse complement strand
CAGAAGATCCTCAGAAGATCCTCAGAAGATCACCCATCAACGTTCAGACACACGTCCGTGAGGGAAGGCGCCTCAGTTAAAGGTTCCCTTATTAGCCGGAGCTGTGAGTGTTTACCAGAATGAGCAGACTTGGAATGTTCCTCGCTGAAGCCCAGCTCAGGGATGACGTGAGTGAAGCCTCAGCAGAGGAGGAGGTGAAACAAGACTCATGTGAAAGTCGACGTGAGAAGACTCAGGGCGTCCCAGGACCGAGAGTGGTCGGACGTGACGGAGGACAGTTGTGAAGGTCACGTTTCTCATGAACGTGTTTTTAACGGCTGCTGCGACGTGACCGTGGTCTGACTCTGGAGATGTTTCCACCTCCACCACAGAAACATCGCTGAAGCTCCTCGACGCGTATTTGGGCCCATTTCTCACACTGGCTCCTCTTGTGTGTTGAGGGACCCCTCCTAACCCGGGAGCAGGTGAACGCCTAGCTGGATTCTGGCCCTGGCAGCACTGGGCCGGACACCCCTGTGGTCGGGTTTAACTGGGAGCTCTGGTGCTACGGCTCCAGCGCGCCCCCTGCAGGCAGACACGCGCAGGCGTCTGAGCGCCGCGCAAACGTTTGTGTTTGTAGGAAGCTCCTGTTATCACCAGAAACACCAGAAACCTACTGGAAACACCTCTGACACCCTCTGGAAGAGTTCTAAATGCCGTGTTATCACAAAAAAACGATTTAAATGTGAGCAGAAGTGTGGGGAGAAACCCTGAGGTCGACGACAAGAAGGCCCGCGGGACACAAACACAACGTTCAGCAGGCAGATTCTTGTGGACGAAAAAATAAACAGCAGCAGGGACAAACCACGGTGTGTATCACAGCAGCAGCAAACACACGTCACGTCCTGTGGGGGGGAAACACACACATCCCTGTACTTCTATCTTTGTGAGGACCTTCATACTCATACCACCACCACCATGTAGCCCCTCCCCCTGACCCCAGCTAAAGGCTGACCTCAACCTTAAAACAAGTGTTAACCCTGTGGAGCTCTGACGTAGTGAGGACCAGGCAGACATCCTCTCTGCTCCCAGGATGGATGCCTGCCCCCCCCCCCAGGCAGGGTTCTGTAGTTGGACACCAGCGGGAGGAATCCGCTCGCCCGGTTAAATCGGGGTTACGGCGTGTGTCTGAGGGCCGTCTGCAGCAGTGCGTTGTGGGTAGCGTGGTGTCACCTGGACCTGCGGGCGGTGGAGGACGAGCGTGTGAACCTCCCGCTGGCTCCAGCGCTTCATTAAAACAAGCACCGCCACCATCAGACGCCTGATGTTTGAAGACCACAGTGGTGACAGTGATGACGACGGTCAGGATCAGCACACACACAAGTAGATCGCATCTTTTTTTAATAACACCCTCTTTTTAAATATGAAAGATAAAGACTTTACAAACAGAAGGAAGGACGAACGCCACATTCAGCCCTCCGTCACATTCACCGCTGAAGCCGTCCACCCTCGGCTTCAAGTAACTTTAAATATTTGAAGGAACCCCACATTGAGGCTGGCGTCACCGCGTTGTATTTACACAACTAATCAACCGAGCCGGCCTCCGTTGCCGGCGGTTACTGGGTCACAGCAGCGCAGCTCCCTCCCCCGTTGGCACACCCCCCCCTTTACAAACGTGTAAAAATAAAAAAATAGATCCCCGTCGGAGTCACGTGATCTGGAGGCTGACTGGAGGAACGCTCCAGATAAACAGAAATATTCACTCTCACGTTTGTGTGGCCATGGCACCCCCCCCCCCCCCCCATCACCCCCCATCACCCCCACCCATCACCCCCACCCATCACCCCCACCCCCAGGCCGTGGAGTCTGAACAGAACTGAAGGAACGACGCTGCAGTGACCACAAGTGTGTTTGCGCTGCAGCCATGAGGGGGGTGGGGGGTGGGGGGTGAAAAGTGACGACGGCTTCAATCCTCCAGTGATTCAATCACAAAAACTCAGGTAATTCTCCATTTTAGCCACTTTCGTTGTGCCGAGATCAAGCGCGTGTCCCGGTTCCTCCTCCTCCTCCTCCTCTTCGAGGTGGGAGAGGGCTGCTCTGACCTGCAGATTCCGCAGCACAGCGTCCGTGTTGTCCACGTTTCCATTGGATGGCCGCGTGAGTGAGTCCTCAGATGTAGTCGTCGTCCACCGGCTCCCCCGGCGTGTCACAGTGGTGCAGGAAGAGGACCACCACCCGCTGGAACACGCCCTTCTTGCTCTGCCGCCGCTCCGAGATCTCTTCTCCCACCGTCTCCATGCAGATGTCGGCAGAGAGCTGACCTTTACGCCGTGGTGCATAGATGGTTGCTAGGAGACGGGGGAACAAGTTCAGACCTCTCACCTTCGATGATGCTTTTATTGTGGTGGGGTGTTTTTTTACTCACAGCTTTCGTCGTCCTCAAAATCGTAGCGAGCGTAGCTGTTGGCCTCAGCAGCTTTAAGTGTCCTGAGCCAGGGGAAATCTGTGACCATGCTGTAGGGGGCGCTGTCAACCACACCTGAGAGACACACATGTCAATAACGCAGCGGGCTGTGTTCACGTGAACACGTCAGCACACATCTGAGCTGTTGTGATTCATGACGGCGGTTCAAACGTTGATCGTCTTATTTCACTCCGGCTCCGGCTGGTACGGGCTCCGGCGTTCAGGCGGGTGTTTCCTGGCCCACGCCCGCCCATGACGTCATCAGCTGCGGTATTTACACTTTGTTCTACTCCCCACTCACCACCTGAACGCTGCAGCACCCCCACCGCCCCGCCCAGACCTGTTTGTGACACCAACACTCCATAAAGCTGTTTCAAAGACTTTTCCCTCAGCTCAGACGAGCAGCAGGTGGTGTGACCCCTGATGGATTCATCTCACTCTTCTTTGTCATATATTTCTATTCTTTATGTCGTCCACATATTTTTGCGATCAGGCTGTAGGTGTGTTTAGGCCGGTGAGTGTCTTACCCTCCAGTGTGTAGATGTCCCGCCCCCAGGGGTATCTGGGATACTTCTTCACGTCCTCTTCTGTCCTGGTGGCCTCTGGGAAGAACTCGTACCTAATCAACTCCCTGGAAAAGAAAAGGGAACAAAGAAATGCAGCTATTTTTAGATTATTAGTGATGAATCATCTTTAATCCGACATTCAGCAACATAGTTCACTATGTAAACATTTGACTTGTCTTGTGGAGATAAGATTAGATCAACGCTATGAACTCACATGAGCCGAACCCTGACCAATCACAACCCGACTTCATTTCTTTCACTTAGTTTAAGTTTAAGTGAATTTACTATTTCCATTTGCTTCGACTCGATAACCCGAAATCTGAAGATAAGGCAATAATGATTATGTCATTCCTTCTTCAGTACCAGTGTTTCTACGTTTGGAGTTAACCCAGATTATGGACGGACTCAGCCCGGTCCAGGTTCCACTCACTGGCTGATGTTGGCTATCGTGTCCATCCAGCTGCGAATGCGAACTTTGTTGCGTATATTTGGAGGGTTGCTGAATTCATGGACTATGGCGATGTGATAGGGATACGGACCCTGGAACAGCTGCTGCTCCAACGCAACTGTGTCAACCTGCAGGAGAAAAGGAGCGAGGAGCAGAACCTAATAAGAACCAGAGCCAGGACTGGGGACAAGGACAGCTTTGGACCATCAGAGGGGGACGTCAGAAGACCCACTCGCTTCAAATAAAGGTAAAGTCAGCTCAGGTGATTACCTGATGCATGGGGCGCATGTAGATAATGCGGTTCCTCTCTGGAGGCATCCTCAGGATCTGATCCAGAACCTGCTCCATGTCCAGCTTCTTACACTGAGCGTAATCAAATCTGTTCACGATCGGGGCGCTTTCCACGCGCAGCTGCTTCAGCACTCGACATCTGGTGGCTGAAGACGATAGCGACAGGAAGAGGAAGAGGTGTTGATGCCAGCCCGCTGTGAGGCGGCGGCGGGGGGAGCACGCGTCTGTGTGCAGCTCACCGTGAATGAACATCATCTTGGGACAGTCTTTGAGGACCAGGTCGGTGATGCCACAGTTGGTCAGAGTGATGCCCACCAGGTTCTTACTCTTCAGAGACAGAACCTGCAGGCCAGCTCTCGTTACACACACGCCATCACTCAAGACAAACATCAACGTTCAAGGGCCGCTTGGATGTGGAGTCTTCAGAGACATTCCCATGTGAATGTGGGGAACAAATCACAGACCACGCTCTTACGTGAAAGACATAAATAAGGGAGCGCTACCTGTATGTGGTCGTCCTCGGTGACCGGGTCTGACGTGCTCGTTGACTTGTCCGCCATTCGTTTCTTCCTCACCGTTAGTCGAGATGCTGATCGGGAGAAATCTGTCAGAAACAAGGTTTTTATAGAAACATTCAAGAACAGGGGCTCCGTTAGTCATTGTGGGTGGAGAGTGGACGCAGATCCAGATGGACACAAGCGTGTTAGCTCGCTCTTACCGGTCTCGGGTGCGAGAGGCACAGAAGACAGGCGGGTTCGTGATCGCGTCAAAGGTCTCCTGGGGACGAAGTCCTGGGGAGCGCCGTGGTTGTGCTGGTTCCCGGCAGACCTGGGGGCGGGCGGTCTGTCCGCCTGTGCCCCCAGCAGCGCTATTCTCCTGGGGTCCTGGTTCCCAGGAGCAGCGGGGGCCTCCAGACCAGCCCCCCCAGTAGAGGCAGAGCTCTGCCGTGCGCCGGCCTCCAGCGGGCCCCGATGTGCTCTGGGGGGCCCCTCGGGGGGGTCGGCCCCCCCAGGTGTGTTGTGTCTGTGGGTGGTGCCAGCCACCACGCCCCCACACCCTCCCCCCTGCCGGCCCGGCGCCCCCCCGGGCCCCGCCCTCCCCGCGGCTCCAGCCACCACCTTCGCTCTAGTCCTGTTTGGCCCCCCAGTGCTCCCAGTTGCCCACACAGCTCCGCTGCTGGCCCCAGTCCTGGCGCTGCTCTGTGCTGCGTCGGGACTCGGGCCTTTGCTGCTGCTCCTCTTGGTGTTTTCCGCCGCGGCCTTCATGTCTGCTTTGATCTGTTCGCTGGTCACCTGACAGCTCTTCTCACAGCTGCTCTCCAACATCTGGACCACCGGCTGATCTGCCACAGCCTCCCCCCGATACGGCCGAGGTGTTGCTCCGCCGCAGGGGAGTCTTTCCTTTACCTGGAAACACATAACAAATACAGAATAACCTCCTCTACAGGAATACAAAGACTTGTGATTATTGTTTCTACATTTTAATCACAATGACACATTCCTTTATGCATAAACATAAAAAAATACTACGTTGAAATTCAAGCCTTTTCAAGGATTTCAAGCACCTGTGGATATGACTGAGTACAGTGATGTGGAGCCCATTCTCATGGCCTCTTTATGAGCTGCACTGATACCTTTTGTTCCAGGAGAAGGCTGATGTAACCTGGAAGGGGGCATTAGCCTTGAAACGAGGCCCTCCTCTTCCTCACTGTCCGAGTCTGAGATGACCAGAGGAGGTTTGGGAACACGGACACCAGCTGGTCTTCCCTGCTGGACCAAACCACTGGGACCTGGGGACGAAGAGCAACGTGCATTTAACACTCCACTGATCACAATCTGTTCAAACATGTTGATGTGACACGTCCTCCTGCAGCGAAACACTGAGACACAAGCGTCTCAGCGTTTATCTGAGTGGCTTCACTCGTGATGGTTGCCCTCATGACTCATGTCCAGACCTGCTTGCTCTTCGTCAGACGGTTGTGTCGTCAGATAACTGGGACCAGGGGATGCGTCAGCTTCTTCCTCTACTCCGTTCATCTGAGGCTCAGGCTCCATGTTGTCCTCTTCTAATCCCTCGTCCTCCTCCTCCTCGTCCAGCGGGTTCACCTCCACTGGTGCTGTGGAAACAGGCTTCAAGTTCACAGACCTTTCAAGGTGTGTTTGTTTTTACTGATTACTGGATATTTATTCAACGTGAAATAAAAAAAACTCTGAAATGTAGAAGTGAAATATTTGTACAGAACTAAAGTCTGCTGGTCCAGTGAGACCACAGAAGGTCCAGTGAGACCACAGAAGGTCCAGTGAGACCACAGAAGGTCCAGTGAGACCACAGACGGTCCATTAAGACCATAGTCGGTCCAGTGAGACCACAGACGGTCCAGTGAGACCACAGACGGTCCATTAAGACCATAGTCGGTCCAGTGAGACCACAGACGGTCCATTGAGACCATAGTCGGTCCAGTGAGACCACAGACGGTCCAGTGAGACCATAGATGGTCCATTAAGACCATAGTCAGTCCGGTGAGACCACAGACGGTCCATTAAGACCATAGTCGGTCCAGTGAGACCACAGACGGTCCAGTGAGGCCACAGACGGTCCACAGACGTTCCAGTGAGACCACAGACAGTCCATTGAGACAACAGACAGTCCAGTAAGACCACTGTTACGGCCACCGGGCCACTTTGCCGCCCCCCCCGGTGGATGTGCGCGTGTGGTGAAACGACAACAAAAAGCGAGCAACCCAGTGCTGTTAAATGCGAAGAAAACGATAACGAAAAGAGACTCTCCAAAACGAGGGGAGAGCTGTCCGCGAAAGCAAAGCGAGATGCAAAAACCGCGATGAAAACGAACATCTGAAACAAACTAACGCACAAGACTATCATTGTCATAATTGTATAAGAGTCCACCAATCAGGAACTGACAGGACAGCCAGCGGAGCAGCCACACCTGCAGTTCCCACACATGCGCACATCCACCGGGGGGGGCGGCGAAGACGGTCCGGTGAGACCACAGACAGGCCAGTAAGACCACAGATGGTCCAGTGAGACCACAGATGGTCCAGTGAGACCACAGACAGTCCAGTAAGACCACAGATGGTCCAGTGAGACCACAGACGGTCCACAGACGGTCCAGTGAGACAACAGACGGTTCAGTGAGACCACAGACAGTCCAGTGAGACCACAGACAGTCCAGTAAGACCACAGACAGTCCACAGACGGTCCAGTGAGACCACAGACGGTCCACAGACGGTCCAGTGAGACCACAGACAGTCCAGTAAGACCACAGATGGTCCAGTGAGACCACAGACAGTCCACAGACGGTCAAGTAAGACCACAGGCAGTCCAGTGAGACCATAGACAGTCCAGTAAGACCACAGACGGTCCACAGACGGTCTAGTGAGGCACAGACGGTCCAGTGAGACCACAGACAGTCCAGTAAGACCACAGACAATCCAGTAAGACCACAGACGGTCCACAGACGGTCCAGTGAGACAACAGACAGTTCAGTGAGACCACAGACAGTCCAGTGAGACCACAGACGGTCCACAGATGGTCCAGTGAGACCACAGATGGTCCACAGACGGTCCAGTGAGACCACAGACAGTCCAGTGAGACCACAGACGGTCCACAGATGGTCCAGTGAGACCACAGATGGTCCACAGACGGTCCAGTGAGACCACAGACAGTCCAGTGAGACCACAGACAGTCCAGTAAGACCACAGATGGTCCAGTGAGACCACAGACGGTCCACAGACGGTCCAGTGAGACAACAGACGGTTCAGTGAGACCACAGATGGTCCAGTGAGACCACAGATGGTCCACAGACGGTCCAGTGAGACCACAGACAGTCCAGTGAGACCACAGACAGTCCAGTAAGACCACAGATGGTCCAGTGAGACCACAGACGGTCCACAGACGGTCCAGTGAGACCACAGACGGTCCAGTGAGACAACAGACGGTTCAGTGAGACCACAGACGGTCCAGTGAGACCACAGACGGTCCAGTGAGACCACAGACAGGACTCACCATTGTGCACCAGTGGCTGCTCATGCTGCCAATGCCTCCTCTGGTTGTTGATGTTGTTGACAGGCGGGGGGGCTGGAGGCAGGTTTGCTTCATTGTTGTGGTGGTTGTGGTTGTTGTTGTTATTGTTCCCGTTGTCGTTGTTTGAGTTCTGGTTGCTGACCAACGCAGAGGAGACACCAATACCAGTCCCAGCACTGAGACCCACTCTGGCACAGCCCTGATGGAGGGTAGAGGGGGGGTGAAACCTCACCACCACTCCAGGATTATCTCTACTAGATGGTCTTTCTCAGATGTGTTTAGGCCCCTGAACTTACAGGGTCTCTGCATGAAACAAGACTAAACTAATCAAAGGCAGAGGTCCAGACGAAATGAACCTATGTGGGTGCACGTTTACCTTGGGAGGTTCTCTGAACATCTGGTCCAGACAGATAAACTCCAGACTGGGAAGAGACTCGATGAACTGGGAAAATGACTCAAGTTTGATAGCATGGCACCGAAACAAGGTCAGATCAACAAGACGGCTCCATCTGGACTGATCTGAGGACAGATGTGTAACAGCACATCATCAGAGGATACACATCATAAACACAACCCCCCCGAACACGTGGACGACAACGGGCCGTTCTTTACCTGTGATCCAGTAATGGGGGTTGTGCAGGTGGGGGCAGTTGTAGATGAGCAGGTATTTAATGTTAGTGAACACCTCGTTTACCACCTTTAACCCGATATCGGTGATGATACCAGGGTTTTCAATGACATCAGCCAAACCGTACTTTACCAGTTCTGAATGGCTCATTTTACCTGCACATGGAGACACAAACACACCGTCACACAAACACACACCATCACACAAACACACACACACTCTGATCTGGAGCGGAAAATCTAGAATCTGTTTTAAACGTTTTAAGGGATGAGTCGACCTCACGTGAGCCAGCGAACACAGGATGTTTTGATAATGTGAACTTGTATGATGCTACTGTGGATGTTGATCATCATCAACTGATGTTGTTGTCTATCTACAACCCAATAATCCTACAGGCACATGAAACCTGAAGTACTCATCTATTAATAATATCTGCAGTGAATATCTGATGTGGAAACAGGGACTTACATTGCAGCAGGAACTCATCCACATATCCCAGATGAAGCGTCTCAAACTGAGGAAACTCCAGTTCAGCCATTTTCAGAGCAGAGAAGACGCCGTCTTTAGTCAGAGAAGGCTGAATACGGAGCTCATGGAGCCTGAGGAACACACGCTTTCAGTAAATACATGTATTTAAAGCTCAATTAAGTCAAGACTGCTTTGCTCAGGGGAGGTCATTAAACTAACGAGAGAGGCTCCAACAACAGAGAAAGAGATGTAACCTCAAGAGGTGCATGAAGGGACGAGGCTGGACGCTCACCTGCGAGCAGCAGTGATGATGAGGTAGCCCAGGTCCACTTCCAGAGCATTCTTACAGGCTCCAAACACGATGGTCTGGAGGTTCCGAAAACCTCCTACAGACACACAGGAAACACTCAAAGGTCAGAGCGGCTTCTCACAGTTGCTACGATTACCTGCACTTCACCTAGTAATCCTTAAAAGATACGATTAAACAACAGTGAGAGAAGAGCCGAGAGTGAAAACATCGATACCAGGATCAGGAGGACGTCAGAGAAGCAGAAAACACTGAGGTAACATTGTGATCTGAGATGTTTGAGCATTTAGTTCTTCATACCTGACCTCCAGCTGTCCTCCACCACATGTTGGATTAATCCCCCCAGGAAGGGAACTCTCACCAACTCAAGTTGTTCTAGATTGCGGGCCGATGCTAGACCAGTAACCAAGGGAACGTATTTGAGGGAGTTGGTCGGCCCTGCACAGTTCCGCATGACAAATGTTCTCAGGCTTACGCACAGAAAGTCCTTAAAAGGCTGAGGCTTGGTGAGACGAACCCACTTCAGATAAAGGTGGCGCAACATGGACAGACAAGGAATCTCTGGGACGTTCACACCTAAAACGAGCAGATAGCAGCTGGATGGAGATGCACTTCATTTGACTGGTAAAAACAAGCTCTCAAACAGCTTCATAAGCACACTAAAGAGAACTGTATCATTACACAACACATCTTAACAAATAATGGGAAGTGTCACAATTAATGTGAACTGAGAACTCATAATTCATCCTTGGCTGAGACTGACTCTTACAATATAACACGTGAACCTAATTAACACAAAGGTGTGTAAGAAGCACCTCTTAGACCTGCAACACACACAGTGATGACCAGTAAGACCAGTTTATATTATTCAGCTACCTTCTAGTGTGTTGTGACTCTCAGATTCTTATTCATCCTAACCCTCCTCTGTGACCGTACGACAGCACCTCTGGACTCACCCACTAGATGTAGTGTCTGGATCTTTGCAGTTATGGGGATGGTCAGCTTGTTCTCAGCAGGAATTGGAAAAGCTCCATTACGATTGCGGAACTTTCCTAGTATATGAACCTGAGGCATGTAGTTCCACACGGCTTCTACCAGCTCCAGGTGCGATGTTTCCACTCCCTGAAATCAGATTAAATACAGCCTAAACCTTCCATGGCCACAACATCTTCTACCACTTATCTGAAGACAGGTCTGAATAAATCTTGTCTTTTTTATTACTCATCCATTCTATCACATCTGAGAGCTTACAGTGGTGCCTTCTCCCAACGTTCAGACAGTTATCTTTAAGTACAGCCTTACAGGCTTCATAAAACACCATCTGATCTCTCATGCTGTTACTGAATTTAAAAACAATAATATGAATATGAATATGAAAATATGTAGGCAATTCATTTGCTCATCAGTGGTTGTGCACAAACACACTACCGTCTTATTTGAAGGCCACAGACGAGCATCAACACTCACCAGCAGTTTAGGACAGGCCTGCAGAGCCTCCAGGACCCCCGGTATGCTGAAGGCCTCGTAGCCTCGGACCCGTCTTCTCTCCAAGTAGCGGGGGTGGAGGCCGTACAGTTGCTCCAGGTCCGGCATCTTCTTCAGAAGGAGCAAGAAGCTGCCGTCTGTAAACCCTAGAGCAGGAAATACACCAGAACCAGGAATGACCCACTTTGTTGGCTACGGCTGTCTTCCAGAGTCTTCCTTCACTCCACATGGATCCTCTCTTCATAACCACCAACGTGTTTCAGCCACATTCACTCATTTTCATTCAGACCTCTGGAGTAAAGCACAGAGTGATTTGCCTTATTTTTTACACAACAGGACTAGAAACATATTTGTGATGGAGAAATGTGAAATCAGCTCAAAGAAATGCTGCTTTAGGTCAGTTTGAATGTAAAAAGAAGGAAAAAGAGGACAAAAGGACGATCTGTAAATCTATTCAGACCAGTGGTTGTTAACTGTGTTGGAGGTACTGAACCAGTTTCATATGCGCATTCACCCAAACCCTTCTTTATTGAAAAATGGGACTTTTTTCTAATTCGAGACATGAGTGTATGTCTTGCTGCTGCACAAAATGAACATTAGCATAACTGTGTTCAAAGAACAAAACCATCTTAAGGAAGCATTCCTTTAGTTTTGCTGGTTCTAGACTAGAATTGTTTAACTTGACATTGTAAATCATGCAGACAGGACGCTGACTCCCACCACACTCCGTTAATCATGTAAATCCATATTGTACGTATTCGTATTTGCACAACCACTTTCTTTTCTTGATCTACATAGTTAGTATGGATTAAAATATTAATAAAGGAATCCCCAATGTTCCACCACGACAGTCGCAAGTCGACTACTGAGCACCTGCAGCACAGACCGCCCAAGCAATGCAGCGTGATCACCTGCCAGAGATGGCCAAGCGGGGGGGGGGGGCATCACAAATCATACGAGTCGGGCGTGTGTCTTGACCTCCGCCGAACCCCCGAGGGACTCACCGAATCCCTGGGGTTCGATCCAACCAGGTTAAGAACCACTGATTTCCCTCCTTTGTGACCAGGGAACATTTCTGTTACCAATTATCTTTTTCTAGTGATTTTTTTAGTCTCATAAACAGACAGGTTTGTTATTAAACAGTTTAGACTAAGAGGTCAGTATTTTGCTTTTTAACAAGAATATCAATATCAGGTTTGTTTATTATGAGCCTGGACATTCCTCACATACACCATCAGATTTTTCTGTTGTTAGAACTGAAACTCGCCCCAGTCTACTAAACTAAACTAAACTAAACTAAACTAGACTAAACTAAACCTGCTCCTGAACCCTGAACAAGTGAACGCAGCCTGAAGCAGCAGAGCCACACCATTGGGATGTGAAGGAATTTCATCCCCTGTGAAGAACGCAGCTCTCACCTGAAGGCATGTACTCCCACCAGCGCCCAGCACACAAGTCCACCACCTTGACCACCCGCAGGTACAGCGTCACAGCTTCTCGGAGCTTTCTTGACAAACACTCCAAACACATGATATCCCTCATGGGGAGGTACCTGCACACAGCCACAGTGAAACATCTGGACTTCAGCTCTAAAGGCGCTATAACTTCAATGTGCTGTGTTTCATTCATAACCTTTAACTTGGAATGAATCACCTATAACTGAAAGAGACCTGGGTCCACCGTGGTGAAACTCTCTATTATGAATATGACAGGCGGACCCTGGCCGTGTTCTGGAGCTGAGGGTCGAGGCTTCTGGGCGCTCTACCTGAATATGTGACAGAGGACCTCGTGGGACAGCTCGTTGATGTAGTCTTTGGGTTCGCTGGGTCTGGACGCGGGCTCTCCCACGCTGCCGCCTCCTACAGGCTGGAGCTTACAGGCCTTCCTCCTCGGACCCATCGCTTCAGCGTCCTGCACGAGCACACCTCGCCCGTCCTGTGGGGTGTGTCCACTCCCGGCCTGGACCTCAGATCTGCACGGCACAAAACAACAAGAAAGACCCTGTTAGAGGCAGATTTAAATCCATTAATGTCTCATCACTGCAGACTTTTTCAGCTGGTGAGTTCATAAACGATGACGTTCTCTCCAGCGTACGGCGCTAAAAAGAAGAGAGATGAAGGCGTAGTTAAGGTCCTTGTGCTGAGGAAGGGTTGTGTCTGTGTGTGAGCTGCTGGGGAAGGATCTGGTGACCCCCCCAAAGCCTCCCAAAGGTGACCTGAGATGGAGGTTCCCCCCGGAGCAGCTGTGAGGGTCTGACAGCTGCTCCAGGGTTAAATGGAGCAGCCTGTCGGGCCTCAGCTTTGACAGGTCACAGGTCTCAGTCAGACCTCTGCGGGGCTGGGTGGAGATCTAAAGTGTTAAACTTGTCCCCCCTTTGGCTCCTCAGTCCCAAACTGCACGGTTAATGTGCCGAAGTGCTCAAGAACATCCAGACTGTCCCAGAACATCCAGACTGTCCCAGAACATCCAGACTGTCCCAGAACATCCAGACTGTCCCCCGACAGGAGGCCGTGGGGGGAACACTGATCCTCAGCCTTCTCTGTTCAAACATGTTCACACCTAAAGGCGCCTCCGGGCACACAAACACCCCCGACAGAAGGTTTAAAGCCTCCGGAAGAGCCCTCAGGAGCCCTCAGGAGCCCTCAGGAGCCGTCTGACCGGGCTGGGTCGGGTCGGGCGGAGCGGCACCTTTGGGTCGGACCGGCTCGTGTGGAGCACAACACCCACATTATTAACACCGACACTATTAACGGCGACATTGACAAAGAGTGACATTAAGAGTGACATTAACAAACAGTGACATTAACGCCGACATTAAGGCGGCTCACACACACGACACGTTCCTGTCAACTTCTCCCTTAAAGGAGGCGAACCCGGGCCCGGAACCGGGGGGGGGTCCACAGGCCCGGGGCACTGCAGGGGGCTGCAGGGGGCTGGGGGGGGTACCTACCATCGGGGCTGCTGTCGCTCCTCAAACATTGTTGACAACAGAGTTGGTGTTGGAGGACTACAGCACTTCGTCTTCTTCTTTGTTTTTACTTTCTTCTTCTTCTTCTGCTTCCTCCTCCTCCTCTTCTTCGTGGGTTCCCTCTCTGACCTAGCGCCCCCTGCTGGAGGATCTTCTGTTCTCAAGCGATGGAGAAGAAATATTTACTATTTTAATAAGTATTTATGATGTTTGCACATGAGGTCAACTGTTACCTGACGAGGACATAATTAATGTTTTGTTCGTGTGTGTCATGGTTTTGTTAAATGTAATTAAAGTTAATTTAATTGAATTACTGGTCAACTCTCTGGTTCAACTTAAATTAGAGCAGTGTTTCTCCCTTTTCTCCTCTTTTAAATGTACCGCTTTGGTACTGTTCGGCTGTGCTGATTTGGATCAGAGGGAGAAACACCCCAGAGAGACGTGTTAACAGAATAAAAGGTTCATATGGCCGCTTTAATAACACCCTCCAGAGGTCTGGACCTTCTCTGAGAACAGTCAGAGCATCATGAAGAAGGAAATATAACGTGACCACATGTGGCGAACAAGAGCCTTATTCCTTCACCGTAGAGTATTTCTGCTGGGGGGCAAAGGGGGCAACAACAATTAACCAGTGAATCAAAAAGGAGACCTTTGTCAGCGTGATGGCAGAGAACCCCAAAGGTCTGCGGGTGAAGACGAGCACACGAAGGTGCTGAGACCTTCTGGGGTCTGTTCAGGACCAGAGCTCACTGACCTCCTCCGTATGGAGGGATCGACTGGGTGGACACGTTTGAGGACACGTCCTTTTAAATATTAAAGCTTCTGAGACGGATAACAGTGAGTCGTGAGAGTTGAGATGTCTGGACCACGAGGAGTTCTGTCCCTGCTCTGTCCCTGTTGTGTCCCTGCTCTGTCCCTGTTGTGTCCCTGTGTCCCTGTGTCCCTGTGTCCCTGTGTCCCTGTGTCCCTGTTCTGTCCCTGATCTGTCCCTGTTGTGTCCCTGTTCTGTCCCTGTTCTGTCCCTGTTGTGTCCCTGTTGTGTCCCTGTTGTGTCCCTGTTGTGTCCCTGCTGTGTCCCTGTTGTGTCCCTGTTCTGTCCCTGTTGTGTCCCTGTTCTGTCCCTGTTCTGTCCCTGTTGTGTCCCTGCTGTGTCCCTGTTCTGTCCCTGCTCTGTCCCTGTTGTGTCCCTGTTCTGTCCCTGTTCTGTCCCTGCTCTGTCCCTGTTGTGTCCCTGTTGTGTCCCTGTTGTGTCCCTGTTGTGTCCCTGTGTCCCTGTTGTCCCTGTTGTGTCCCTGTTCTGTCCCTGTCCTGTCCCTGTTCTGTCCCTGTTGTGTCCCTGTTGTGTCCCTGTTGTGTCCCTGTTGTGTCCCTGTTCCAGATGTTACATCTATGGGGTGAAGCTGTGTTTGTCCATGAGGACAGGACAGTGTGTCTCTTCAAATGTTTTCTAGGAGCTCAACGTTATCAGAGGAACAGGAGGTGGACCTGAAGGTGGTTCTGGTGGTTCTGATCGCCCACGTTGGTTCTGGTCAGAGAGAAGAGGCCGTGAAGAACACCTCAGCACACCAGAAGGACCCTCGGGGGGGGGGCAGCACGGGGCCCCCAGGGGCTGGAGAACCAGGGGCCCAGATCATGGCAGCACCTCACAACCAAGGTGGAACATCTGGACCACGTCTGGGCTGGAGACGCTGAGGTCAAAGTGGGACAGAGAGAAAGACCTGGCTGAGGTCCTGAGGGACAAACGGGTGATGGAGCAGTAGCAGGACATTGTGGTGGGGGACGGATGTGGGAGTCCCTAAGGACAGCAACATCTGGAAGAAGGGCCATGAGGACCTGGAGACACACCAGGGTCTGAGACGTGGGGAGTGAGGACCACGGTGGTCCCCCTGGGCACCAGAACACTCCGGTCCAGGATCCAGGATCAAGGCCTGGTCCAGGATCAAGGCCTGGTCCAGGATCAAGGCCTGGTCCAGGATCAAGGCCTGCTGGAGCTGCTGGAGCTTCTCCTCCAGGAACATCGTCTCAGATCCACGTCCAGACCCTCAGGTAGAGGACCCCACCATGAGGGGGGAATAGACAGCCCAGCAGAGTGGAGGTTATTTCTCTCACACACACACACACACACACACACACACACACACACACACACACACACACACACACACACACACACACACACACACACACACACACACACACACACACACACACTCTGAGATAAAGACAGTTCCTGGAGCGGCCTGAGCGCCGCGGCAGCAGGGGGCGGTGTCGCCCCGCCGGACCACGTGGGGGAGGGGAGGAAGAAGAAGGCTGAGCTGTGATTGGTGGAGAGCCAGCCAATCAGGAGGTGACAGAAGCCTGCGACGTGACGCCAGGATGGTGGACAAACTTTCTACTTTCTTCGTCCTTGTGCTCATCTACCTCGGCCCCGTCCATGCACAGATGAAGAAAGAGGTGAGGCTGCACACAGACCAGCGTGGGCGGGCCTGCTGTGAGCTTGGGGGTCGCTCCGGTCCGGTAGTCCTGCAGAGTTACGACCAGAAGTTCTGACGGTGAAGTTGGTTTTAAGTCGATTTGTGCTAAATTCAGTGTTAGATCAGCACAAACTCAACGTCCTGGCGAGGTTAGAGCACCCGCACTGCGTGTGTCGTGTAAAGTCACCGTGTGTTTGAGCTTGTGGACACACCGGTGTTTAAATCAAAGTATTTATCACGGATCCTCAAGGACAAAGACTCAAACATCTGTTGACTCAAACATCTGTTGACTCAAACATCTGTTGACTCAAACATCTGTGGACTCAAACATCTGTGGACTCAAACATCTGTTGACTCAAACAAACATCTGCTGGACTCAAACATCTGTGGACTCACACATCTGTGGACTCAAACATCTGCTGGACTCAAACATCTGTGGACTCAAACATCTGTGGACTCACACATCTGTGGACTCACACATCTGTGGACTCAAACATCTGTGGACTCACACATCTGCTGACTCAAACATCCGTGGACTCAAACATCTGTGGACTCACACATCTGTGGACTCAAACATCTGACTCAAACATCTGCTGACTCAAACATCCGTGGACTCAAACATCTGTGGACTCAAACATCTGTGGACTCACACATCTGTGGACTCAACATCTGTGGACTCACACATCTGTGGACTCACACATCTGTGGACTCAAACATCTGCTGACTCAAACATCTGCTGACTCAAACATCTGTGGACTCAAACATCTGTGGACTCAAACATCTGTGGACTCAAACAAATCTGTTGACTCAAACATCACTGCTTCAGTCGACAATCAACAACACTGACGATATGAGGGCAACACAGAAGGACACCCTCTGTCACTGACTCATCTAAAATGTGTTTATTTATCTGTCAATACGTCTATACCCCTGTCTATACCCCTGTCTATACCCCTGTCTATACCCCTGTCTATACCCCTGCCTATACCCATGTCTATACCCCTGTCTATACCCCTGCCTATACCCCTGCCTATACCCCTGTCTATACCCCTGTCTATACCCCTGCCTATACCCCTGCCTATACCCCTGTCTATACCCATGTCTATACCCATGTCTATACCCATGTTTATACCCCTGTCTATACCCCTGTTTATACCCCTGTTTATACCCATGTCTATACCCCTGCCTATACCCCTGCCTATACCCCTGTTTATACCCATGTCTATACCCCTGCCTATACCCCTGTCTATACCCCTGCCTATACCCCGTCTATACCCCTGCCTATACCCATGTCTATACCCCTGTCTATACCCCTGCCTATACCCCTGCCTATACCCCTGTCTATACCCCTGCCTATACCCCTGACTATACCCCTGTCTATACCCCTGTTTATACCCCTGCCTATACCCCTGTCTATAGCCCTGTCTATACCCCTGCCTATACCCCTGACTATACCCCTGTCTATACCCCTGTCTATACCCCTGTCTATACCCCTGTCTATACCCCTGTCTATACCCCTGCCTATACCCATGTCTATACCCCTACCTATACCCCTGCCTATACCCCTGTCTATACCCCTGTCTATACCCCTGTCTATACCCCTGCCTATACCCCTGCCTATACCCCTGCCTATACTCTACATCATTTCTATGTGGGCCTCTAAGCAGGTTTATTTCATATTCCTCAGCTTTGACTCTCACATCTCTGTGGGTTAAAGGCACCATCACAGTTTCCTGACTCTCATGGTGGACCTTCAAAAATGAGTTTTTAGAAGTGCAGCGTGATCTCTGCCAAGTGTGTTCATGGAGCTGAGGACAAGCAGTGGTGATCAGCTTATTCTGACAGCTCACTCAGATACCCAGATGAGCCTCACACCTTTTATCTGCTTCATTTGTCTTCATGTCAAAAGTCTGCAGGTCTCATCTGACCACAAAACCTCCATCAGTCAAACTGTGTGTGAATAAAATAACTGTAAACTCTAAATGTTAAATGCAGAATTTTAATTTTACAACTGGAAATCTGCATTTCACTCACATTTGACTTATTATTGTCCAACTGTTTTGTGTGTGTGTGTGTGTGTGTGTGTGTGTGTGTGTGTGTGTGTGTGTGTGTGTGTGTGTGTGTGTGTGTGTGTGTGTGTGTGTGTGTGTGTGTGTGTGTGTGTGTGTGTGTGCGTGTGTGTGTGTGTGTGTGTGTGTGTCCTGTGCAGACCCTGCTGTCAGAGAAGGTGACCCAGATGATGGAGTGGACGTCCAAGCGTTCCATCATCAAGATGAACGGGGACAGGTTCCGCCGCTTCGTCAGGGCTCCTCCCAGGAACTACTCCGTGGTCATCATGTTCACGGCGCTGCAGCCTCAGAGGCAGTGCGGCGTCTGCAGGTCCCACCGGAGCGCCGCGCAGTCACCACCGCTTACGTAGGCTCGGGTTTAGACTCTTCTTTTCTTGCAGACAAGCTGATGAGGAGTACCAGGTGCTGGCCAATTCTTGGCGCTACTCCTCTGCCTTTACTAACAAAGTGTTCTTTGCGTCTGTCGACTTTGATGAAGGATCGGACGTCTTTCAGATGGTGAGAAGCTTTTTGTGCTTTAGAGCTGATTCAGAACTGTTCTGGTTCAGTCTGTAATAAAAAGACTTCTGAACTTTGGTACGTTCCACACAGACCGGGGGAACCTTCAGTCCTCAGTCTGGTTAGAAGCTTCATCCTGTTCCTGCTCTCTCTCTCTTTCTCGCTCTCTCTCTCTTTCTCTCTCTCTCTTTCTCTCTTTCTCTTTCTCTTTCTCTCTCTCTTTCTCTCTTTCTCTTTCTTTCTCTTTCTCTTTCTCTTTCTCTCTTTCTTTCTCTTTCTCTTTCTCTCTTTCTCTCTTTCTCTCTCTCTCCTGACGACATCAGACTCTGAAGCTGCATCTCCAGTGAAACCTCAGCTGGTTTAAATTGTGTTGATGTTTTCAGCTCAACATGAACTCGGCTCCCACGTTCCTTCATTTCCCGTCCAAAGGGAAGCCCCGGAGGGCCGACACCTACGAGCTGCAGGTCAGAGGCTTTGCGGCCGAGCAGCTGGCCAGATGGGTGGCGGACCGGACAGATGTGCAGGTGATCCCCGAACACGGCGCTCATCTGATCAGCCACAGTGGTCGCCATGACGACACCAGCCATAGCGTGAGATGATGAAGCCCCTCCCATCTGTCCTCTCAGATTCGCGTGATTCGCCCCCCCAACTACGCGGGGCCCCTCCTGCTGGGCTTCCTGCTGGCCGGGATCGGAGGCCTGGCGTACCTACGCAGGAACAACCTGGAGTTTCTGTTCAACAAGAACGTGTGGGCCTTCTCTGCTCTGGTAACGTCCTCGCGTCCGTGTGCATGCGTGTAGATGTGATGCGGGGTCAGAGGTCACGGCTGGAGCCTCTGCTGTTGTTAACGGGGCTGGCGCTGATGTCAGGGACCACGATCACACACAAGGTGACGCACACCGAGGCTGTTGGTGTGTCTACATTACTAAATGTGTGTGTCGCGTGACGGTCACCACGTGACCCACGAACACAAAGCAGACGTCACCGTCAGGACTCAGGGTGAGAGCAGACGCAGACGTGATGGTGTGATGCGAGAGGTGTATCACCCCTGGCTACGACTTTATCTCTCCTGAAACACTCATTCACCAAGAGCCACGGCTTCTTTCTTCATTTAAGGTGATAATTCACGTCAGAGCTCTCGTGGTGTTGGAAGAGCTGCAGTATTGGTCCAAATAGTACAGATCCAAACACCTTTGTTGTGCTTCAGTACACACTCCGTGTGTATCTGGTTTTTTTGAAGCAACATAAAGTGATGCTTTTTCCTGACAAAGCTGAGCTGAACTGGATCAGACAGCTTCTGTTCCCTTTGTGGGTCTATGATTGTGACTCAGGCTGCAACAACGTCTGGCTGTTGGTTTCCAGCCAGGTTCATCTTGTTGAGTCCAGCACACACTCACACACATTTGAGAGCGTTCAGTAACTGTTGGGCTGCTCTGTGTGTTTCAGTGCTTTGTGTTGATCATGACATCTGGACAGATGTGGAATCACATCCGAGGACCTCCTTATGCGCACAAGAACCCCAGCACCGGCCAGATTGTAAGACGGGCGCAGATTGGTCCGGTTTGAGCTGCTGCTTCTCTGACTGACGCGTGTGTTTCAGAGCTACATCCACGGCAGCAGTCAGGCCCAGTTTGTGGCCGAGACGCACATCGTCCTGCTCTTCAGTATCCTTCCATGAACCTGCCCCCACGGGGGGACCAGTGTGAGGTTGATCCTCCCAGTTGACCTTGACCCCGGTGTCAGACGCTGCTATCACCTTGGGAATGGTGCTGCTGTGTGAGGCCGCCTCCTCCGAACTGGACATCGGCAAGAGGAAAAGTACGCCCGCACCAACCATGAGTCCCACTCCCCTCACGGAAGGCTCTCATAGATCACTGTGTGTGTGTGTGTGTGTGTGTGTGTGTGTGTGTGTGTGTGTGTGTGTGTGTGTGTGTGTGTGTGTGTGTGTGTGTGTGTGTGTGTGTGTGTGTGTGTGTGTGTGTGTGTGTGTGTGTGTCTGTGTATCTTGTGTGTCTGTCTGTCTTGTGTGTGTGTGTGTCTGTGTATCTTGTGTGCGTGTCTGTGTGTCTTGTGTGTAACTGTGTGTCTGTGTGTCTTGTGTGCGTGTGTGTGTGTATCTTGTGTGCGTGTGTCTGTGTGTCTTGTGCGTGTGTGTCTGTGTATCTTGTGTGCGTGTGTGTCTTGTGTGCATGTGTGTCTGTGTATCTTGTGTGCGTGTGTGTCTGTATCTTGTGTGTGTCGTGTGTGTGTGTGTGTGTGTGTCAGTCATGTGTGTTGCAGGCATCGCTCTGGTGATGCTGTTCTTCAGCTGGCTGCTGTCGGTCTTTGGGGCTAAATACCACGGGTACCCGTACAGGTGGGGCCGCGCGCTCGTTGACCTGCTTCCTGTGTTCAGTCTTCCGTTCGGCCGATAACGTCTTTCGCCCATCGCAGCTTCCTCATGAGCTGAAGGTGACGGCGAGCCACCGCCCCTCCACATCTGTGCTGAAGTTGGTGGGACTGGTGACCTTTGACCTGAAAGTCGCTGCAACTCCGACGTGCCTCAATCGTGACTCCATTCATCCTCCGCTCTGACTGTACTGTGCCACAAGCCTTTCCTCCTCCAAGTACATTGAAGGTGTTTGAGTTCTTTTGTTATTTATGTGGTCAAGGTGAAGTCTGAATCGTCTAAATCTTAAAATATTCAACACTTCACCTCGTTGCACAAGACACCCTGTGGGCCGTGTGCTTCCACCCTCAGACCGTCGTTCATCTCATTATTCACATCAAACCCATCTTTTAATCACTGAAACTACCAAAACTTCTGCTCTTGTCTTTGTGCCGTTCCAGAGTGTTACATCTACCAAATTAAGATAAAACAAAAACCTATTTCAGGTGTTGAGCGATTTTAGACCTCTGGCTTTTCTAAAGTATGTTTCCGTGTGTGTTAGTAGAATAATTTAAGGGTTACAGGGTTCCACTTGAGTGTGTAGTCTTCTAAAAGTCTTTGAACGCAACACCAAACCATGAAGAATGGTGTAAACAGGTGTTTCCCACGAGCCTCCTGTCCTCTAAGTGTAACATCTGACGCAGTGCCTTTGCTCCTCTGTGGATAAACCCATGTCTTTATATCTGCAGCTCTGTCTTAAATCATTGTACTTGTGCCTTTTACCCTGCTGAGCCTCTGAACCACATCAGGATTAAATCAGTCAGCTCATCTTTAATGTGCCTGAAGGCCGCCTGCAGCCATTTAAAGCACTGATGCTTCACATGAATGACGTCATTCTTGATTTCATTGGAGGGTAATTTGAGAAGTATTCGAGTTAAATTGAATTAAGTGGAGAAATGCTTTTGTAATGATTTATATTGTATTTACTAGTTCATCCTTCACTTGGAATCTCTGTGACATCTGTTTTTGCAGTATGGGTGAATTGAGTTTATGCTGTGACATTGAAATCATTTTCTGTTGGAAACCTTTTTACAGGTGAAAGTCATCGAATACTAAATAACAAATATGCACATTTTGTTTTGTAAAACAAAGCGCTTTAAAAATGGTTGTCAGTTTGTACCAAGAGATTGTTGTATTAAAGGAAATTCCTCCTGGACTGTCTGCTCTATTTTCTTTTTAATGTCCAGGACCACCCATTTAAACCAGTAAGAGCAAAGTGGAGGGCAGTGGTGCTGGTCTGGGAGAGGACATTTGCCTGCTGCTGAGGAGGAAGAACCATCCAAAACAGAAAGTTCAGTCCACCTTTACTTGTTAAAAATCTACTTCTAAGAACCTCAGGTGTCTCTTCAAATTCAGTCCTGCTGCAGTTTCTGCTACAAACAGTGTTTAAAGTATAAAACATCCACAAGTGTACAACAGCATGAATTTATTAAAAATAGACAAACACACTCGATGGTGATGCAGAAACGGGCCCCGTTACATCTTGCCCGCCTCCCTGAACTTTGCGAGCAGCCCATCATCAGCTCTCAGGGGAAAGGAGAGCGTGTGGGACCGGTAGTAGTCCGGGTTCCCCTGGAGGTTCTGGATGACGTCTCCCAGAAGATGCGCCCTCTCCACGCCGCATCCCGGGGCCTCGTAGCCCAGCATGGTGAAGTGGACGTGGAGGTGGTAGTACGAGGGCTGGTAGTGCAGGTACACCCTCAGCTTACTGCCAGGAAGTTTGTACTTCTCCATGATGGCCTCCTGGGTCCAAACAAGGCTGGTGAGCTTCCCGAGGTTTGAAGACACGAGCTTCACATCTACCATCTGGATCTCCCGACACGACAATGACTACGAGACGGCGGCTTGAAGCTTTTCTAAGGGGTTGAGCTGTCCTCACCTTTCCTTTGTGGAAGACGTTCCTCAGCAGAGGGAGGTGTTCTGCCCCGAGTCCTCTCAGGCTCCTGATGCCTTTCTGGTGAACTATGGCGATCAGGTACAGGTCGTCAACCTGCCAGAGCAACAACGTCGACGTGAGCACACTAAAGATAACGGCCATCATCAGACGTCCAACATCAGGAATATCTGAGACAATGTCAACATTGTGGGAGAAGTGGTGAAGATTCAGAGCAGCTTCAGGTTTATTTATCGCATGAAGAACAATCCCAGAACAACCTGGATCCTCCAGCAGATGTCCAAACTCACACAGGTCTGAATGATAGGGTTGTGTTCAGTGTGATCATACTTTAAAACTGTCTACACAGAAACCTAACATGCTTTGGGGTTGCTCCTGGTTTCACATTTATCAGAATTTGGTCCCTTTCACCTGTTTCTGGTTCCATTTGAAGTCCGGGAGGAGAACAAATCCGACGTCCGGGTCCGGATCTTCGTAAACGATCCTCTCCGCCTCTGCCTTCTTCTCCAGGATGTTGTACACCCACTTTTCAGGAGCAGAAAGTGAGACTCAGCTGATTCACGAGTCGTGACATTCAAACGTGTGAAGACCCCCAGGCTTGCCTGCAGGCTGAAGCTCTGGCCCTCGATGTAGGGCAGAGTGATGGAGCGATAGTCCTCCGCCGTCTCCTCCACCAGGTAGCTCTCCTGACGCTGATATTTCTTCACGTGCTTCTGTGTGGCTGGACACACCACCGTCACCTTCATCTCTACAACACAAGCGTGCAGGTGTGAAGGAGCGTCCGCAGCGCTGGGTCACCTTTAACAGCTACCGTTGAGGTGGGCCGGCGGCTGCAGGCGGTAGGTGCTGTAGATGTCATTCTTCATGTCCAAGGCCAGTCTGGAGCCACTGAAGAGCTCCGTCAGGGTGTCCTCCGTGATGGGAGTCTTCTCCACAATCACCACGGCATCCTGGTCGGCCAGCTGGGAACAACAGGGTGGTCAGGTTCTACTAACAACAAATAAACTTGTGAGAGCAGAGGAGCCACGCTCGCTCCTCTCAAATCATCTTGAAGGACCAGCATGGGACACCTTTGTTCTGTCAAAGACCTGCTGGTTTATGTCATGAAGCAGAGAGGAGCTCGTGTCTGGGAGGTAGCTTTCTGCTAACGGACGTCCGGAGGCCTCCTGAGATGATGGAGGGGGCCAGAGGTCGCCCGCTGCTGATGCCGGGTCCTCAGGGCGCCGGGCGAAGGGGGTCGGGGGGACACGCTGGGCCCCTGGGGCGTCCGATCGGGGCCCTAAGGCTTGGGCGAGAGTCCCCATCATGTGCAGTAAGAGCTGGCTGCTGGCCGCCTGCTGCTCCGCCATGGCTCTGAAGTGGCGCTCCTCGGCCTCCTGCTGCGTCCTGATGAAGTTCTCAAACACCGTTTTCTCCTCGTCGCGCCTCCTTTGGTCGGCCTCGTCCATCCGCCTCTTCTGCTGCATGTAGCTTTCCAGGAAACTCTCCAAGCGGTCCGTCTTCCGCTTCCGTTTCCTGGCCTGGGCGCCGGGAGCGGTCCAGCGGACCACGTCTGGCTCCTGCTGGGGCCGGTGGCTCCCTGAGCTGCTGCTGCTCTCATCCTCTTCAGGGTGGACCTCCCTGTAGCCTTCAACCCCTGGGAACACAACATGTGTTCATGGTCCTGTTAAAGCCTTTGCTGTGAATAATGACCCATAGTTCACCATGTTGGAGGTACTCGCTAATAAACAAAGCACACGGCCTGACCTGCTGACTCTCTGTTGTGTTTTTACTGGAGCGTCAGCCACATCAGCCACACCGTGAAAACTTTTGATGGCTAAAACTTAGAGTTTCTTGTCATGTCAGGGAAACAGTGATGGCAGCAGCTCTTAGCTAATTTACTACCGCAACCATGCACCACCAAAAAATACCGTGTCCTGTCCTGTGGACCAAGCCCTCCCCTGGGTGCCTCGGCTCGGTTTAGAGGAGCTTTTCTGTGCTTTTGGACATTGACCCACCAGTGTTTACATCCCAGTACCTCCAACATGGACGAGCATCCGGGCGCCTGCCCAGACGGTGACGTCAGTGGAAGCCCAGTCAAAGTGGGAACCAGTTAAGAGTGTGTGTAACATCCACGACACGACAGGGCGCACGCTTACCGGCCTGGACGTGGTCGCGGCCCCCGGGGAAGGGGCAGAGGTCGGCCGGCTCGGCGGGGGGCGTCCACGGAGCTTCCTCTTTGAGGGTCTGGACGGGCTTGGGCCCGGAGCCCAGGATCCCGTCCAGCTCGTCGTACCACACGAACTTGTCCCTCTCCTCGGCGGAGACGCCGCTCTTGCCCAGCGCGTCCCGGACCCTGAAGTACTGCAGCCGCAGCTTCTTCACCTTGATGCGGCACTGCTCCACCGAGCGCTGGAAGCCCAGCGCCGCCATCTTCTCGCTGAACAGCTTAAAGACCTCCCTGTTCTTGTGGGTGGACGCCAGCAGCTGCGCCATCGTCTCGTCGGACCAAATGCCAATGAGCGTCTGCACCTCCTCGGTGCTCCACGTCTGCCCCCGGAACATGCTGCGCCCTTTACGCGCCGCTGCGCCTTTACGCGCCGCCGCTCCACGCTGGGGCCGCTTGTGCCGACGTCAGCGTCCTCCCCCCCGGTCTGGTTGGCTCCTGCCCGACGGGGTCCTGGTTTTTTTTTTTCAGTTTCTCTTTCGAATCAACGCATCAAAGGCGATCGCCTCACTTTCACCATCAAAGCAAAAGCCTGGTTTAACCGTTTGATCCCGAATACCGCGGCGCGTAAACAAAGCTTTACCTTTCCGTGGACGAAAATGCTCTTCTCTCTGGCCGACTCGCTCAAGGTTTTGGAGGTTTTAAACCCCGCCAGGACGTTTTGGGGCTCGGGTCCTTCCACGGGGTCGTTGTCATTTCTGGATCTCTTGATTCTCCTCAGTCCTTCATCGGTTTCTTCTCCGTCACGTTTCACCACCGCGTCCGTCATGAAGGCTGTTCGAAACTCACCGCTAATGAACACCAACACTTCCGGACGCTTGTGTCTGCATTCACAATTTGCGCTTCTTCCTCCTCCTCTTCTTCTCCTCCTCCTCCTCCTCCTCTTTAGCGGGATCGCGCATTACTGCCACCTCTGGGGGGATCCCTGCAGAGAACGAGCCCAGGCATGGATGCATGGGCGTGCGTCCATCCAGCATCCATCCACCCATCATCCATCCATCATCCATCCTGTCTTTATGGTTTTTCCAGCAGCAGCAGGTCTGGGCTCGGTCCCCAGCTCGGTCCTTTTGTTTCCCATTTCCTGTCTCACCAACTTGTTTAGCGGATAGAATTAAATTTACCTGAACACTGATTTACGCTGCGTTTAAATAACTATTCATTTACTCACTTGTTTACCGTCAGATGTAATGTCAAGCGCAAAACACTATTTTATCTGCTTCCATTACTGTTCTTTTTATTATTGTTTAGTTCGCCTCGTCTGCTGTCTGAAGTTACTTAATTAATGATAGTTTATTATTTGCTTGTTTTATTGTTGCAGGCGCACCATTTGTCCTTCAAAACTCTTCTTTTTTCATGTTTTGCTGACTGCGTCAGTCGAAAGTGTCATTTTACTCAAACGCCCATGGACGCGTCAATCACGGGTTGTGGGCGGGGCCTCGTGCTTTTGAGCCAATGGGACGGTTGCGCCTTGCTGACGTCACCGTAAAGAAGTCTTTTAAAGCGGACGCTGCACGCGCCTTTGTTTTGATCTTGCTCGTCTTTGATCTGTGTCAACCTGCTTTCATGTAGCTGCGGACCCCGCATGTCCAGAATGCACATTTCTGCGCGCTGCGTCCTGGTCCTGCTGGTCCTGTGGACGCTTCGTCCCGCACTGGTCCGATCAGGTGGAGTTGAAGACGTCATTAACACGAAGCTTTGCTCCTTCTGTGTGAAGCTTTCGTTGATCACTCGTTGTTGATTGTCGAGTTAATTGGTAACGATGTTGTTGTGGGTCGAGTGGACGTTTGACTAACTTAATGTGACTCAAAAATCGGTCGACGGGTCTTTCAAAGTTCATTTTTCCACTTCCTCTCTCAGGTCATCGTTTAGAAAGTTCCTGATAAGAACACTGTGGTTTCATATTTTAAGTCGTGGTTTGGAGAAGTGAAAGCCGTGAATGAACCTATGATTTTTTGTTTGTTTGCAGAGAGAAGGAAGAACGTCCTCTTCATCATTGCCGATGATTTGCGGACGTCTCTGGGCTGCTACAAGGACCCTTTAGTCAAATCACCAAACATCGACCAACTGGCATCTCAGAGTCACGTGTTCCTCAATGCGTACGCACAGGTGAGCCTCCCATGGCGTCTGTCTCCTCCCTGCTGTCCGTCCAGGCCCAGATTCCTGTTTGTGTTCCCAGCAATCCGTGTGTGCTCCCAGCCGGACCTCCATGCTGACGAGTCGCCGACCCGACACGACCCGAGTTTACGATTTCAACTCCTACTGGAGGAACATTTCTGGGAATTACACAACCATGCCGCAGTACTTCAAATCCGAAGGGTACTTCACAATGTCTGTGGGCAAGGTATTCCATCCAGGTAGGCTCAAATCAAAGTGTGAAGTTGAGGTGGACACGGCTCCTAATCCCCTTCAGGAGGAGACAGAGATCAGGCTGTTCTTCAGCTCTGAGGTGTCTGTTTCTGTGCCTCAGGCATCGCGTCTAACCACAGCGACGACTCCCCGTACAGCTGGTCCCTCACCCCGTACCACCCCGCTTCCCTCAGGTTTGAAAAACAAAAGGTGGGAGTGGAGGACCAACGTTAACACGCTCGTTTTTCTTTCCTCTGCAGCGATTTCAAAAGCCGAGACCTTTTAGAGCAACAAACGAGACAGTGTGTTAGAGTAACCTGAAGAGATGAGCCAATAAGAAGAGTCAGCTCGGGTGGATGTAACACTTAGTACAATATCAACGCTTCATTTAAGACGTCATTTGTTGTGATGAGATCTGATCTGAACGTGAACACACAATGGCTCCAGGATTCCAGAAATACCTGGTCTGAGTCCGGGCTGCATCACTATTGTGACTGGATACTTTTGGCTCTGTGCTTCCAGATGTGCCGAGGAGACGACGGTCGACTCCACGCCAACCTGCTGTGTGCCGTGAACGTGACGGAGCAGCCCGGAGCGACGCTCCCGGACCTGGAGAGCACGGACGAGGCCATCAGCCTGCTGACGAGCGAGGCCTCCAAGAGCCGCCCGTTCTTCCTGGCTGTGGGTTTTCACAAACCACACATCCCCTTCAGGATTCCACAGGTAGAGAGCAACCCCTCCTCAGGGCGCACTCATCTGGTGGGTGGAGGACAGACACACGGATATTAAACATCTAACGCGTCTTCCTCAGTAGTGGGTAGATCAGGTACGTGAGGGAGTAAGACCCTGGTGTCTTGATACAGTGTGAGAGCAGCTCCTTCATCTGACCTGAGCAGACCATTCCTTTTCAAAGTGTTCACCCTCCTTTGACCCCCTCTTGATGCTTCATACATGAGTTTATGGTCAATATCATTTGCCTTCTTTTGTATCTTTACACAAACTTGTGGGGAAAAGTGTTTCAATAATGTCAAAAGGACGGTCAGACTTTAATAAGTGAGGTCAGTTGAAGTCATACAGTGTAAAATAAGTGTCTGGAGGAATATTCGCCCTCTTTGGGTCAGTCTTTAGTAGGAGTGTCAGTCCAGCAGGAACATCTGGACACAGATGCTTTCTTCCTTGAAAACCAGCTTTTCCCCTCCAGCTGCTAATCCTGGATTAGACCGGGTCAGATTCTCATCCAGGGTCCTCCTGATGGCGTTCACGCTCCCGTCTGCCTTCACAAGCGCGCCCCAGGCTCCTCTAAGGTCAGCGTGTGCACGTGAAGGTGGACTGCTGCCTCTCCTCTCTGGTGCTGTGCTACAGGAGTACCTGCGCCTGTATCCCATCAGTCACATGACCCTGGCCCCGGACCCCCTCGTCCCTGCCCTCCTCCCTCCTGTGGCCTACAACCCCTGGACAGATGTGAGGAAGAGAGACGACGTCAAGCAGCTCAACATCAGCTTCCCGTACGGACCAGTTCCAAAGGACTTTCAGGTAGGATGGCGGCGGCGGGCTGAAGCCCCGCCCCCCTTCACAGAGCCTGTCCTCTCTTCCAGCTGGCGATCCGTCAGCACTACTACGCCGCCGTGTCCTACATGGACGCTCAAGTGGGTCGTCTGCTCGCCGCTCTGGACCAGCTGGGCTTGAGCAACAATACTGTGGTGGTGTTCACCTCAGATCACGGTGAGAACACACCCCTCGGGGAGGGCGGGGGCGTGGCTTCAGATGCACCTCCCACCATCAGGTGGATGATTGACTCCTCCTCTGGCACCCCAGGCTGGTCTTTAGGAGAACACGGCGAGTGGGCTAAATACTCTAATTTTGAGGTGGCGACGCGTGTCCCCCTCATCTTCTACGTTCCGGGCGTGACCGCACACCATCGACTGAAGAAGAGGCCCACGTTCCCCTTCATTGACGTCTTCAAGTACAAAGACTTTGGCTTCCGGAGTAAGCCGTTCAAACATCGAACCCTAACAACTGAGGGTGGACAAATATCTGACAGATGTTCAAGTGTGATCAGTTCCCACATCAAGGACCATCGTCTTCTCCAGACAGGAAAGAGAGCCAGCGCATGGTGGAGCTGCTGGACGTGTTCCCCACTGTCGTCTCGCTGGTCGGCTTAAAGAAGCTCAAACATTGTCCTCCTCTGTCGATAAAGGTACCAACGAGAGACTCGATGTCTCGTTACAGACCTCATGAAGGCTAAACTGACCTGAGCGGTCATCAGAGATCAAAGATGAGTCTGTGTGAGCAGACATGACCGAGCTTTGATGTTTGTCCTTCCACTCAGATGTTGCTCTGCACCGAAGGATACAACCGGGAAAAATTCATCCACCACAGGGAACGGGACGTGGACAGAGAAGCCATCTCCTTCAGCCAGTATCCTCGACCGGCCGATTCACCCCAGGTATGGAAAAACAATCAAAACAGAAATTGTTTGTGTGTGTGTGTGTGTGTGTGTGTGTGTGTGTGGAACTGCTTAAATGTTTTAAACGTGTTTGCAGGAGAACTCCGACCTCCCTGACCTGAAGGACATAAGGGTGATGGGCTACTCTCTGCGCTCCTGGGACTACAGGTTCACGCTCTGGGTGGGATTCGACCCCAACACCTTCCAGGTTGTTGAATTGCAAACATTCTTTTGAGGCCCCCGACGCGCACGTTACGATCCTGTGTGATGAAGATGCGTTCTTTATTCTGACTTGATGTTGATGACGCAGGTGAACACGACCGACGTCCACGCTGGGGAGCTGTACATGCTGGCAGACGACCCCGGTGAGGACAATAACATCTACAACCTCATATCGGACCACCTGGTGAGGAGGACGGCCCGCCTGCCCCATGTGAGTTTGCTTTTGGAGAATTCAAATGACCCATTTCCTTCATTAACTTGCTGATTCCGTCAGACTGTGAGTCTGCAGAAGAAGATGAGACAGCAGCTCCTCTACATCACAGAGGGGATGAAGACCAGAGGAACGGGGCTGTGACCTCGGGAAGGAAGGGATGAACACCATTAAGAAGGGATGTAACAAAAGAACGTGTTGAAAAGGGAAAGTAGGTTTTTTTGATTCAAATCAAACGTGTTTTAAAAGTGGATGAGTCATAAAGGGACTTTGGTCCCTGCTCTTCTCACCAGTGTTCAAACTGGCCACAGATAAAATAAACATTAATATGAATCACTTTCTAGTCCAGCTGTTTTATACCAGTATAAGACCAGTGTCACACTTAGTGACAGCATGTTTACCATCATTGTTCCACAAGTTGAGAGGTTTAAAGCCTTCATAAACGACACGTATGCGATGACTGAAGAAATGGAGGAGATTGAAGACTTTGACCTCAGGGAGGTCAGGGAGGAGTCAAAGTTTAGGCTGCTCTTGTGCAAATGAACACACCACAGACACACGAGGGAGGCCAGCAGTAACGGCCTCATCCTCATCCTCACCCTCCTCTTCAGCCTCACCCTCATCCTCATATTCAGCCTCAGCCTCACCCTCATCCTCACCCTCAGCCTCACCCTCATATTCAGCCTCACCCTCATCCTCATATTCAGCCTCAGCCTCACCCTCATATTCAGCCTCACCCTCATCCTCACCCTCATATTGAGCCTCATCTTTACCCTCACCCTCACCCCCATCCTCATCCTCACCCTGTGATCCTCGGCTGGTGTCTGCAGGCCTCAGGAGTCCTACAGGAGAACCTTCAGCATCTGTGTCCATGGCTGTGATGGTGTTTTGTGTAGTTAGAGAAAATTATATATCAGTTCTTTCATTACTGATGAAATTAAGAAAAAATGTTAATAATGTACAATCATTTTCATATTGTAGAAAAATCCATATATTTAAAGACCACTTATTATTGAGTCATTTCTCAATAATATGGAACTACAAAGGTTCTAAGATGGTTCCAACAGTGATTCTAAAGTATTTTGAGGATACTTATAAATTTAAAAGAAAATGGAACACAGGAATGCACATATAATGATGGGGGTCGATGAGGCCCAAAAATACATCATCATCTGAGAATTCATTATTGGGTCATTAAAGAAATGATAACTGGATATGACTGCTGGAATTCTTCAGGTCTGATCTACTTTTGGATTTGTATTAATTAGTATGTTGAGAATAGTTTTTTTGAATATATGTATTTCATGTTAAAACATATTTATACTGATGACTGATGACTGAAAACCCCTGGTGAGCCCCTGGCCTGGATTATCAGGAGACTCCATTTCACCCATCTTAAACACATATGTTCAGTTAGAATTCATGTTTCAGACCTTGATGATATCAGCCAATGAAAGATAAAGAAAACAAACAGCGTCATCTTCCATAATTTATTGCATTTCTCACTGTCGACAATGTTGTGAAAGTGTTTGACATTGGATGAAAAATAAATGTACAAGACTAAAGGGTGCATCAAAGACATTTCCTTTATACAATTTAGTGCAAGCATTGCTTCAGTGATGAATTGAAAGCGGGACACTAACTTATTTTATCCAATCACTTGCTGACAGAATCCCGGCCACATCTGCCCAGGTGCTGCTGGGGTTGACCTTAAGCCTAGGGTGGGTGCGTACGTGTTGACGGGGCGAGGGTCCTGAGGGGGCTGAGCGGTCGTGGCAGCGGTCTACGGGGTCTGGGTGGTGCCAACACCAACGGCGTTTGCATAAGCTGACAGCAAGCTGACGACCTGTCGGGTTTCTAGCGTCAGCCTGACTTCGGCGAGCCAGTCTTCCACCACCCTCCGGGCCTCCCCCCTCAACTGGTTCACCAGTTTAGCTGCCAACTCCAGGTTCCCGTGCTCCAAACAGTAGCTGGCGTACGACAGGAGCTTGAAGGTGTCTAGATCCTCACTACACAGCTGGGAAGGAGGGGCCTCCTGTTTCTTTTCAAACAGGAGCGCAGCTTGGACGTACGACAGGAAATATTGGTACAAAGAGTTGTGGGACTCATCGATGAGGGCCACCCTGCGGGCCAGCGGCCGTATGGCGTCGAAGCGGGCGCGAAGGGAAGCTTCGCTGTACACCCCGCGCTGCAGGGACTCCTGTGGAAAAGCCGACGAGAGCGCCAAGGCAAAGTCGTCGCTGGAGCAGCTGTCTTTCAACGCCTGCACAGCGCCCTCTAGAGGCGCAGTGGGCGACTCGAAGTCCGCCGTCTTTAAGGTGTAGTTGAGAGCGTCCACGGAGATCCACAGGTGGTGGGCTTTACGAGCCTCTTCCTCTGCAACCACGTGACCTGCAGGCCAAAGACGATGACATTAGAGGTCATCACATTTGGTGTTGACTCCCGTGGAACGGTTGGTGCACAGGTCTTACTGTCGATGGCCTCCTCCACCCCCTTCAGCCTCGCGTAGGCAGAGTTCATGTCCAGAGTAAAGTTATCCAGCTGTTCCTGGCTGAGCTGACGGAATTTGGTCTCCTGTTCCAGCATCTTACTGCTCAAGACCTGGACACATCACCCCGCCAGAGACGGCTGAATCAGGGGTGTGTTTCATACGGAGCTCCTGGGCGCCGCCACGTCCTCACCTGTTCAGCCTCAGACGTCAGCTCCTGCTCCTGGACCTTCAGCACGTCACGCACGTGGTCGGTGTGAGCCGCCGCTTGACGCCGCAGCTGAGTCCTCATCTCAGCCTCCATCACTTCCCTTAACTCAGACAGCTACACACACACACACAGACAGACAGACAGACACACATCCACCCACAGACAGACACACAGACACAGACACACACACACACAGTTGCAGTCACGCTGCTGGGAGCAGGAGGAGGTGGCGTTAGTGGTCTCTTTCTACCTTCCTCTCCTGCTCCAGGCGGGTGTCCTCCCTGACGTGCTCCAGGGCGGTGTTGACGGCTTTGTCCAAGGACTTCTGGTGCTCCAGCTTCTGCTGTTGCAGCGCTGCGTCGATGTGGATCTGCTCGCTGACCCTCTGCTCCGCCAGCTCTCGGTTCAGCTGGTCAATGCGACGGTGGGCGTGGGCGATCAGAGCGTTCAGGTCGTCCTCCGACAGCTTCCCAGCTAACAACACACAGAACACCACATTATGTTCAGAACCATCATGAATACAGAGCAGGAGGGTGGACCACCTCCATATTTAGAACGTGAATCATGAAGCAGCTTTACAGCTCATATGTGTTTGTTTCACACTCATATTCGGTTCATTAGAGGTCAGAACTCTGCTGTCGCTGTGTCCGTGTGGTCTTACTGAGCCCCTTCCAGTTGGCCTGGATCTCCGGAGTCAGGCTGCTCACTTCCCTCTGGAACTGCTGCTTGGCCTCTTTGAGCAGCTCGCTGTACTGGGAGACGATTTTAGCTTCTGACTCTGCAGACTGCACCTGTGACAGAAGCACAAGGAGACCGGTGACCTTTGGCGTTACCTGAGGTCACCTTAGGGAGACACCAGCAGACACACAGCCCTCTGCCCAGGCCACTTCTGTCTACTGGTGAGAAACAGCCTTTCGTACTTTCGTGACCACTTTGTCCAAGTCCACCATCATGTTGTGGAGGTTCTCCTCCGCTGCCAGGATCAGAGGGCGAGCAGCTGCTACCTTCATCTCTTTAGACTTGTTGATTTCAAACTTGAGGTTGGCCAAGACTTCACTGCAAGAAGAGCAAAGAATAATTAGGAAATAAGCCCGTGGTGGCCAGTTTGAGTCATTTAGTTGTTCTATATAATGTTGGTGTGCAGCATCTTACTTGGCCTTCAGCAGAGAAGCTTCAGCAGTGTTGACCGCAGAGGCTCGATCAGCCACAGCAGCTTCAACATCTTTCCACTGGGCTGACTTCTCCAACTCCGGATCCTGCTTGGATCAACAGGAATGACTTTTTAGGTCTTTATTAGGTCTTTATGTGATGTCCATATAAACTAACCCACAAGTGATCCAAAAAATAGAGATAAAATCGACCCATCGTCAAACAGAGCAGATCTCTCTCTCCAATAACAAGCAGACTGCTGTTCTTTGCCCTGTTGCGTACCTCTGCCTCCATAGCTGCCTTCAGTTTGTAGGTGTGCTGCGTGATGGCCTGTACAGCAGCCTCTTGAGCTCCCATGGCCTGTAGAGTAGCTTTGGCTGAGCTGGCCAGGGACTCTTCAAGATTTGCAGATATAGCTGGAAAACAGGAAGTTCCCCAGGTATCAGACATTTTTACTGATGTATTAAACATTTTATGTCAATGCAAAACGATTCACTTCTTTGAATTCATACTTCTGTCTTCTTTTTTTTATTCGCAGATGGAAGACAGTAAAAAAAAAATGTGGGACGACTTCTCTCTTTTTGCTGAATTAGTCTTCAGGGCGAAAACACAATAAATTCACGGCAACACATCAAAGTTAAACAGAGTGATGCACACGAGAAGGCAGAAGATCAAAGGTGTGACAGAGCACTCAGCCCACACTCACACACGTTTGGGAAATGTGGTGATTGTACCAAAGGTTAAAGTCTGCACACATGATTTTGTGCCTGAGGGTTGACCCACACATTACCTCATGTTCATGAGCGTGTTCCACTGCATGGACTTATATTATTCTACAACTCATTTTACGTTTACATTATTATTTATCTTATTTCAGAGATTTTGCACTTCATTTTGTACACAGTTCACATTATACAGTTCATTTCTATGTTCTTCAGAGTGGTAGAAAAATGCCTGCCTTCAAATTTATATTGTTGTTGCCAGTGTCAAGGGGTTGGAAAAAAGGTTCGTTAAAAATTGTAATCTGTCAATTAATTGGTCATCGGAATTGTTTCCTGCTAATTACGATATCAGTCTCAAAAAAAAAATCTATATTGGTCCTGCCCTAATATATATATTAATTAAAGTCAGCCACAAGAATGATCCCTGCACAATTATTAACTCCCTTCATCAAACAGTACAGAGAACAGCTATCACGAGCGCCGTGGTTAAATATGTAATTCTGCCCGTGAGTCTGAACGTGTACGTGCGGGTCACTGCCAGCTGACCTGCGATGACGTCCTGTTCTTCCTGGTTCTGCTGCGCTATCCTAGCTGCCACTTCTTCTGCGGGACGTTCTTTCAGTATTCCTTCTGCCACAGCAGCCTCCACGTCAGGTTGGGCTGCAGCCAGCGCTGGGCTCTTGTGATCGTGGCAGCCTTTGCACTCATCTGCAGATACAGACGTCTATTTTAGAGACCTTAGACCCAAATGGATAACAAACAAAAGGAGCAGATTATCGTCTTCAGAGCTGAGCAGAAAGGTCTCTTGGTTATACTCAACATTTAAAAATATCCTGGGAATAAAGTTCTCTGAGTGAAAATGGACTAATTGTTAACAATCCACTGATAAACAGTGAGCCAGTTAAGACCAAGTGGCCATAACCTGTGCAGTCTACAGATGCACGTACACGGACCACCAGGCTGTTGCTGTCCCACACTGGGAGAACCCCAAGGCTGAAAATGTCTGGATACGTGACCAGATCAGGGTTTATAGACCGATGGAGGATGTGTAGGCTATGTGGAGGACCCTCCACACATATCTGTCCATCACTGCTTTGTTTTGTTCATTGGCTGATTTATCCTTTCTGTCCCACTATAACCAGTACATATCATCTTTTCCCCAATATAACCAATTTATTTATTGTCCCTCAACCTGTACCCAGTCAATCTATGCTGCCCCAAGTTGAGTCATTTATCCTTCATCCCCATATAACCAGTCTACGTATGTTGTGTCCCTATGTCCCCAGTCCATTTATCCAATGTCCCACAATAACCAGTCAATTTCATCTGTCTGTTCCACTATTCCCAGTCCATTTGTCATCTCTGTTCCCTTATAAAAAGTCAATGCATTTTCTCTCTTAGATCATCACCAGTCTATGTCCCTTTCTGTCTCTTCGGTCCAGTCCCACTCTGTCCAAGGCCAGTATAACCATCTTATTTATCCTCTATAACCACTTCAGTCATCCACATTAAAAACTTTCATCAATATTCCTCCAGTTGTTTTCCAGTGTTAATACTGAGCATTAGTTTTTAGTTCTGGTATAATGTTACAGATTAATACCATTAATAAATGGATATATTGTAACACTGTAGGAAACAGTCTTTTTGCTTGTTATTTCCCTTGCGGGGCCACGTGGGTGCTGGAGCCCACCCGTTACATACAGGAGAAGGCAGGGTACCCCAGCTCATCGCAGGGCCTTCTCTGACCATTTGTGGGTTTGGTACCTTGCTCAATGGTACCTTGGCAGGGCTCTGAAGGTGTCCTCGCACCTCCCCTATCACCAAACCACCTTCAAACTTTTGTCTGCAGCCGGGGCTTCAAACAAGAGCCCTCGGCTTCTCGGCCGTTCCCTACATCCTGAGCATCGCCCCTTTGGAAGACCTCACAGTGTGAGTCCTCTGGACACCTGAAGGTCACAGGATGTCGTGCACCACCACCACCACCACCACCACCACGTGCACACTGACACAAAAGAAGTTTGTGTACCTTTGACTGTTGCCTCTGTATCACAAGGAGCAGGGACTGATGGGACCTCACTAATAGCTGAGATGATGTGTGTTGCCTCTACTGAAGCCTCTGGATGTAACAAAAATACACAAGGACACCAATTTTGGAAATTTAACACATGACAACATGCACATGTGAGACATTTGTGAGCCTCAGTTAGCGTAATTACATTTTCAAAAATTCTAGATTAAGAAGAAGGCAGATGAGTGACACTGAATTCACCCTCATGGTGTCAGACGTGACTCAGACTACCACGCATGATATACAGCACCCCCGCATGCACATGCACATGATGGTGGCCTTGATCATGCTGCTAAAGCAACTCAAGAGTTTCTACAAACACACAACTCTTCCATGGTTGCTTCAGTCAAGTGGATGACAAAAGAGTTTGAGGTTTTTCCATCCTAAACACAAACCTGGAGGGAAAAACCAGCAAACCAGCAAACCCCTTACAACTGCCCTCACACATGGGAGAGCCTTTAAGCTGGACGTGAAGAGAGTGTGACCAGCAGAAGCGTACCCTCTATAGTCTGTGCAGGCTGCGGCTGAACGGGACTCTCTTCAGGCTCTGGCTTCTCTGCCACCTTCGCCTTTTTCTCCGCCTTTGGTTTCAGAGTCTTCGCCTGTTTTTCCATCATTGAGGGAGGCTGCACCATTTCGGCCTGATTAAGGGGAAAAGCAGGTGTAAATGTCAGTGTTAAAGTGAATTTCTGTATTCACCAATTATCACTACTGAATTTACACTAAGTGTATTTTTAGGCCCGCCTGCCTGTCAGCAGATGTGAAATGTGATATCGTACAGTCAGAATGTTCCAAGACTCTTCCACTCACCAGTTTAGCGATTTGTGTTTGGCCTTACGCAATAATAAAAACATGAATATTCTCTCATCAATCATAGCAGAATACAGGACATTCACATCGTCCACTATGTGTTATGTTCTATGTATTTTAGGTGTAATCTAAATTTTAGCATGTCAAAGTTGTAGGGAGAACAAATAACTTTGAGCCCTCTAAAATACTTATTATCCAAAATAAAGATTATCATTCATTGAGTTTTTTTCCATTTTGTTAGCACAGAAAGGTTAGATTTTGCTTGGACAAAAGTCTTGTACAAAAATAATGTTGCAATTAAACATATACTTTATTTTAAATATTTCTGGTGCCCTGGAGAAATGAAAGAGTATCCAGTTTGACTCCCATGAGCTCGGGGGACGGCACCCATACGTCTCAGACGCTCCAATCTCCAATCCTGGAGCACCTTGATCTTCGTCTCCTTGAGGAACATCAACACTCCTTCAGTGTTTATGGCGACTGGGATGCAGTTCAATGGATGATCGATCAGAAAGGTCAAGCTCCTGCCCCCCGTGGGCCCCGACAGCCGATGGTTTTGTTGTCTTCTGTTTAATTCTGGTTTCTGAGCACCAATATTTCCATGGAGACCACCGGCTGAGAGAATTCCTACTCCTATTGATGCAGGAGCTTCTGGTGACCAGCTGTAGCCCCGCTGGATGGTCCAAACACCAGATGGTCCCCTGGAACAGCGTCCTCATGTGGCGCTCCTATACTGGGTGTTTGACATTTGGACACATTAAAGGTGTCTGCCACCTTCACCTCAGCGGAGGATTTGACTTCAGGCTCTCTGGTCTGTTGGCATCTCGTCAGAGGTCGGGTTGCAGCTCACATGAAGGTCCGGTGTGCCGAGTTCTCTTTATACACAACTGGGAATGTGTCCGTTTCAGTATTTGTCCCAGGTGAAGCTCTGCTCTCTGATTAGGTGAACCACTTACAGACATGACACAGATGTTTTTCACCAGGTTGTGAACATGAGGACACGTTCTGACAGATGCACCCAGCTGTTAATGTGAAGGCCTTTTCAGGATCAAATATTAACAAGAACCCATGTGTCTTTTGTTCTATGCATTGAAACCTATCGATGAAAAACCAGAATGTATTGGCCCAACCTTTTAGTCTATTTTTATTCTCCTAAAATTAGATTCTTTTCCACAGGTGATGACGTGAACTCATGCTGACCTGTTTTCTGATCGGGACGCCTCCATCTTGTGGACTGGGACCCAGGGCCAGATTAAACAACCAGTCAGAGTACGGAACGTTCTTCTCCACAGCTGCTCTGAATTTATGGTCCCATTTAGCATAGATGATTGTACCTCCGACGCCACCGCCAACTGTCACCACGGTAGCAGCAACGACTTTTGCAACACTGGATAAAGACGAGAAAGAACAAGATGTCAAGAGAATGTCGTTTCAAATTCTGCTTTAATCCTTCTGAATAAGCGTAAATAAACATCTTTAGATTTAGAATCAAGACTAGTACTGCTGCTGCTATTCCTATGAATAACAACAGCAGTACTTAATTCAATCACACAAATGAAATAACATTATCATTTGCAGCAAAGCTGTACTTCTGCATATTATGGGATGTTGCAGAGAGACTTGCATTAAGTATGTGCTTGGTCATTAGAGCTACTGGTACAATTATCCTGAACCCATTTTTCTCAGCATAAAGCTAAAAAACAGCCTCCTCCTAATTCATAATGTTTTTGATGTTCTAAAGGACATTTGGTAGCAGGTTCTCCTCAGGATAGATTCAGGCACTTCTCTGAAACGGTCTTAAACCAACAGCACAGGACACCTCTGCGATGAACCACCACTGCTCTGGGGATATTCTGTTCTACTTAAACTCTCCAATCACCACAGGATGCAAACACAAATGTATCTGAGTAAGCTGAGGAAGGCTTCTACATCCAGAACATCACTCACACCGAGCAGCCTGCAAGCACCAGAAACCAAGATGGTCAAACTGGAGTCTGTGCAAACTCAGAAGGATGGTAATAACTGTAACTGTATTACCTCCATACATTTATATTTGGCTCATTTATATATTGTCATTCATTAATAACCATCTCAAATAGAAAACCATAGATGATCTGTGTGTGTTACCTGTTCCCGCCTGCACCCGCAGTGTATTTCCGGTAATGTTGCAAGTTTACACTATTCCTTCCAAAGTTCTTCTGGAGTATAGAAACATAAAAAGGACAAAGAAAATAGTTGGAAAATGCATTTACACGTCTTTGAAAACAACAAGCAGAAACGGGACTCCCGTTTCTTCTCTCCAAACCATGCATCTAATGGTGAACTGAAACTGGATGGTTTGAATAGAACACATATCTGGTAGTTTAACAGCATGAATGTGTAGTTTGTTGAACTACTGAACCGTAGAACAAAATGCTGCTAAGAGCAGGTTGTGGTCAGCCCTGACAGGACTGTGACGAGGCTAAACGAGCCACCCCAGCCGTGTGAGGCAGCGTCCCAGGAGGTTTTCTGCTGGTTTGGGGTCTTTTCTGCTCTGTTTTGGTCCGCTGAGCCTCTTTTCCTCCTCGATCGACCTCCTGACCTCCAACATTCAGCCTCCCCAACACCCTCACTCCCACGTCAACACCCCGCTGACCCCGGACCCCTGGTCCCGACCCGGACCCCTGGTCCCGACCCCTGACGGCCCAAAGGTGGACTTTAAAGGCGCCTTTTGCCCCTAAAGGTGCAACCTTGAGCGGGTCAACGCGAGCGGTCAAAATGGTAGCTGCTAGCAGGGCGCGGGCCCCAGAGGAAGACCTACCCGGGCGGTGTGGACAGTTCCTCTCAGACAGGCCCTCAGCATTCTGCTCTTTAATGACGCTTCTGCGAAGGTTTGATCTCAACAACTGAACGTTTCTACTCTATTTAAACACACACGGACCACGACACACTTCTTCTGGGGGCCGGCCTTCTTCTTCTGCGCTTCTGTGTAATGCCGGGAGTGGGGCCCCAGCTCACCACCGCCCCCACCAGGCCGTTAGTGGGAACTGCAACTGGATACAGGGAAAGAAAACACAACCTTTCCCCGTTAAACAAACACACAAAAAAAAGAGTCCAAAAAGTTAAGTTTGTTTAACGGCGAAAAGTAAAGTTTTGTATTCATAAGAGACGTGATGTCATGTAGTTTAATGTGTATGAACATAACAAAGCTGGCTCATCCTGGAAGACACAATTGAGCGCAGCCTCAGAGCATTAATACACATTCTGTACAATGACCTTGGATCACCTTTTGCCCTTTCAAAGATAGAACAAACGCTCCAACGATGCCACAACTCACTCATCAGAGAACCCTTATATTGTTGACGCATTGCATTTTTTTAAATTTTAAATTCTAAGGTTTGGAACACATGATAATTCAATTCAACCATGTGCCTCCTGATTGAAACTACAACTTACAACTTATGTTTAAGTTTAGTTTTATTTGAAATTCTTTACAATCAAAAGAACAGCAATAAGAAACAAGAACATTTGAAAAACAATATAAAAACAAAGCAAATTCCTTAATCATTTACATGTTACATCCTCAAAAACATTTTTTTTTTCAAAGAATATTCATTGTGTCTTTCAACTGTTTGGAAAAGTTCAAACATTTTCTTTTCAGCAGGACATGATAGAACATCTCCGTGACTGATGTGACCCAGGAAGTGTGTGACTCTTTGAATAAGCATACATTTAAAACCCCATCATAAAAGAAGACTCCCTGAGTGAATTTGTAATTTGTAAAATGCACCAACCTTTTAAAGAACTACTCAAAACAACTGGAGAAATCTGGACTGTTAGAATATAAATGCTTAACAAAACCACCGGCCAGGCATGAGATGTGTGTGTGTGTGTGTCACAATCTGTTGTGTAAAATGGAGGATTTTGAGAAGTGTGGAGGGTAAATGACCATCATCATTTACAGGTTATGACATGTCAAGTTCTGCTGCAGAGTCTGTCTTCTGTACTTTGACCGGGGTACCAGAACAGTCTTCCTCCTGAGCCAAAAGAACAAGAGCAGATGTGTTCAGAACTTCAGACGCACACACATCAACCTTACAGGTAGGTCCATCAGAGATCAACCAAACCACTGTGTCAACCGTTGAGACCAGAATCTTGATTTTGAGGACGTCTGTAAACTTTACAGAGCCGACTGACTCGTGTCTCGCTTCAATGTTTTAATAATCAAAGACACAAACACGTCTGACGGGGCGTGAAGTCTATATAAAGACGCCGTGTTAAGATGTGAGCTGGTGACACAGGCTAAAAGGGGACCTCTTGACGTGCAGATGAGTCAAACTCACCTCCACTGAGATACGGTGCACGCTCCCAGATGCTGGGGCACAACTGGGCTCCGACAGGACCGGAAAGTCCAGCTCAATATCCATGATATCATCCAGGCTCAGGTCATCGCTGCGGGGCACACAAAGAGACACAGAGAGGGTAAAACACATGTAACTCCACTTTTACTGTTCTTATTAAAGCCTCAACTGAGTGTGTGTGTGTGTGTGTGTGTGTGTGTCTAAGAGACTCCAAGGAAAGATTAAAGGAACAGTCAGACAAAGCCTTCAGCCCCACGCGGTCCTTCTACAGTCATTCTACATGGAGCAGGTCTCACATGCTCTCAGCTGCTCCGTCCTGGCCCTCCTCTGCTGGGGGGTCCCACGCGTGTAGTTTCACCTTCCACAGTTTGATCTGCTGGTCCCACGAGCGGCGGCTGTACTTCCTAAACTTGTTTGGTGTCTTGGGGTGAACGCCGGGCTGACGCATGTGTCTGAAATTCCAGATGAAGCAGTCACGTTAGCCTTGCCCCTTCACATTCATGTGGACCAACAGAATAACAAAGAGGGGGGGGCCTACTTTGGGACCTCCTTGATATATCGGTCATAGGCCAGCGTGTTCTTGCCGTAGTTTATCTGCTTCTGCCTCCGTAGCAGCACAGTCTCATCGGTCTCCATGTTGTCACCCTCTCTGGAGTCACAGCTGAGGATCAAAGAAAGCCCAGAGTACATTAACAGACTTCAAAGAAGCAGCAGGACCTGCTGAATCCAACATGTTCTCTGTACAACACGGCTTCCTGGTGGAAGAACGTACCTCCCGGAGGAGCCAGAAGAGGCCTTCCTCTCCCTCTGGGTGCCCTCCGCCCCCAGTATCCTCCTCCTGTAACTGTAACAGTCAGTAACCGTTGATTAATGGATCTCAGGATCTTCTGTGATTAGAGAAGGCTTCCAGGAGCGGGCGTAGTTACCGCTGCATGTCTCTCTGCACCCCCCTCCTCATCTCATCGTCCTCCACCATGCTGCCCCAGTCGCTGCAGCGCGACACTGGGCCGGTGCTCTCGGGCGTAGTGAAGCTGAACACACAGCAGGAGGAATATCACGTGTAAGCACCAGACGACACCAGACAAAGCCAACGTGCTCGAGTTCAGATGCAACCATTGAAGCCGACAACATTTTTAGTCACTGAATTGATCACCTTGTTGCCGTGGTAACAGAGGGCGGACGGACAACTACAGATGGGAGTTGTCCTCTGATTGTGGGACGCTCACATCTGGACCCCCGGCGTACCTGGAGTTTCTGTTGTCCGTGTGTTTGGAGTTCTCCCTCTCCTCCGACTCTCTGCTGCTGCGGAGCATTCCGTCGACCCCTCGTTTCCTGCAGTGGGACCACCGAGACGACCCGTACCTCCTGCAAAAGACCAAAGAAGCAGTCAGACCTTTGACCTACCGCCAGCATGAACCTATCTGATCACACTCTCTCATCTAGAGCAAGAGCGTGACGCGGTCTGGTCACTAAAGCTCACACAGATCCACTGACCCATCAACAAACGGTTTTCCCCAAAACTGCTCCAGCTATTTGTTCATGTTCTGGCCTCCAGGGGTGTTTTACCTCATCGTGTCTGTGGTCTAGTTCTTCCCCTATACTATTGTCAACTACACACATTTGTTAGAAGTTACAAACTTTGTGTCATTTTTACACCGAACATGATCATGGAGGCAATTCTTCGTTAATAGTTTCACATCAGAAATGTTAGTTTCATTTTACAGTAAACGCGTAGGCTTCCAAACGCGGTTAATCAGCCGCGCCCTCCATTAATAACTATTAATAAATGAATAAAGACGGTTCCACCAGGTTTCCTTTGCTCGTACAGATGTGACAACAGCCTTACTGATGTTTATCGATCCGATTTTTTGATCCGTGCAGATGTTTCAGAACAAAGGTGGAACCCTGCTGCCCCCACGTCTACAGCTTTAGGTGGTCCCGACACAAAAGTGTGGTGTCATGTGGTGAATGTGGACTAAAGTGGTGAATGTGGACTCATGTGGTGGTCGTGCAGTCCCGTAAAGGTCTTTATCGAGGGTCCCCGTGGGGAAGGTCAACGTCGGTCCACCAGCTTTAAGCTGGACGTGAAGAGAGTGTGACCAGCAGAAGCGTACCCTCTATAGTCTGTGCAGGCTGCGGCTGAACGGGACTCTCTTCAGGCTCTGGCTTCTCTGCCACCTTCGCCTTTTTCTCCGCCTTTGGTTTCAGAGTCTTCGCCTGTTTTTCCATCATTGAGGGAGGCTGCACCATTTCGGCCTGATTAAGGGGAAAAGCAGGTGTAAATGTCAGTGTTAAAGTGAATTTCTGTATTCACCAATTATCACTACTGAATTTACACTAAGTGTATTTTTAGGCCCGCCTGCCTGTCAGCAGATGTGAAATGTGATATCGTACAGTCAGAATGTTCCAAGACTCTTCCACTCACCAGTTTAGCGATTTGTGTTTGGCCTTACGCAATAATAAAAACATGAATATTCTCTCATCAATCATAGCAGAATACAGGACATTCACATCGTCCACTATGTGTTATGTTCTATGTATTTTAGGTGTAATCTAAATTTTAGCATGTCAAAGTTGTAGGGAGAACAAATAACTTTGAGCCCTCTAAAATACTTATTATCCAAAATAAAGATTATCATTCATTGAGTTTTTTTCCATTTTGTTAGCACAGAAAGGTTAGATTTTGCTTGGACAAAAGTCTTGTACAAAAATAATGTTGCAATTAAACATATACTTTATTTTAAATATTTCTGGTGCCCTGGAGAAATGAAAGAGTATCCAGTTTGACTCCCATGAGCTCGGGGGACGGCACCCATACGTCTCAGACGCTCCAATCTCCAATCCTGGAGCACCTTGATCTTCGTCTCCTTGAGGAACATCAACACTCCTTCAGTGTTTATGGCGACTGGGATGCAGTTCAATGGATGATCGATCAGAAAGGTCAAGCTCCTGCCCCCGTGGGCCCCGACAGCCGATGGTTTTGTTGTCTTCTGTTTAATTCTGGTTTCTGAGCACCAATATTTCCATGGAGACCACCGGCTGAGAGAATTCCTACTCCTATTGATGCAGGAGCTTCTGGTGACCAGCTGTAGCCCCGCTGGATGGTCCAAACACCAGATGGTCCCCTGGAACAGCGTCCTCATGTGGCGCTCCTATACTGGGTGTTTGACATTTGGACACATTAAAGGTGTCTGCCACCTTCACCTCAGCGGAGGATTTGACTTCAGGCTCTCTGGTCTGTTGGCATCTCGTCAGAGGTCGGGTTGCAGCTCACATGAAGGTCCGGTGTGCCGAGTTCTCTTTATACACAACTGGGAATGTGTCCGTTTCAGTATTTGTCCCAGGTGAAGCTCTGCTCTCTGATTAGGTGAACCACTTACAGACATGACACAGATGTTTTTCACCAGGTTGTGAACATGAGGACACGTTCTGACAGATGCACCCAGCTGTTAATGTGAAGGCCTTTTCAGGATCAAATATTAACAAGAACCCATGTGTCTTTTGTTCTATGCATTGAAACCTATCGATGAAAAACCAGAATGTATTGGCCCAACCTTTTAGTCTATTTTTATTCTCCTAAAATTAGATTCTTTTCCACAGGTGATGACGTGAACTCATGCTGACCTGTTTTCTGATCGGGACGCCTCCATCTTGTGGACTGGGACCCAGGGCCAGATTAAACAACCAGTCAGAGTACGGAACGTTCTTCTCCACAGCTGCTCTGAATTTATGGTCCCATTTAGCATAGATGATTGTACCTCCGACGCCACCGCCAACTGTCACCACGGTAGCAGCAACGACTTTTGCAACACTGGATAAAGACGAGAAAGAACAAGATGTCAAGAGAATGTCGTTTCAAATTCTGCTTTAATCCTTCTGAATAAGCGTAAATAAACATCTTTAGATTTAGAATCAAGACTAGTACTGCTGCTGCTATTCCTATGAATAACAACAGCAGTACTTAATTCAATCACACAAATGAAATAACATTATCATTTGCAGCAAAGCTGTACTTCTGCATATTATGGGATGTTGCAGAGAGACTTGCATTAAGTATGTGCTTGGTCATTAGAGCTACTGGTACAATTATCCTGAACCCATTTTTCTCAGCATAAAGCTAAAAAACAGCCTCCTCCTAATTCATAATGTTTTTGATGTTCTAAAGGACATTTGGTAGCAGGTTCTCCTCAGGATAGATTCAGGCACTTCTCTGAAACGGTCTTAAACCAACAGCACAGGACACCTCTGCGATGAACCACCACTGCTCTGGGGATATTCTGTTCTACTTAAACTCTCCAATCACCACAGGATGCAAACACAAATGTATCTGAGTAAGCTGAGGAAGGCTTCTACATCCAGAACATCACTCACACCGAGCAGCCTGCAAGCACCAGAAACCAAGATGGTCAAACTGGAGTCTGTGCAAACTCAGAAGGATGGTAATAACTGTAACTGTATTACCTCCATACATTTATATTTGGCTCATTTATATATTGTCATTCATTAATAACCATCTCAAATAGAAAACCATAGATGATCTGTGTGTGTTACCTGTTCCCGCCTGCACCCGCAGTGTATTTCCGGTAATGTTGCAAGTTTACACTATTCCTTCCAAAGTTCTTCTGGAGTATAGAAACATAAAAAGGACAAAGAAAATAGTTGGAAAATGCATTTACACGTCTTTGAAAACAACAAGCAGAAACGGGACTCCCGTTTCTTCTCTCCAAACCATGCATCTAATGGTGAACTGAAACTGGATGGTTTGAATAGAACACATATCTGGTAGTTTAACAGCATGAATGTGTAGTTTGTTGAACTACTGAACCGTAGAACAAAATGCTGCTAAGAGCAGGTTGTGGTCAGCCCTGACAGGACTGTGACGAGGCTAAACGAGCCACCCCAGCCGTGTGAGGCAGCGTCCCAGGAGGTTTTCTGCTGGTTTGGGGTCTTTTCTGCTCTGTTTTGGTCCGCTGAGCCTCTTTTTCCTCCTCGATCGACCTCCTGACCTCCAACATTCAGCCTCCCCAACACCCTCACTCCCACGTCAACACCCCGCTGACCCCGGACCCCTGGTCCCGACCCGGACCCCTGGTCCCGACCCCTGACGGCCCAAAGGTGGACTTTAAAGGCGCCTTTTGCCCCTAAAGGTGCAACCTTGAGCGGGTCAACGCGAGCGGTCAAAATGGTAGCTGCTAGCAGGGCGCGGGCCCCAGAGGAAGACCTACCCGGGCGGTGTGGACAGTTCCTCTCAGACAGGCCCTCAGCATTCTGCTCTTTAATGACGCTTCTGCGAAGGTTTGATCTCAACAACTGAACGTTTCTACTCTATTTAAACACACACGGACCACGACACACTTCTTCTGGGGGCCGGCCTTCTTCTTCTGCGCTTCTGTGTAATGCCGGGAGTGGGGCCCCAGCTCACCACCGCCCCCACCAGGCCGTTAGTGGGAACTGCAACTGGATACAGGGAAAGAAAACACAACCTTTCCCCGTTAAACAAACACACAAAAAAAAGAGTCCAAAAAGTTAAGTTTGTTTAACGGCGAAAAGTAAAGTTTTGTATTCATAAGAGACGTGATGTCATGTAGTTTAATGTGTATGAACATAACAAAGCTGGCTCATCCTGGAAGACACAATTGAGCGCAGCCTCAGAGCATTAATACACATTCTGTACAATGACCTTGGATCACCTTTTGCCCTTTCAAAGATAGAACAAACGCTCCAACGATGCCACAACTCACTCATCAGAGAACCCTTATATTGTTGACGCATTGCATTTTTTTTAAATTTTAAATTCTAAGGTTTGGAACACATGATAATTCAATTCAACCATGTGCCTCCTGATTGAAACTACAACTTACAACTTATGTTTAAGTTTAGTTTTATTTGAAATTCTTTACAATCAAAAGAACAGCAATAAGAAACAAGAACATTTGAAAAACAATATAAAAACAAAGCAAATTCCTTAATCATTTACATGTTACATCCTCAAAAACATTTTTTTTTTCAAAGAATATTCATTGTGTCTTTCAACTGTTTGGAAAAGTTCAAACATTTTCTTTTCAGCAGGACATGATAGAACATCTCCGTGACTGATGTGACCCAGGAAGTGTGTGACTCTTTGAATAAGCATACATTTAAAACCCCATCATAAAAGAAGACTCCCTGAGTGAATTTGTAATTTGTAAAATGCACCAACCTTTTAAAGAACTACTCAAAACAACTGGAGAAATCTGGACTGTTAGAATATAAATGCTTAACAAAACCACCGGCCAGGCATGAGATGTGTGTGTGTGTGTGTCACAATCTGTTGTGTAAAATGGAGGATTTTGAGAAGTGTGGAGGGTAAATGACCATCATCATTTACAGGTTATGACATGTCAAGTTCTGCTGCAGAGTCTGTCTTCTGTACTTTGACCGGGGTACCAGAACAGTCTTCCTCCTGAGCCAAAAGAACAAGAGCAGATGTGTTCAGAACTTCAGACGCACACACATCAACCTTACAGGTAGGTCCATCAGAGATCAACCAAACCACTGTGTCAACCGTTGAGACCAGAATCTTGATTTTGAGGACGTCTGTAAACTTTACAGAGCCGACTGACTCGTGTCTCGCTTCAATGTTTTAATAATCAAAGACACAAACACGTCTGACGGGGCGTGAAGTCTATATAAAGACGCCGTGTTAAGATGTGAGCTGGTGACACAGGCTAAAAGGGGACCTCTTGACGTGCAGATGAGTCAAACTCACCTCCACTGAGATACGGTGCACGCTCCCAGATGCTGGGGCACAACTGGGCTCCGACAGGACCGGAAAGTCCAGCTCAATATCCATGATATCATCCAGGCTCAGGTCATCGCTGCGGGGCACACAAAGAGACACAGAGAGGGTAAAACACATGTAACTCCACTTTTACTGTTCTTATTAAAGCCTCAACTGAGTGTGTGTGTGTGTGTGTGTGTGTGTGTGTCTAAGAGACTCCAAGGAAAGATTAAAGGAACAGTCAGACAAAGCCTTCAGCCCCACGCGGTCCTTCTACAGTCATTCTACATGGAGCAGGTCTCACATGCTCTCAGCTGCTCCGTCCTGGCCCTCCTCTGCTGGGGGGTCCCACGCGTGTAGTTTCACCTTCCACAGTTTGATCTGCTGGTCCCACGAGCGGCGGCTGTACTTCCTAAACTTGTTTGGTGTCTTGGGGTGAACGCCGGGCTGACGCATGTGTCTGAAATTCCAGATGAAGCAGTCACGTTAGCCTTGCCCCTTCACATTCATGTGGACCAACAGAATAACAAAGAGGGGGGGCCTACTTTGGGACCTCCTTGATATATCGGTCATAGGCCAGCGTGTTCTTGCCGTAGTTTATCTGCTTCTGCCTCCGTAGCAGCACAGTCTCATCGGTCTCCATGTTGTCACCCTCTCTGGAGTCACAGCTGAGGATCAAAGAAAGCCCAGAGTACATTAACAGACTTCAAAGAAGCAGCAGGACCTGCTGAATCCAACATGTTCTCTGTACAACACGGCTTCCTGGTGGAAGAACGTACCTCCCGGAGGAGCCAGAAGAGGCCTTCCTCTCCCTCTGGGTGCCCTCCGCCCCCAGTATCCTCCTCCTGTAACTGTAACAGTCAGTAACCGTTGATTAATGGATCTCAGGATCTTCTGTGATTAGAGAAGGCTTCCAGGAGCGGGCGTAGTTACCGCTGCATGTCTCTCTGCACCCCCCTCCTCATCTCATCGTCCTCCACCATGCTGCCCCAGTCGCTGCAGCGCGACACTGGGCCGGTGCTCTCGGGCGTAGTGAAGCTGAACACACAGCAGGAGGAATATCACGTGTAAGCACCAGACGACACCAGACAAAGCCAACGTGCTCGAGTTCAGATGCAACCATTGAAGCCGACAACATTTTTAGTCACTGAATTGATCACCTTGTTGCCGTGGTAACAGAGGGCGGACGGACAACTACAGATGGGAGTTGTCCTCTGATTGTGGGACGCTCACATCTGGACCCCCCCGGCGTACCTGGAGTTTCTGTTGTCCGTGTGTTTGGAGTTCTCCCTCTCCTCCGACTCTCTGCTGCTGCGGAGCATTCCGTCGACCCCTCGTTTCCTGCAGTGGGACCACCGAGACGACCCGTACCTCCTGCAAAAGACCAAAGAAGCAGTCAGACCTTTGACCTACCGCCAGCATGAACCTATCTGATCACACTCTCTCATCTAGAGCAAGAGCGTGACGCGGTCTGGTCACTAAAGCTCACACAGATCCACTGACCCATCAACAAACGGTTTTCCCCAAAACTGCTCCAGCTATTTGTTCATGTTCTGGCCTCCAGGGGTGTTTTACCTCATCGTGTCTGTGGTCTAGTTCTTCCCCTATACTATTGTCAACTACACACATTTGTTAGAAGTTACAAACTTTGTGTCATTTTTACACCGAACATGATCATGGAGGCAATTCTTCGTTAATAGTTTCACATCAGAAATGTTAGTTTCATTTTACAGTAAACGCGTAGGCTTCCAAACGCGGTTAATCAGCCGCGCCCTCCATTAATAACTATTAATAAATGAATAAAGACGGTTCCACCAGGTTTCCTTTGCTCGTACAGATGTGACAACAGCCTTACTGATGTTTATCGATCCGATTTTTTGATCCGTGCAGATGTTTCAGAACAAAGGTGGAACCCTGCTGCCCCCACGTCTACAGCTTTAGGTGGTCCCGACACAAAAGTGTGGTGTCATGTGGTGAATGTGGACTAAAGTGGTGAATGTGGACTCATGTGGTGGTCGTGCAGTCCCGTAAAGGTCTTTATCGAGGGTCCCCGTGGGGAAGGTCAACGTCGGTCCACCAGCTTCTCCCGCCATCAGCTCCTCCACTTCCGCCAAAGTGAAGCTCGACGAGACGCTGGACGCGGAGTGCAACCCTGCACCAGTAAAGATGATGTGACCCCGGGGCCGGGCCCCTGGTCTTCGTGCAGACCAGACACCCCCGGTCCCTCCGGCTGCGCTCGTTGGGTGGAATAACTGGAATAACGACAGCTCCACGACCAGAAATCAGGACAAAAGCCAAGTTCGGCCCCTTTAGGAACACGAACGGGCGGTTTCGGTTCCGCTTCTAAACAACGAGGTTGTTGTTTCGGCGACGGCCGTGGGCAGTGAGAGGAGTTTAAACCAAGTTGAGCCCAAAGCTCCGAACACCCGGGAAACTTGTTCTGGGGCGAACGCCTGAAACTCACCCGTCCCCCTGCTCCTGCTGGCGGGCCTCGGATCGGCTGGCTTGCGTGTGCCCAGACATCTGTGCTCCCAATCGGCGCCTCTGTCGCAGACTTGCGGGGGTTTGTGAGGTTTGTGAGCGCAAAAAGCGGCTGCGGACGCGCCAAGGCTAAAAGACGCGCGGCCCAAAACAATACCGCCTACGACGTCACCGGAAAGGGCGGGGCCAGGTCTCACGTGACCCGAGGCACCGCCACCTAGCGGCGGGACCGGTGTGGTGCTGCTGGCGACAACGAGCACAGTGCTTTAGACCGACGTATCCCTTCTTCCCTTACTGGTGAAGACTTCATGAGCTTCTTCACTCATAAAGTTCTAGCCATTAGAGAGAAAGCTAAGCAGGTCATCCCAACATCTGGACCATCACCAGATGTGCTGACCATGGGAACGTACAGGTTCTCGAACGAGCCCTTAAACTCCTTTAGCCCTATATATTTCTCTGAGGTGTCTTCGCTAATTCAGAAATCCAAGACCACCACGTGTCTTTTAGATCCCATCCCAACACACCTGTTGAAGGATGTTCTATCATTGATAGGCAGTCCTATCCTGGACCAGATCAATTCTTCCTTAGTAACAGGTTATGTACCCCGGTCCTACAAGGTGGCAGTGATTAAAAAAACATCACTGGATCCTGATGTGCTAGCAAATTATAGGCCGATATCCAACCTTCCTTTTATTTCTAAAATGCTTGAGAAGGTGGTGGTGACTCAGTTATTGGAGCACCTGCAGAGGAACAGTCTGTTTGAGATGTTTCAGTCAGGTCTAGAGCCAGAGACTGCACCTTATTTTTACAGCACAGATCATGACTGGTCTCTATGCTGGTTCTGCTGGACCTCAGTCTCTTTAAAGTTACTAATGCATCTTAAACTGAACTTTTTGGGTGTGTCTTTTTATAGCTTTCAGATCATGGACTGGTCTCTATGCTGGTTCTGATTCTAGGAACCATCAGTGCTGCTGTGGTAAGGTATTTCGATGAACAGTTGATCAGGAGCATCCTGGTTACAGAGACTGGAACATGTAAGATTGGGATTAAAGGAGAATCAGCAACTAGGACTGGATTATTAAAAAAATTTAATTTTATTTTTTTTTTTTAAAAAGGAAGGTTTTGGGTTTTCAACCTTCCTCCCCGAAGAACCCTTTTTTTTTAAGGTATGAACCGAGCTCTGTAATATGTATCTATCTATTTATCTGATAGATTAAATACCAGTTATTGCTAAAAAGCACTTAGGCAGCCGTGTTTAAAATGTCCATGGTGTTCCCTCTTCATACAGTAGGGTTAGCCAAGGAGTCCCTCAAGGTTCTGTACTTGGACCAATCCTCTTCACCCTGTACATGCTTCCCTTAGGGAACATTATTTGGCAGCATGGGATACATTTTCATTGTTATGCTGATGACACACAGCTTTACTTATCCATGAAACCAGAAGAGACAGAGAAGTTAGTGAAGCTCCAGACCTGTCCTAAAGACATAAAGTCCTGGATGTCTTCAAATTTCCTCCTCCTTAACTCAGGAAAAACTGAGGTCATGGTGTTTGGTCCTGAACCTCTCAGGGAGAGATTGGACCATATGATCACTCTAGATGGTAAGTAATTAACTTCTAATCTCTCTGTGAGGAATCTTGGAGTAACTTTTGACCAAAACCTCTCCTTTAACTCACACATTAAATTAGTCTCTAGAAGTGTCTTTATTCACCTAAGGAACATCACAAGGATCAGAAAGCTACTGACGCGACATGATGCTGAAAAGTTAGTCCATGCTTTTGTTACTTCCAGGCTGGACTATTGTAATTCTTTACTATCAGAGTGTCCAAACAACTCTTTAAGAAGCCTCCAGGTGATCCAAAATGCTCTCTGACAGGTAGCTCCATCCTACCTGGAGGAGCTAGTGATACCTTATCAGCCCAATAGACCACTCCGCTCTCAGAACGCTGGTCTACTTGTGGTTTCCAGAGTCTTTGGGAGTAGATTGGGGGGCCGAGCATTTAGCTACCAGGCCCCCCTGCTATGGAACCAGCTCCCTGTCCAGGTACGGGAGGCTGACTCCATCTCTACTTTTAAAATGAGGTTTAAAACCCACCTCTTTGAAAAAGCTTATTGTTACTAACCTTGTAGTTCAGTTACTATCATAGACAGACAAATGATCATACTTAGGGGGTCATCTAATCACTAGGTTAAGATACTAGTTATGCTGCTATAGGCCGAGGCTGAGGGTCCAGAAACATGATCACCTGACAGGCCTCCTCTCCTCTCCTCTCTTCTCCTCTCCTCCTCTTCATTAGTAGACTATTTTTTTTTATGCTATTTCTTGTGTAGTTTTTCTGCCCACCCCCTTCTGTATTCATTTACAGGTATCGCCACCTTCAGAGCTGCATAATGACCTCCGACCCCGTTGACCCACTCAACCTGCAGCTTATTCAATATAATCTATTTCTGTGTGTATTTCTTTGCCTCTCCTCTCCCTCTTCTCTATCCTCTACCTGTGCTATCCTCTACCTGTTCTATCCTCTACCTGTTCTATCCTCTACCTGTCCTATCCTCTACCTTTCTATCCTCTACCTGTTCTATCCTCTACCTTCTACCCTCTACCTGTTCTATCCTCTACCTGTTCTACCCTCTACCTGTTCTATCCTCTCTCTATCCTCTACCTGTTCTATCCTCTACCTGTTCTATCCTCTACCTGTTCTACCCTCTACCTGTTCTATCCTCTACCTATTCTATCCTCTACCTATTCTATCCTCTACCTGTTCTATCCTCTACCTGTCATCCCTCTCCTCCTCTCTCTCTACCCATCTGTCCATCATCAGGAGGGTCCCCCTACATGAGCCTGGTCCTGCTCAAGGTTTCTTCCTGTTAAAGGGGAGTTTTTCCTTGCCACTGTTGCTTGTCTGGGGTTAGGCCCTGGGGTTCTGGAAAGGCCTTGAAACAATTTTTGATTGTAAAAGACACTATATAAATAAAGATTGATAACGATTGACTGATTTTGGCCAATTTTGGCTCACAATGTAATTATATTTGGCCCGCGAAAAACACCAAATGACACCAAATGAATTACGATAGCTCCCCCCTGGCATTGTTATTACATGGAGCATGCGTCGCAAAAAAAAAAAAACCTACAAATCCCAGAATGCTCTGCTGTTGTTTTGCCGCGTCAACCAGGTCAGGACTCTCCCTGTTGACAGTTGTCATAGCGACCTCCAGCTGCTCCCGGCACCGTGACCCTTCACAAAAATGTCAATAAGAAAGTCAGAAAACAGGAGCCTTGTGCACAGGTGGGAATCACAATATATGTTTACTTGTATAAAAGACAGACCTGTTTGTCTTGTATGTGGAGCCAGTGTGGCTGGAACGAAGGAGTACAATAGTAGACGACACTAGGAACCCAAACAGCAGGACAAGTACAAGGACCTGGACATGACTCAAAGACACCAGAAAGTAGAGGAGATGACAAGAAAATGAGTTTCACACCAGACTATGTTTCAAAAAGCCACATCCCAAAGTGAGCCTGCCGTAAAGGCCACTTTTATTGTGGCAGCGGAGATGGTGAAATCCTCCCGGGCCTTCAGTGAGGGAGAGTTTGTGAAGAAGTGCATGCTGAGAGTTTGTGACCTTGTGTTCCCAGAGACAAAGAAGCACTCTCAAATGTGAGCTGAGCACAAACACAGTAGCCCAGCGCACATGTGAGCTTGCCACCAACCTTATGAGCAGCTGATGGAAAAGGCCCAAGACCTGGTGGATTCTCCCTGGCTGTAGGTGAGAGCTGGGACACGTCTGATACTGCCCAGCTGTCAGTCTTCATCCCTGAAGTGGACTCCAATCTGTGTGTGACCGAGGAACTTCTGGGATTAACATCCATGCATGGCACAAGCACAGGCCAGGAGATCTTTGAAGAGGTTTACACATGTGTCCCTGACATGACGCTGCCCTTAGAAAAACTGGTGGCCTTAAGGACAGATGGTGCACCAGCGACGTGCGCTCTAAAACGTGGACTGGTGGGCAGGTTTCAGGAGAAGATGTGGGAGGAGAACTGTGCAGGTGAGCTCACTGTTTATCACTGCATCACACATCAAGAATCACTATGAGGCAAAGCCCTGAAGATGGAACATGTTGTGACCACAGGAACACAAGGAGTTCACTTCAGAAGAGACAAAGGTCTGGATCACCACCAGCTCAAGGCTTTCCTGGAGGAGTGTGGTTGGGAATACCAGGATGTGATGGATCACACAGAGGTGAGACGGTCGAGCCCAGGAAAAGTCCTGAGCAGATGTTTCCAGCTGCGTGAGGAAATATGTCAGTTTCTGGAAAGCAAAGGGAAAGACACAGAGCTGAGGGAGGAAAAGTTTGTGTGTGAACCGGCCTTTGTGTGTGACATCACGAGCAGCCTGGATGCGCTGAACCTGCAGCTTCAGGGGCGGGGCCGCATCATCACAGACGTGCACGCTGCACTGAGGGCTTTGAAAATGAAGCTGTGCTTGTGGAACAATCACATGCTGCTAGAACATCTGCCTCATTTTCCCTGCTGCCAAACCATGAAAACGCAGCTCTCCACTGTGGTTTTCCCACGCACAGAGTTGGCTGAAAGACTCAGCTTCTTCAGAGTAGTGACACGCTGAAGTCAAAGGATGATGCTGTGGGCGCTTCACAGTGTCCACATTTCATCCCTGACACAACGCCTCAGCTCGACACCCAAGCTGCTCACATGCTCTCCATGTTCAGCAGCACTTATCTATGTGAGACACTGCTCTCCTCCATGAACATGACCCAAACATCTCACAGGAAACGTCTGACTGATGAGCACCTTGGTTCCATCCTGAGGATTTCCTCAACTCAGAGCCTGAGCCCAGACATTGACTCACTAGCGTCCAAGAAGAGATGCCAGGTATCTGGTGGGACGAGTAGATGAGTGTGTAGCAGACAGACAGACAGACAGACAGACAGACAGACAGACAGACAGACAGACAAACAGACAGACCTCCTGAGCTGTAGGTAATGAACCAGTAATATCATTCAATGAATGGTGAAACTAGTTCAAACCCATGTCTTGGAGTAGCAAGAAAAAGTGCATAAAGGAAAGGTTAACTACAGCTCAGTCTGTCTGTCTGTCTGTCTGTCTGTCTGTCTGTCTGTCTGTTAGCAACATAACTCAAAAAGTTATGGACCGATTTTGATGAAACTTTCAGGATTTGTTGGAAATGGGAAAAGGAAGAACTGATTTCATTTTGGGGGTGATCTGGAAGAAATCCTGGATTCTGGATCACTTTGAAATTTCCGTTCACATTGTGGTAAATGGGGCCAAAGGAATTGTTGCGCTTGGCGGAGGTCTGCGCTCTCCGAGTGCTTTCTAGTTTTTGTTAATGTATTATTAGCCTGTGGAAAAAAGTTATTGTTGAACTTTCAAACAGAAGACTACAAACAAAAAAAGAGGCATGTGATTTTATTATAAATTTTATATTATGTAATGAATAATCAACATTTCAGAGGACTGGCCGGGACCAGTGGGACCAGTGGTGGATACCATTGGGGGCCTCAGATCCTCTGAAGATGAGCTGGAGAATGTCAGTGAGGTGAGGAGACCTCTTCCACATGTGAGGAGGTCCCACAGAACCAGCTCTGAGTGGACATGTGGGGACAGGAGCCACGCAGCAGCAGGTTGAAGTAGATCCCAGCAGGGATCCATAGGGTGTGGTCACCAGGTGAGGACCAGTAACACACACACACACACACACACACACACACACACACACACACACACACACACACACACACACACACACACACACACACACACACACACAGAATAGGTTCTAAAGTTCAAAGTAAAAAAAATTCACAGTAAAAAAAAAAGGGGACCCTTTGATGTAAAGCACATCAAAGCCAAAAAAAGTATATATAGCAGAGGTGAGTGAGTAGTTAGTTAGTTATTGGTTGGTTAGTGATCACTGTCGAGCAGTCATGACTAAACAGTCCAACAAATCAGGAAGCTCCACAGCTTCTAGCAAGCCTCGCAGTCTGGGCCTCAGCACCTCAGGTGAGATCAGGATCCTGTCAGATGATGTGATGATGAGGAGAAAGAGAGGGAGACAGACCAGGGCTTCCAGTCAACCCACTACTGGAGTGGGACTGGAGGAGAAGTCAAGCCTCAACTGGCCTCAGTTACTGTCAGCTCTGCTGGAATGTTCATGTAGCACCAAAGAACCCCCATTAATGTTTGAGATGTGACCGCTCAATGAAACTGTTGCTGTTTAGTCTGATTCATTCAAGATCAAATCATGAAACTGACAACTTTATTTGATCATCAGGAAAGGGCAGCAGCAGCAGCAGCAGCAGCAGCAAGGGCTCGGAGGTGAGGAGGAAGCTCAGGTTCACGTCCAGGCCCACAGAGACACAGAGAAGGGCTGTGAGTGAAGCCTCCAGTCAGGTGGGCCTGAGACTCAAGTCCAGCCTGTGCACAAGCCTCCGGAGCCGGTCGGACCCAGGACCTCTGAGGAGGACGGTGAGCCCTGAAGCTGTGACGCTGGCCAACAGGCAGCCGGAGCAGCAGCCAGCAGCAGCAGGGGGCATCAAGACGGCGCTGGAGCCCATCACCAGAGGTGAGGTCATCACGGACACATGAGGGTGTGTGAGGCCGACACGTCTCCACAACTCTAGTAAAACACACGTGTGTGTTTGCAGCTGACTTTGAGAATCAGTACCTGGAGCTCCACATGATTGGAAGAGGAGCGTTTGGGACCGTTTATGAAGGCCTCAGGATGGAAGATGCATTTCCTGTGAGTGTCTTTAGAGGAGCCCCACACACACACACACACACACACACACACACACACACACACACACACACACTCGTCACTGCCCTCACTAACACCAGTGACTGTCTCCTGCAGGTGGCCATCAAGCGCATCGATAGAGGCCATGTATATTTCCAGCCAGTGGTGAGACCTGACTCTGACCTCAGCTCTTCCATTTTCTTGATCTTCATCAGTGAAGCACTGACACATGGACCTATATTGTCTCTGTCTTCAGGAGGTCAACGACCGGGTCCACATGGTCCCTCTGGAGGCCATGGTCATGAACAAGGCAGCTGGAGAGACCGTGGGCCAACGTGCGGCCGTATCGTTGCTGGCGTGGTGCGACCTGGGAGACGATGTCGTGCTGGTGATGGAGAGGCCAGAAGTCTCCATGACCCTGGCGGACTACCTGGACAAATTCCCAGTCAATGAAGCCATGGCCAAGGTGATGAAGCTGCCGTCCTGCTGCTGCTGGGACACTGGACGGTGTTCCAGCTGTGCAGGTCTGAGGAGATCTTTAAACGCTCTCTGACTCTTTCTTCTTTCTCCAGATCCTCATGAAACAGCTGGTCGCTGCTATGATGGAGATGCACGCGGCTGGCATTTGCCACGGAGACCTAAAGTCAGACAACATTCTGATAGAGCAGCATCTGGCTTGGTCTGTTCCCCGTGTGAGGATCGTGGACTTTGGCTGCAGCTTCTTTGTCAGTTCAGAACCTCAGTCCTTCCCCGGTACGTATGACCTCTGTTGAGGTGTTGAGCAGCTCCACTGCACAGCTTTTCAGGGAGCTTTGTTTGAAAACGTCCTCTCTGCTCACAGGAACATCTGGCTCTCAGGCTCCAGGGCTCTGGTCCACGACAGCAGGTCAAGCCGTCTGGACCACGCTCATGCAGCTACGCAGCGTCCTCTTGGAGTTGCTCATCCACTCCATCAGTTTGGGTGACTGCTACCTCTCGGAGAAGGCGCTCAGGAAGCAGATCCTGAAGTCCAACGTGTCCAAAGGTAAAAAGCCAGTGTGAGCTCAGTCAGATCTCTCCTGGACTCTCCCTGAACTTGTGATGAACAAGTGCAGCTTTCACTGTGAACCTGACATTGTTCTCTGTCCCCCTTTTCTCAGACTGCAAGAACTTTCTCTCCAGATGCTGCAACCCAGACAAGTGTCGCAGCCTGGAGGAAATGTGGGGGCACCCCTGGTTAAACTGAACCCCCCCACAGAAGCTCCAGATGGAACTCCAGATGTTCTGAATACCACCTGTGACAACAGAGCAGCCACTTTGTTCACGTTGGCGTTGGCCTGAGGAGCAACATAAAACCTCTTCAACCAAGACAAACACTTTGTTACTGAATTGTCTATCTGTTATTAATAAATATCACCACTTGATCAGTTCAGTTCAGCTTCTTGTGTGGAGCGTCTGTTACCATCAAGGTCATCTCAAGGTGCTTTTCAAGGACCTGACCAAGAGTCAGGGAGGCAAGGCAGCTGGATCTCTACATCACTACTCAGACACAAGGCAACTCACAGTACTTTACAAGGCACAGCAGAAAAAAGAGGAATAAAGAAACACAGAGATACATTAAAACAAAGAAGAAATACAGAATAAACTCCTTATTCAATCAAATAACCAAAAATAAGAGAGGATATAATCTACTGGAAAGCCTGGGTGAATAGTAAACCATAAAGTGGTCCTGATTATAAAGAATTGAGTAGAACAGCAGCACTCAGGTGTTCAGGAAGTTTGTTCCACCAGTGAGGGGCGTAGTAACAAAAAGCTGCTCCACCTTGTATGTTTCTGACAGAGAGATTACGAACATACTTTGTGACACTCAGGAATATGAATGATGATTGATGACTTTGTCCTTTTATGACCTTTGGGGAAATCCCCATGAAATTTGGGGAAGGATATTGGTTACGTCTTCCCACGGGCTTTAGGGTATTGTTATTTAGTGTTTTATGGGTTGGACTAGTGGCTATGTGTTGTCTAGCAGATGTGTGTCATAAATTATCTTCTAAATAAAGCTAGTAGAAAACAGGTTAGCGGATATGTGTGATATTAAATCATGGAAGTGTGAGTAGAAAACTAAAGGTATCGGAAGTCCTTTGGTCCTCTATGACGTGTTGTCCAAGGGTTGTTGTAGTGTTGTATGTTGTATGAGTGGTGGGAGTTTCCTGTGTCAAGGAGTTTTTAAGGAGCAGACAGACTTGTATGTTTGGATAGAGGAAACACCGTGTGTGTGTGTGTGTGTGTGTGTGTGTAGATGAGGAAGTGGCAGTGTGTGTGTGTGTGTGTGTGTGTGTGTGTGTGTGTGTGTGTGTGGAGATGAGGAAGTGGCAGTGTGTGTGTGTGTGTGTGTGTGTGTGTGTGTGTGTGTGTGTGTGTGGAGATGAGGAAGTGAGTGTGGAACAGTGGAGTATACAGCAGAAGGAGTTAATAAGAAACGATCAGACTTATTAATGTGGAATATAGACATGTAGAAAATAGACAAACATGGTTATATACTTAACATGATGATATTCTTATATAGTGAACATACTAAAATACTTTTATCCTTTCACACTTAACAAGCATACTTTTGTGTGTGTGGAACAGTGGAGTATACAGCAGAGGGAGTTAATAAGAAACAATCAGACTTATTAATGTGGAATATAGACTAAAATCATCATTCACATTCCTGAGTGTCACAAAGTATGTTCGTAATCTCTCTTCTGACTCTGGAACCTTTTTCTTAGAATTCCTTTAATTCTTGCAATGAGCTTCAGATGGCAGTGAGCAGAGTTTGTCCTGATGTGGTTGTTAAAGTTCAGGTCTGAGTCCAGAAGTGCTCCAAGATTTGTAGTTTGGTTCATTGTCTCCTCTCCTCTCCTACCTGTTCTATCCTCTACCTGTTCTATCCTCTACCTGTTCTATCCTCTACCTATTCTATCCTCTACCTGTTCTATCCTCTACCTATTCTATCCTCTACCTGTTCTATCCTCTACCTATTCTATCCTCTACCTGTTCTATCCTCTACCTGTTCTATCCTCTACCTGTTCTATCCTCTACCTATTCTATCCTCTACCTGTTCTATCCTCTACCTATTCTATCCTCTACCTGTTCTATCGTCTACCTATTCTATCCTCTACCTGTTCTATCCTCTACCTGTTCTATCTTCTACCTGTTCTATCCTCTACCTGTTCTATCCTCTACCTGTTCTATCCTCTACCTGTTCTATCCTCTACCTGTTCTATCCTCTACCTGTTCTATCCTCTACCTATTCTATCCTCTACCTGTTCTATCCTCTACCTGTTCTATCCTCTACCTGTTCTATCCTCTACCTGTTCTATCCTCTACCTGTTCTATCCTCTACCTGTTCTATCCTCTACCTGTTCTATCCTCTACCTGTTCTATCTTCTACCTGTTCTATCCTCTACCTGTTCTATCCTCTACCTTTTCTATCCTCTACCTGTCCTCCCTCTCCTCCTGTCTCTCTACCCATCTGTCCATCATCAGGAAGGTCCCCCTACATGAGCCTGGTCCTGCTCAAGGTTTCTTCCTGTTAAAGGGGAGTTTTCCTTGCCACTGTTGCTTGTCTGGGGTTAGGCCCTGGGGTTCTGGAAAGGCCTTGAAACATTTTTTGATTGTAAAAGACACTATATAAATAAAGATTGATAACGATTGACTGATTGAACGAAACGATCTAGGCCCATTATCATCAAATAAACACATAAATCAATAAAAAGGCTTCAATAAAAAGCTTAATGTACTTCATTTGACGTCCACACAACATTATTGTTAAATATATAACTTTAATATTAAGCATATATCTATTTCTCTGTGGTAGAACTTGCAAAAAAAAAAAAAAAAAAAAGGCGGGAATGACACAAACAATATATTTCTTATTTAAATCAGATATATTTATTATCATACAGGGTCATACATGTTGTTACAATCAAACGATCTAAACTACCGTCTCAGCTACATGATAATGACAAGATTTCTGGAGAATGTCGTGTTTACAGTCGTTTTACTGAGCTTGATCAAACTAAACAAATCTGTTTGGTTTGTGATACATCAGAAGAACGCATGTCAGCAACAACTTGTAAAGCTTTACAGCTGAAGGTTTCATCTTTAGAAGGCCTTTCATAGCCAAGTCATGATTAAGTTGATCCCAGCACAGATACGACACAGGAGATGTGTTTAAGTGAGGGGAAAGTTCCACTGACAGGCCTTCACAGAACGACCAATTTATACTTATTACAGTTTACAGAATGCAAATAAAAAGTTAAATGCACAATTGAGAGAGTAAAATGTGCATTTTCTAAGCAGAGTGATAGAAAATATGAAAAAAAGACAGAATGATAGATGTTATGTAGTGGCTAATGAACTCACAGACAGTATTTACACTCAGGTCAACACGGTCAAAGAAAGGTAAGCTCCTCTTTACAAAGATGAATTTAGCTTCAGCTCAGCAATTTTATAAAAGTTTGAGCCCGTTATCCTTCTATAGCTTTGTTTGTACTGTGTTTGGATGTTTAGGCCCGGCGGTTTCCCTTGTAATCATCCTCCCTCACACTTCTCCAGAGAGAAATGGATGGACACCAGACAGGTCTTATGAAAGTCATCCAGATGGGTTGAAGGTCTCCTCAACATCTGGACCCATATAAACCCTTTACTGACAGTATTAGCTGATACGGGAGCAAGGCGAGTGATTTATCCCCACATGGAGAGGAGTATTCCCCAGAGCGCGCAGCAGCACCAGAGCAGCGTGTGCTGGGACCGACCCTCAGAACCGCTCAGGAGGTACTCCACCCGGGACCAGGAGCCGTTGTTGGGCAGAGGCTCGATCCCCAGTGTCCGGCACATCACATTATAGACGTCTACGGATCGGATAGGAGCTGCCCGCACATTCCGCTTAAAATCTGTATTAAAAGAGAACAGGATGTAACTTTTGAATGATGAAAAAGAATCAAAGTATAACAGCTAGATCCATTTTTAAACGCCCATTTGCTGAAAAGCCCACATGGAACCAGTCTGAGAGGAGGTGGAGGATTACATCTAAAACAAAAGGGTGGCTTCAGATTCTAAGAGGACTGTTACCGGGCCCAGTTGCCACGAAGAAGGCTCTCATGTCCAGGAACTCGTTATCATATCCGTGCCAGCCGTTCTGCCAGGCCGTGGCAGAGCCACTATTCCAGTAGGGGAGGTCTGCCTTGTTCTACAGCAAACACAATAAACACACAACAAATCCTTTTAGTCACACTATTTTAAAGTGTTCCTGCAACTGTAGTTTTTTAATATTACTCAATAATGGTATTCATTCTTAAATCAGCACAGATTGATAGCTCAAACAAATGCTGAAGTTAAGAGCATTTCATAATCCAGCCCCACTTGATTCACATTTATAAAGTGTCACCTTTACTCCTGCCTTTAATGGCCCTTTCATATTTTCCGTACGTGAGTGTTGAACTCATAAAGATCGGTGACATGAGGTTAAACCCTCGGAGGGTTTATGCTTGGACAGATGTGCTGTAGTGTAGGCCGTACATAAACTGGCTCGGGGGCGAGGCCACCCAGTCCACATGAAGATGTGGGACTGGTTACCTTAGCGATGAACCAGCCGGGCTCCGCCACCAGAGTCAGGGGCGAGACGAACCTGCCCCCCTTGTAGTGGAAGCGCTTGGGGACGTCCTGTTGGCCATACACACGCATGTTGGGGACCCGGGCCAGCGCAGCGTACACCTGGAGTAACACACGGCTGCTTAAAGAGGCTGCGACAACAGTCGTCCGTAAACTGATCTAAAATAAAACATACCTGAAAGCAATACTCCCTCTGCTGGCTGTCGCAACAACAGGTTATTTTGTTTGTACATAGAACAAACCTTCTAGAATATATATTTTTCATTCAAAATAGCAATAACCAATTCTGAAGGGAGCATCTGTGCCATAGTTTAGTTGTAAGGTATCTGAAGAGGCTGTTTTTTATCTTTACATCTTTAGTGATCATGTGGAACACATCTTCTCTGTATTAACCAAAACCTCTCTGGGCTTTAAAAGACTCGACAATTTCAAAAATGTGAAAGCACCCTCGACATTTCCCCCACACTCATTTTCTTCTTAGCGATAAATGACATCACAGTTGAGCAGAAAACACCGGTTTTGATCTCACCGCTTGGTACTTGTCATCTTTGGGCCACAGACTGACCACTGGTCCTCTGTCCATCGTTTTGACAATGTCCACCATGTTAATATGTTTCTCGAGCTCAATGACCTTCTCCATCCACTGGATCTTTGTCATTCCGTGATCTGAGAATAAGATGATGTTCAGCTTGTTGTCCAGGTCCATCTCCTGCAACAGTAACAGGAAGAACCCCATTAGTGATTGACCAGGTGGGTGTAACTGTGTGGAAAAGAAGCCGTCGGGAGACTCACTTTGACTTTGCTGTTGAGTGTCTGCATGGCCCCGTCCAGCTGCTGCACAGCTGTTTTCACCTGTTGAGAGTCTGGACCCCAGTGATGACCCTGCACATCTATGTTCTCATAATATATAGCAGCCATGTTTGCTTTCCCTGAACTACACACACACACAAACAAACACAATCATATCATTACAATTTATTACATTTGATTACAATTTTATTAGCATCGATGATCAACCTGAACGCCCTCATTGAGCGGCGCTAGTGCGCCCTCTAGTGGCGGCGTCGCCGCACTTCCCAACAGAAGAGAGGGCGTGTTCTCCTTAAAATAAAAGGATAAATAAAACATCCAAAGGGTCCACTGGCTTTGTCAGGTACTGCAGGACTTCCCCACGGATCTATTCTGATTTAATATTTTCTATATTAATATTTCTATATTTCTATATTCTACATCACAGACATGTGACGCCTCACAATAGATATTGTTGAGTGGGAACATACTGACTCAGTGTAAAAGAGACAGAGGGATCCCAGAGAGAGAGACCCTGGGAGACCATCCTTGAGACAAAAATCATGTTTCTGAATGTGACAGCAAAGAAATGTGAAGTCTGAAGGTTGGCAGCATAAAATGATCACAAAAATGTGAAGAATATCAGAGATTATCCCCAATAGGTCAAAGCAGTCTTTACAGGGCAGTGAGCAAAAAGAGACTCTAGAATCTTGAATTACAATAATAATGAAGAACACACAGGAAACAGGACTCAGTCAGGTCTGTTATTACATGTAAAAAAGTAATAATTAGACCTTACGGAGCAGCGAGGTCAACATTTACGTTTTAATTGATTCTAAACCGAGGACAGGACCCTGCTGTGGACAAGAGGTCAGAGTCTGCTGTCTGCACATCTATGTTCTCATAATATATAGCAGCCAAAGACCAGTCCTTCTGGTCTTTTGAAGACCAGTCCTTCTGGTCTCCTTTTGAAGACCAGTCCTTCTGGTCTTTTGAACTGAAATATTTTGTCTCAGACATTCCACATTCCATTGACTGGAGAGGCGTTTCTCTTCTGCTTTGCTGAAGCTGCTTCCATCAGTCCTGAACTATCGCTGCTAAAGTCTGGCTTCACTGACTCCATATTCATCAAACATCAACACGCTGTTTATCAAACTTGTCTTGAAGGATGACTTATTGTCTTTTTATTACCCAGAGTCTCTCCTTATGTTACAACACATCCCAGTATGAGATTCACCCACCGCTTTATCTTATCTTTGACCAGTAAAGCTTGAACCTGCTGACTCCCAACAATTCGCTTTATCTTAAAAAGTGCTTTTCGTGTGCAGCAGAGGCTCATGTTGACCCTGGGACAGTCCTTCTTACCAGAGCACGTCCAGAGCGTTCCCAATCGAGTCTGTGAGGTTTTTATCAGACGGGCTACTGACATACTCCTCACAGAACGATGGACGGACTCCTAGAATCTCCACCTCACAGCCTGAGGACACACACACACACACACACACACACACACACACACACACACACACGGTTTTACTTCAGGATTGTCCCTCCAGAGATTGTGGTTCACTGTGAGTCCCACCACGACCGATGTCTCACCAGGCCAGAAGTACATGAAGGCCTTCTGTCCCAGCTTCTGCAGCGTCACCCAGATGGGCTCGGCCCCGTTCCACCACAGAGGTAATCTGCTGTCTGGGTTGGTCCCGATCAGGAACTCGGCCTTGGAGGCTTCATCCCACATGTAGTTCCCCGTCATCTGATGGCTGTTGCAGTGGCGGCCTGACCAACACACATCCCTTTGTCAGAGAGTCCCCGTGGGGAACATCTAGGAGCTCACAGAAGCTCCGTGGGGCTTCCCCCTGCTCTGTTCTGAGATGAGTCTGAACATTCAAAAGGGCGAGAGCAGCCAGAAGCACTGAGAACTGGGGACCCACCATCAGCCTGTAGGGGTCTGACACGTGAGGCCTTGAATAGGGGAACACGGTGGTCTAGACCCAGACCACCCGGGTCTAGACAGGGTTTAGCTGCATCACCTCCAGAGTGTTAGAGAGGCGTGGAGCTGATGAGTGTCAGGTCATAACCTGGGGTCAGAGGGTCTTATCTCGGGGGCGTGAACGTCGTTGATGGGAGCGCTGTCTTAAAGTCCCTCCTGACCCTCACACACTCGGGCTGCGCTCGCGTCTCCGCCCTCCCGCTCCGGTCGGAGTCGTGCTGGGGAAGGCGAGTGACCACGACAGGTAGACTGGTGCGGGGGCAGATGGGGTCACGTCAGACCAGGACAGGGTCGGCGGGGCCACCCGGGGTCTCAGTGGGGGTCTTCCAGGACTAAGCCTGCTTTTCCAGGACTCACAGCCAGAGCTGAAACCCGTAACCCCCAACGGCTGGGAGCCTCTCTGAACCATCAGAGCCCTGGAGCACCCTGGGCCCCTCCCAGGCTGGACCCCCACATGAGGACAGGACGGGCTTTCCTGCGGGTCAGCGGAGGGAAAAGCCTTCTGGGTCCTTCCAGGACCGCTTTAGTACGTCAGCCCTGCCTTCAGCCCCCCGAGTAACTTCACAGCTGCCGCTCTTATTCTTATCTCCTCTTTATCTCTGGACCGTGGTCGGCCCGCTGGTGTTGGAACGTGATTGGTCAAAAATCCTGACCTGAACACTTTTTCTGATGAAAGCTTCCTCTAAGATGTGTTCCGTGAGTAAAGCCCTGCGCATGAACTCAACACAGTAAATGTTTACCCGCGTGTCTCCTCTCTACAAGCCTCGACAGCCCGCTGGGTGTTGGGTCGAGTCCCGTGTGCTGGCGCCTGCTTACCCGTCATCAGCGTGTAGTAGTTGGGGAAGGACAAACTGGGGAAGTCCGGGGTCATGTAGTCCACTTTCACCCCGTTTTCCACCAGCTGGCGGAACCCCGGCAGGTTGTCCAGCCCGTCCATGTAGTCGTGACGGAAGCCGTCGATGAGGAAGACGAGCAGCGGCCGCGCCGCGGCGCCCTGACGCGCCGACCCGAGCAGCAGCGCGCACAGGAGCTGCAGGGGGGACATGACGGCTCCGACAGGCCGGACCAGCCGAGGACGCGCGGAGGGCAGAGCAGGGGTGAGAGAGAGAGAGAGAGTGTGTGTGTGTGTGGGTGTGTGGGTGTGTATGGGGGGTCCAAAGCAGCCTGCTGGAAACCACAGCCCACAGCAGCCATTGGCCCGCACCACCGACCCGCCCCAACACATTCACCATAAGTGTCCACCACACCGGGGGACAATGAGACGTGTCCTCTTGTGTCCACCATCATGACACATCACCTGCTCCTCACGGGGGCACGCACGCCCCCTTACTCTCCCCCCAGTCCTGTTCTCTCTCTTCTCTCTCTTTTCTCTCTCTTTTCTCTTGTTTCTCTCGTTCCTCTCTCTTTTCTCTCTCTCTTCTCTCTCTCTTCTCTCTCTTTTCGCTCTCTTTTCTCTCTCTTTTCTCTCTTTTTTCTCTTTTCTCTCTCTCTTCTCTCTCTTCTCTCTCTCTTTCTCTCTTTTCTCTCTCTTTTCTCTCTCTCTTCTCTCTCTCTCTTTTCTCTCTTTTCTCTCTTTTCTCTCTCTTTCTCTCTTTTCTCTCTTTTCTCTCTCTTTCTTCTCTCTCTCTCTCTTTCTCTCTCTTCTCTCTCTTTTCTCTCTTTTCTCTCTTTTCTCTCTCTCTTTTCTCTCTCTTTCTCTCTCTCTCTTTCTCTCTCTTCTCTCTCTCTCTCTTTTTCTCTTTTCTCTCTCTTTCTCTCTCTTTCTCTTCTCTCTCTCTTCTCTCTCTTTCGCCCTCTCTTTTCTCTCTTTTCTCTCGTTTCTCTCGTTTCTCTCTCTTCTCTCTCTCTTTTCTCTCTCTTTTCGCTCTCTTTTCTCTCTCTCTCTCTCTCTTTTCTCTCTCTTCTCTCTCTCTTCTCTCTCTTTTCGCTCTCTTTTCTCTCGTTTCTCTCGTTTCTCTCGTTTCTCTCTCTTCTCTCTCTCTTCTCTCTCTTTTCGCTCTCTTTTCTCTCTCTTCTCTCTCTCTTTTCTCTCTCTTCTCTCTCTCTTTTCTCTCTCTTTTCTCTCCTCTGGTCGCATCATTGTCCCCTGCTCAGTTCGGGTCCATTCAGGCTCACATGCTGCGTCCTCCTGCTGCTGATTCAGCAGCGCCTCAATGGAAACGGCCAACTCAGGAGAGAGACCCCCGTGTGTGTGTGTGTGTGTGTGTGTGTGTGTGTGTGTGTGTGTGTGTGTGTGTGTGTGTGTGTGTGTGAGGGGGGTTGATGAGAGCCAGGGCCCCGGAAACACACAGGCTTTATTTAAGTAAGAAGGGGGGAGACAATAGTTTAAAATATACAATAATAAATGCATCAATTGAACATTTAGTGACATAAATGGTAAAAAAACAGACCAAATAAAACTGTTCTCTGAACCGTCCTGATCCAGAACCTTGAGAACACGACTGTTTCAGCTGCATCAGAACGCGTAGATCCTGATCAGGGACCCGAACAAGGACCAGAACCAGACCACACCAGACCCGAACAAGGACCAGACCAGACCCCAGACCAGAACCAGACCCCAACCAGAACCAGACCCTAACCAGACCAGAACCAGACCAGACCAGAACCAGACCAGACCCAGAACCAGAACCAGACCCCAACCAGAACCAGACCCCAACCAGACCAGAACCAGACCAGACCCAGAGCCGAACCCCCCTTCCGCCTCCTTTAAACGCTTCAGAACTCGACCCAAGTCACAACAACAAAGCTGGACCGGGGGTAGGTGTCGTCATGGCAACCCCCCCCTCCCCCGCTCACAGACTCGTGCGTCGGGAGGCATCAAAGGGGGAGGGGGGGAGCGGGGGGAGACGGCGCGTGATTGGTCACACCCCCTTGTCTTTGTGTGGCGCGAGGGCTTGTGGGTAGCCGCGCGGCGACGACACGGCCGTGTGTGCGGGCGGGCGGGCGCGCGCGCGGGAGGGGGGAGGCGGGGGGGAGGCGTTCGGGGGGAGGAGCCGGGTGGGAGAGTGGCGCATTAGCATTAGCTAGTATGTGAGGGGGCCGAGACGCACTCCCTCAGCCCCGCGGCGCGCGACGCGGCCTCCCCAGCGCGAGCGGTGCAGCCAAGCCAAGGTAAGGCCCCGCACGCGCGCGGTGGGAGGGGGGGCACGCGGGCGGCGCGCGCGTGTCCGTGTCACGGTTGGCTAGGTAGCGCTAGCGGCTAGTTAGCGGTAGCAGCGCGTCGCCCCGAGTCTCCAGAAAGACCCGAATAAAGAGCCGCGAGGGGGGGCCGAGGGGGGGCCCGGCCGGCCGCGCGGGGCCGGAGGCGGGTGAGGGGCCGGGGAGCAGGTGAGGCGGAACGAGAGGGAGGTCATGATAAAGGAGGGGGCGTGGCCTCGCGCTCCGGACAAAGGAGGCAGGCTGGTTGTTTACGGCGCCGCGGAGGAGGCGCGGGGGCCCCGAGGGCCCCCGAGGGCCCCGGCCCCGCCGCGGGGGCCCCGGGCCCCCCCAGAGCCCCAGCCCGACCCCCAGCTCCGGCCGCCCCATCAGCGCCTCACGGACGGCCGGGACCCGTCCCGAGGTCTGGAGCGGGGCTCGAGCGTGGGGGTCCTCGGGGTGGACGAACGACCTCCAGAGACGCTGCTGGTCGGCTCCAAAAGTTACTGGGTGTCGGGTTTGTGGGGGGCTTTCAGGTGTGGACCGCGGGGAGGACCACTGTTGTCGTCGTTACTGTGGTAACTAGATCCGCTCGGTGTCCCAGTGTGTCCTGGTGGCAGAACAAAGTGTGTACCTGTCCCACTGATGTCAGGACACGTGTGGAGGTAAATGTTTATTCCCTCTGGCACCAGCCGATGGTGATGTGACATCATGTGCTCCCTGCTCATCTGTGTCATTTGACAGGGTCCTCACAGATGCCTCCTTGATGAACTGGCTTCTGGATGCCAAATCGAATCAGATTTGAGGGCCAACCAGAGCTTTCCTTTCCCTCACCCCCGACCAGTCTTCCTTCCTAATTGTGGAAAAAAACGATGATTCTGGGCCGGTGATGAGCGGTGCCTGGTTTCCTCCAAACAAAGACTGAATGAAGACAACAGAGGTCAATCTAGAGGTCGCCAGTGACCCTCCCATGGCTGGGCATGGCCAGGGTGCTGGTCCTGACCAGAGCCCTGGCGGTTCTAAGCCTCTCCCAGTTCACCATCATGGTGTCCACTGTGCTCTGGGCAACTTTCAGACGTGTTTCTGTGGCCTCTTTGTGTCCCTCTACTACTGTTTTTGCCCCAGAGGCAGTTCTTCTGGCCTCAGTTTAGTTTGACTCTGCACGTTATCAGCTGTGAGACGGTGTGTAGACAGCGTGTGTCTCCAAATCACATCCAGTAATTAATTTGTAATTGTCACAGGTGGATTCTAATCCAGGAGTAGAATCATCTCAAGGATTATCAGGAGAAAATAAAAGCCTCTGGAATTAAAATGTTACAAGCGAAGGCCTTGAATGCAAATGAACGGGAGCTTGTGAGCAGCCGTAAACGGTCATCGACTTTGACTTTAAAGTGTCTAAACCTGCTTCCATTTTGAGACAGTTTGATTCAGCGCCAATAAAATGATTTCTGCCTCTTCACAGGTGATGTGCCTCCCATCAGTATGTCCCCCATCAGTCAATCACAGTTCATCCCACTGGGCGAGGTCTTGCTATTGGCTATCTCTGCTATGAACTCTGCCCATAAGTCTGTCACTCAGGAGACACTAACCGAGCATCTACAGACATGTTTTCCAGGTAACAGCAACTTGCACCGCAACGCCAGTCACAAATAACAAAACTACCGTCGTGGAATGTGCCTTCAGTTCTGAGACTCCCCATTTATCCTCTGAGGTCTCAGCAGTTGTGACCAATTTTGATTTATCTGCATTTATTGTCAAATCTAGTGTTGAAAATCAAAAGTACCCACTTTTTCATGATGGTAAGGGCAAAGATGTTCTGTTGTACATGTTATTCCCCCGCATCTGCTATGCTTTTCCCACCTACATGTTTCCATTTTGATTGCTAGTTACTTTTGAACTAATTCAATGTGTGTTTAGCAAATGAGCTCACAAATTCAAACATGTGTATGAGCATCATTAAATGGATTCAATTTCTGAGGGGATGAGGTAGTGAAGAATGGCACATGCACACATTCCCATATATATTTGCTTTTCCCCTCCTATGTATTTGGTCTTACAGTAATGTTTCCCTAGTTTGTGTTGCTCCAGGGATCTTTTAGATTGTAGCACATTAAGAGTTTGCTGGCTTTACAGGAGGCTGGGTGGAGACATAATTAAAGGACTCAGTTCCCTGTGTTACAGCAGAGAACCTTCACAGTGGCTGGAAACACAAGTAAACATGGTAACCAGCTAACTGAGCTCACTGAGAATTACATTTTCTAATTTCATGACAGCCTTATTTAAAATTGGATCCACAACCTTTGGTCTCAGATTTGGGGATATTTTTTGTAAAACTGCTCAGTCTCTGTGTCAGACCCCACTTCTTCAAGGTAACATTAGTGTCTTCCACATCGCTGCCTTTAGCCTTTTTGACCTGTTCCAGAATGAGCACGTTCTTTAGACAACACTATAGTTAAAAGGAGATTCAAGATTCTCCATTCAAGAAGAATGGAGAATTCTTCTTGAACTGTATTTCTATTGCGCTGTGTAGCAATAGAAATACAGTTCACATCAGAATGTTCTTCACATTAATTACTACTTATTACTTACATTACTCTTCTATGGATTTATTCAATCTGAATTCAGGACATCTGAACAATTGCATATCTTCTTTTTGTCCCTTAAGTGAGCTTGGATTATTAGTTTAAGGCACACAGTGCATATTAGTTAGTCTTAAAACCAGCTGACCAAACATTCTGAAAACAGCCCCATTATTTTCCTTAAAAACGTCTGCGTTTACTGGTTTGTAAAGTGTATCCACTGTGTGTGTGTGTGTGTGTCCCGGTCTAACTGCATGTCATCTTCTACTGCGTCTAGGTGTTCCCACCCCATCAGACGAGGTTCTGCACCATACTCTAAGCATGCTTGTCCATGAGAGGAAGATCTGCCCAACACCCAACGGATACTTCAATATAACCCCCCAGACTTACTTCATCACGCCCAGTCTAATCCAGCCCAGCTCGTGGTACCACTTGGGCGAGCAGTCCGCTGACCGACAGCAGCAGCAGTATCTTTCTGGCACCGTCACCCCGTCCCCCTCAGGAGGTGTGCGAGATCGCGCTCACCCAAAGTCCAGCCAAAACCACGGTGGGGGTGGGGGTGGTGGAGGAGGTGGCAGCCATTCGTACAATTACCGAGGAGGAGAAGAAGCATCCAGCCATCAGCACCCATCTGCTAAAGACCACTGGGACGTACCCTCACCCACACCGTCCCCACACACACCTCCCCAGCAGGCAGGTGTTAACACAGAAAAGACTCGCAGTGCTTTCGGCTTTTCTTTCAAGATGGATACTTTCACCAAGCCACGAGGGGGCGGGAGAGGGGTCTCAGGGGAGGCGGACAAGCAGGCCGTTGGAGGAATTGGTACAGGGGGTCGGAAATTTGGCTTAAAGTTGTTCCGTTTGAGCTTTAAGAAAGAAAAGGCCAAGCAGCTGGCCACCTTCTCTGCACAGTTCCCCCCCGAGGAGTGGCCCCTGCACGACGAGGAGGCGCCCAGCCAGCTGCCGTGGCCAGTAGAAATGGAGATCATCCGGAGAATAAACCCCGACCTCACGGTCGAGAACCTGGCGCGGCACACTGCCGTCATGAAGCGCCTGGAGGAGGAGCGCGCGCAGAGGAATAAAGCGTCGTCGGCCAATCAGAGCTCCAGGAGCAGGAGGAGCGGCGGCCGGCACAGGAAGCAGTCTCAAGCGAAAGTCAGCCACTCGCACAGCAAGGGCAGGGCGCTGCGCGGCGAGTCCGCCGACTGCTTCCTGGCAGACAGGAACTACAAGTCGTACTCCTCCACGCTGGCCCGGTCGCCCAGAGAACACGCTTTGGCCGTGGAGCGACAGCGGAACAGGCTCCACTTAGCACACAGCAACCCCAACATCCTCGACTCCTCCCACCTGCCCAGCACGCCGGAGTGGGACGTGTCCGGAGAGCTCGCCAAACGACGCACAGAAATGCCTTTCCCCGAGCCGAGCCACGGCCCGACGACGCACTACTCCAAAGTCCACCGCTCGCTGTCCCACACGCAGGAGAGGAAGTCGAGGAACGAGCGCAGCCTCAAAGCGAAGGAGCGCTCCAGGTCCATGGACAACAGCAAAGGCTCGTTCAGGGGCGGGCTGATGGGACCGCCGGATTATCACGAGCGAAACCGTTACTATACCGACACGGGCACGTTGAGAACCAATCAGAGCTCCTCTCACTCCCACGTCACGCCACCCTCATCCAAGTTTCTTAGCGAATCTCTGGGCCTGGACGGCTGCAGGAGCTTAGAGAAGAGTAAAAGCACAGACAGTGTGACACCGTATTCGCCCAAACCCATGTCCGGCTCCGTCCAGGTGGACGAGTACTTCCACGGCGCCGCCTCCTCGGAGGCCGTGCTGTCCACAGCAAACCCGCTCAGAACTCTGGGGAAGAGCAGTAACGATAGACTGAAGTTAGAGAGCATGGACAGGCAGGCCGACGCGTACACGTCACATCCGCTGGAAAACAAGGAGGACGTGTCCAAGATGGGAATTAACGGGGGCAGCCTGCCTCCCATAGCTCTTTCTATTCCAGACGCCCCCCCCTCTAATGGACACATGCCCCACAGTGCCTCCTCTGCTCAAGAGAAACATAAAGACATTTTTAGTAAAGACACACTTTTCAAACCTCCTCCCAGCCTCCCTCTGTCTGGCTACAGCTCTCTGAGGAAGGCCCCAGTCATTACCTCCTTCGCCCTGTCCTCGTCCTGTGACGCCGTGGACTCCCTGGAGGACGACGACGCCCCCAAACCGTTGGTGGCCACGCCGGTCGTCCCCCCACAGGCTGCTGAGCCCTCGGCCGGCGGCGCCGAGGCCTCCTTTGACTACTACAACGTCTCGGAGGACGAGGAGCTGGAGGAGGGGGAGGGCAAAAGTCAAAGGGAGGGCGAGAAGACTGGGGAGAGGGCTGTGGGCCGGGCGGGGAGCGGAGCGGGGACCATGCAGTGGCTACTGGAGAGGGAGAAGGAGATGGATCTCCAGAGGAAGTTTGAGAAGACCCTCACCTTCCCTGGCACCAAGGAGAACATCCCAGAGCCCAGTCAGAACCAGCACTCCGCCCATTCAGCCAGGCTGGATAGCATGGACTCCAGCTCCGTCACGGTGGATAGTGGATTCAACTCCCCGAGGTAAGAGCACGCACACACACATGCACACGTACTGACGGCACTTTTACCGCCCTCCGAGCGCTCCCCGATTCATCTCCATGCAGAAAAGCAAATGTGTTATCTTGTTGTTTGTAGAGAATACACCGTTGTCCTAATGGACACGTTGACTGCCAATAGTTGGACAGCCCCATTCAGGGGATTTACCCGGCAACAGGAAGCAGCAGCTTCTTTGTGCCGGAGCTTTACAGAAGCACACAAGGGCGCTTGTGTGTGTTGACCAAACTGTGGGAAGCAGATTTGATTGGGGTGACATGGGGGCCCCGTGTTATCTGGGGCCAACAATCACATGGTTAGAGTACAACTGAAGAGAACAGCAGAGCTGGCAGTCTGCCACAGGGGCCCCTTCTCTTCAGAATAAAAGCACACGCTTGAAATATGTATCCTGCTCATCTTTTAGTTCAGCATTCACAAATGCGTTAATCTGTTCGTCTGGAAATATCGATTAAACAGTGTTGGACAACGCAGTTGTTTTAAAATTGACTCTTTTGTCTAAATTATGAGACCTGAAGTGTGCTGGGCAGGACAGAGAGTGTCACCAGAACAGGTGAAAATAAAAGAAATCAGGTACCATAAAGATCAGAGTAAAGTCTTTAGGAGTGGTTTAAGTTTTCAGTACTGCGTTTTTTTATTAAACTGATGGTGTTAGGTCTTGTGTTGTGGTCAATAATTGGAGAAAGGTCTGTGTTTTTAAAGTCACTATAATGTCTCTGCAGAACAAGGGAGAGCCTGGCATCAAACACCTCGTCCATATTGGAAAGTAACCGTCGTCAGAACCTGGCGCTCAGCCCCGGACACATCGGAATCACCACCGGCAACGGGGCCCCCTTCTCCTTCCGTACCATCCCAGAACCGGCTGCTGCTCAGACGGAGAAGGTCCAGAAGCCCAACAACTGCCTTGCATCAATCACCAGTGTGTGAGAGGGAGGGACGTAGGGCCCGGAGAGGAAAGGACAAACCGAAACCACTTTTGAGAACTCTTGACGCCCAAGACTGTGATGACTGTGAATCAGTGACTGTGAATCAGTGACTGTGAATCAGTGACTGTGAATCAGTGACTGTGAATCAGTGACTGTGAATCAGTGGTGCAGACACTGGAATACTGTGGAACTGCAGAGGGATTAACACCACCAGGGAACTACAAACTAACACACCACGCTACTGGGTAGACCGTGGCCATGTCCTGGTAAACTGACTAGTTTAACACTCTTTTTATGTTGTTTTTTTTACTCGTTCGGGGCCTGGTGACTGCACTGACTCATCGGTTAGCGGATCCGATGGAGGTCACGTTCAGAGACGCAGATTAAAATCAGATGTTGGTGGACACTGCACCAGTTCCCGCTGCTCTTAATGAAATTATATGAATAGGGGACATATGAAAGAGTGTGTATCACTGAGTAAACCACTAAATAATAGCAGTGTTTAGAGCCGCCTGAGCTCTATCCACACAAGAGTTCTATCAGTGATACTGAATTGTGTGGCGGAGTCAGCCACATAAAGATACTTCTCATATTGTCATTGCCCTCCTCTACTTGAAGTGTTTGACAACGTTACATGGAAATATGAACGCACGTCATTGTGAACATCTGAATTTAATTTGAAGCGCTGAACATCACTTCCGTCTGACCAGGGTGTGTGTTCAACACGAGTTACCACGGTAACCCAGTTAAGGGAAGGGCACCTCCATTGGAAGCTGACCGTAGGCTCATCACGCGTGCTCTCGGCCACCACGGTACAACCGGCCCCGTGGACACGTCCTGTATAGTGAAGCAGTTCTTCGGTGTGTATATGAAACTACTAACTGTCTACAGCGGTTTACATCTTCACAAGGTCATGTAGTAATAGCCTCTATCCAGTCATGATACAGAAGGATGACCCTTGACCTGTTATTATTTAACTATGACATGTTTACCTCTGGAATCTCTTATGTTGACTTTTCCACAACTTCCTCAGCCTGCAAATGAATTCTATGTATAAAAGAAAATCACGGGTGTAGTTAATGTGCATTAGCAGCCACAAGAGGACCGCATATCTTTTTTTCTTTACCCACCTTAGCCCCCCCAGGACCTAAACATCCACCTGTCCTTGCAGACTTCCTCCCTTTGTTTTTGGCTTTGTGAGGCAGCAGGTGTAACCTCGGTGTGTCACAGCTCCCTGAGCCTTCAGGTGGGGGTCTGTGTTCGACGGCTTGGGCCTGTGTGTTTGTGCTCTTCAAACGTTCCCTGAATGTATTTGTGAAGTGGCGATTGGTGAAGCCACAGAGACCAAAAGTCAATAAGAGCCCGCGCTACCAAAAAATTCAGGTTTGAGCCACTACAGTTTGGAGTGGATTTTGTTTTTATGCTATAGTTTAATGTATTTTTGCGTTATCACAGGAATATGGCATGTGTTACTGCATTTTGGAAACCTTCTGTTAAGCGTAGAGAATTAACTCTTGAAATAAAAGCCAAACTAAAAGCATCGTACCCATTAGGTCTGTACGACAGGTGCAATAAGATTAATGCTGAAATGCTGAATTAAAAGTATATGTGACCACATGTGTGATGGCGGACTGTGTATTAGTGCCACCATCGCACATTTTTAGGACACTGGCTGCTGTACCCTCCTGCACACGATTGATCCTCCCTGCTGGTGCACAGTTGAGTTTGAATTGCACGACCTTGTGAATACTACTCATCTGCCTGTTGCTGGAGGACACAGGAGACGCTGGCTCGTGGGGAGACTGAGCAGCAGGGCAGCTGGGACTGAGGTAATGTGAGAACGAGGTCAGGGTTTAGGAAGAGTTTACAATCCCGCTTGTTCAGAAGCCCTCCGCAGTATTAAGCGCTGCCGCCACGGCCGCAGAGGAGCCGCGGAGGCCTCGTGGTCAGGCCTCCCACAGGTACTTTTATATCTGTCACACTAGTACTGTTGCATCGTTACTCCCCCGCGCCTCTGCTGAGGTTCGCTACCTGTGAAGTATTACGTTGAAGCCCCGACCGCACCAGAACCCCCCCGCCCCGTCAGCCCTTACTTTGTTTCACAGTCCTGTACACTTGTGTCCACTCACGACACTGAACGCCCATGAGATACGTCTTCCCTCAACATCAGTGATGGTTCATGAAGAAATCAATACAGACTTTGTTTCTAATGGTGATGGTGAGTCATACCTGTAAATGATGTGGTCTGTGCCATCCAATTAACAATAAGAAGAGGGATTAAAAAAGTGTAAAATATCTGAAGATCCCTTTGTTGTGTAGTCCTGGTGTTACCATTGTCATAGTGTATGTGATACCCTATGGGGATTGTGTAACTTTTCAAATAATAAATGAACAATGTTTGGATACGAACGTCTGTGGCGTGCCTCTTCTCACCTCCGCTCAGAAGCAACGACAATGAGACGAACGCGTTGAGGTTTGATAACCGGTCTGGGTCCGTCGTGTTTGATTATCGGACCAGCGGTGGTGACGAGGTCGGAGACAAGTGGTTGTTTTCAGGAAAGCAGGAGGGCCTCACGGCCACAACATCAGACACAGACACAAGGAAGGACGGTTTGATCAGGTAAAAAGATTTACTGAGATTCAAAAGGCTTCTCTTTGGGGACCACAACAGAGCAGCTTTAACGGAGGTTTCAAAGTACAACAATTTCCTGGTGTCAAAACATTCAGTAAAAGAGGAGCTGTCGTGTGTACGAGGACATTTACATGTCCTGCTCCGCCACAGCGCCTCCACACGGGGAGGTAATACTTTTACAATCAACCACACGCTCAACAGCGCCGGTACGGCGAAACAGAGGGCTCAGCTGTACGCCTGCAGGACCATTATTTTTGTGTTAATGCACCACAACGAGAGGAAACCAAAGGAGAAGCTTGACTTGTGCTGTTAGAGGCTTCAGGATGAGGACAAACAGAGTGAGACAGGTAAACGGTCAGGAGTCATCAGGACTGTGGATTTGGCTGTTTGGCTGAAGCCATCGTTACCATGATGTTTAATTATCTAAAGACACACAATAGATAAAAAAAACACAACAATACGTCCAGCAAATCACCAAATCTGCTGGACTGACAGGCGGATACTCTGAGTACCATCATTCACACTGATCTGACACCTACAACGCTGTGACTACTTCATAAATAATCTCTGTTGCTTTAACATTTGGCCCAAAAACGCTCTAATCACGGTTGAATTAAATTGGCCGTTACAAAACGTTTACGTCAATGTCGCCAGTTCAGTTAGAAAAATAAAGCACAAAAACGCGTGCAGGTCGATAAAACACGGTCAGTGTCCAGAGTGCAGCCGGGTCCCCTACAGGTGGGGTACCTCCCCCTACAGGTGGGGTACGTCCCACTACAGGTGGGGTACCTCCCCCTACAGGTGGGGTACCTCCCCCTACAGGTGGGGGTACTTCAGGCAGAACCTGTTGAAGGTGTCGTATATGGCCTGTCTGCAAACAAGAGGACAAGAGTCAGTGACAGCACACTGGAAGAACAGACCAGTTCATCTCCTCCAAAGAGGAATAATCAAGACCAAAGAGCAAACATGATGGAAGTGAGGTTATAGGTATGAGTCTCTCCGGATGGTCACATCCAACAGGACGTAAAACTAGATTGAACCAAGCTACAATAAGTCACACTGTACAGTCAAACCTCGGTTTTCAGCCACAATCCGTCCCAGAAGGCCGTTCGAGAAGTGATTTGTTCAAATTCGGAATCTATTTTTCCCATTACAAATAATGGAAAGAATGTAATCCATTCATATAATAGGTAAAAACCTCTCCCTTTACACTCAGAACAAGTAACGAAAATACAGTTACTTTTTTCTTTTCTTTGCGTTAAGAACAGCGAACACGTCTGCGTACAGCTGTTGTCAATAACAACAAACGGAGTCAGTCGGCACCCGGGCCCCGCGGTCGGGTTTTCTCGGGTCCTCTCGGCTCATCTGTGGGTTCCACTTTCAAATTTTTGTTCGACATCGGAAGAAAAAAATCTCGAATTTTCCGTTCGAAATCCGATTTGTCCGAGGTCTGGGACGTTGGAAAACCGAGGCTTGACTGTAGTTTAAACACCAGGTCACGTGGTCTCTGCAGAGGTGTGATACACACGTGTAACCTCAGGATTCACAGCTCCACATCTGATGGCAACACTTGTTTTAGTAGAAACATGTTCATTGTGTTGTAGGAATGTCATTTTCTGTTTGATGGAATGTAAGAATGAGTTCTTTGTACTGGAGACAAAAGGCAAAGTCACAAAGTGGAGTTCAGAATCCTCCTGGGGTCACGTCTATTCACACCACATGTGCGCCGCTGCCCTCGCGCTCTGAGGAGCCCATCGCTGAGGAGCCATAACGACGGTCAGACACGACCGTCTGAGGCTCGCAGCACTGGTGGGGGGGGCTCCCCCCGGTGGGGGGGGCTCCACCCCGGTGGGGGGGCTCCACCCCGGTGGGGGGCTCCACCCTGACGTGAGCTCCCCCAGCTGTCCGCTGCATTTCAAACATGTGAAAGGCTCCTGGTGTGAATGTCCAGCTGACGGCAGCAGCGTCACAGCTGACAGTTATATTAAGCGGCGGCGGGAGGCGGGCCAGCATTCCAGCTCCGCCTCCTCCTGGACCAATGGTGTCTCGTGTGTGGGGGGGTCGGGGGGGGTCCGGCTGGCCTACCTGAAGGTGTTCTGTTTGAACAGGTAGGCGCTGACGTGTCCTCCCTTCAGGTATCTGACCTCACAGCCGGGCCAGATGTCCTGCAGGCTCAGGACGCCTGTCCGGGGGACGTAGGCGTCCTCTCTGGCCTGGACCACCACGATCAGACTGGTGTCCACTGGGACTAGGACCAGAGGGGACATGTGTCTGACCTTGACCTTGACCCTGAGCTCATCTCTCTTGGTAAGGTCCTGTGCCCTCAGACCTACCAGAGAAGTTGGCCATGTGAGTGCACTCGTCCATCACGCCCTTCATGAAGCTGAGGGACTCCCTCTGTAGCGACTGCTGGCACCAAGACTCCGCCCCCTCCTCCGCCGGCGCCTTGGCCACGCGGCCGCCCCTGAAACGACATGAAGACGGCGTGCTCGTCCTGTTTCCTTCAGGGTCACTTTTCATTCACAAAACGTCGGTGAACGAGGCCGCCGGCCCCGTTTCTGATGGTCACGAAGCAGGGTAGTGACCCCGTGACCCTGTGTCGTCTCAAGGTCAGACAGATGTTCCACCCACCTCTGGGTGGCGTCCCCGTCCGGCCCGCCCCTCCTCAGCGCCGACAGGAGCTGGGACAGTCTGAGCGCGGGCCTGCTGCCTCTGGACTCCTTGTCGTCCAGCAGGATGTGCGTGGACGCCGCCTCCACTCGCACCCGCGCGCTGGCGTGTGCCGCCAGGCGCTCGGCCCCAGAGAGGTGGAGCGGGGGGCGCACCAGCTCGGGGCTCCTCTTGAACGAGTCGGCCTGAACGACAACCGTGACAGAGATTAAAACCACAACAAGGACACACAGGACCCACCCCCCCAGAGTGGGGTCCCCCCAGAGGAACCCCCGCCAGCCCCCCGACCCCCACAGCCCAGAACCTGACCCCCTTTACATCATGGGGGGCGTAAGGCTGCATTAAGGGTTCTAGAGCCAGCACAGTCCCACCTCTGACTGTTTTATTCCGCCTGTAGGCTCATGCGCTGCGGTTGTTGCTCAGGAACGGTGACAGTAACGATCACAGCAGGTTTCTGGGGAGGAATCAGGGCAGCAGCTCGTACGTGACCTCGGGGGCTGACCCCAGACCGGCCCTCGGCCGCACAGCGCCCCCTGCTGCCGCAGCCCTGCAGCTGCACGCAGGAACACGCGTCCCCCAGGGAGGACACCCTCCTCTGGAGGACACCGTCCTCTGGAGGACACCCTCCTCTGGAGGACACCCTCCTCTGGAGGACACCAACAGGAGGCTGTGCCCGTCCACGTACCCCACAATACTCCAGCAGCTTGATGATTTCCTCTTCATACACAGAGTTGATGGCGTACTGCTTCTCCAGCTCGGCCCAGTTGACGGCTTTACTCAGGACGCCCTGCACACACGAGCAGCGGTCACACGTGGCACGCTCACGCCGCAGCTGAAGAAGACTGCTGTGACCTCTGATATGACCATAATTAACGTTACCCGGGTGAAGACGCTGGAGGCGGTGGACCAGGACAAACAGGGGATGAGGGGGATGGGCTTGGGCCAGTTGGTCACCGCCAGGGACGCCATCTGGACAAAGACACACAAGGAGGCCAGAGGTGGGTCCAGTGGGGGGCGGCTACACGCTGGAGCTTCTGGAGCCTGAAAATGTCCTCACGTATCCTCCCATGGAGATGCCGGTCATCCCCAGAGGCCAGTAGCCCTCTCTCTCCAGCCAGTGCAGCAGCACGGTGGACTCCAGGATCAGGGCCCCCCCCATCACAAACAGGTCCGACACGTTCTTCAGACTGGACCGCCTGGAACAGACGTTTTGTTAAGAGCTCACTAAATAGAACCTCCAGCTGACGGAGACACAATCATGTAATGATGACGTAACTGTAAACAGCAGTGACCTGTATGAAGAGACACATCTGGAACACATCTGCTCCTCTAATCATCTGTAATCTGACCACCGTCCTCCTCAAGTCCTCACAAACCTACTACATCCCTGAGGAGACCTCCATCTCTGGGTCAGTGACCGTGGAGCTGGAGCCGTGGTCCACCTGGAGCTCAGCCTGGCTGACCAGCGTCTGGCTCCGCCCCCAGATCTCACAGTAATCCTGTGTCTGAGCTCTGACCTGGTGCTCGGGTCCTGATATGATCAGCCGTGAGCCCTTATAAAGACGGGTGTCTCTGAATCCTGTCTGATCGTTGGCTTCACCACAGATGGACTAGAATCATCTAAGACGGTGAAGAGAGACGGACGACGCCCACAGCTGAAGGTCAAGTGCTGCAGCCAAAGGTCTGAGCACGTGTGTCAGGGTTTGGTGTTCTGATCTAAGAGTCTGTCCTTCTGGGTTACCAGGGATTTGATTGTGTTTTTATTTTATTTGAGCATAATGCTGCAACATGATAGTGATATAGATCTAAGGACACCCTGACTCCTCCTGTCTTCTCATATGTTGTGTACACGCTGTGATTCAAGCAGCTCAAGGAGGTCGGCTTCTACCTAACTCTATATTTTTCAGTTTGTCCAAAAGTTTAAATTTCAAACAAGTGAAAGTTGTTTCTTGTGTAATTAATAGAGTCACAAAGGTCAAAGGGTGGGACTCACAGCTGGTCTTTGGGTTTACGATAACCATGTGAAACGTTCAGTCAAGGAAAAAATGGACCGACGGCGGACGCCACAAAGACGCCTCACGAGGATCAAATGAGCGTTTGTCAAGGCTGGACTCTGTTCTCACTGGTGTGTTCACGTCTGAGCAAAGACACACCACATCAGACACAGAGCGGACACAAAAGGATATAGTACGGGTTCTCCAGAAGCAGCGAGGCCATTCCGGCCTCTTTGATCATGGGGCGGGCCATCAGGGTTCGCCTGCGCCAGAAAAACTGCACACACACACACACACACACACACACACGTGTCATGAAGACAGGAAAGAGCCCTGATAATGAGGGGAAGCGGCCAGGTACGTGGTCTCCGGTCCCAGCCAGGTGGATACATACTGGTCTGTTCTTCTGCCACCTTTTGGGCACTATGAACTGGAACCTGAAAACCAGAAAGAGAATTCCCATCATGTGTTCAGGAACCTCCCAACATGAGATTGTAAGCCTTAACATACATGTGCCACTGCTGCTGCTGCAGAAGCAGACGATGAGTCTAAGTTACTGCTGAAGAAAGGGTTGAATCATTCCAACAGCAGGATACATGTGAGGACGCATGCAGACACATCTCCCCCGCTTACGTCGGTAGCCCCTTACATAAGGTCAAGTGAACACATCCTGTTCTGATGACCTCATAACACACTATAGCCAACTAAATGGTGTAGAGTCCAGTCTGTCAGAAGAGGACCCAGGAACCGGTGGGCCCTTGGACTCCTTCACAGCAACTTCCCCATCGGGAAAAACAAGACATTAAATCATGAGCACAGAGAACATGGTACCAGGACACGCATGGAACATGTCTGAGATAATGTCAGAATGGCAGTAAAACAAGTTAAGGCCTTGGTGGTCAGGCCTCCAGAGAACAGGTACATGCGCTTCAGACACCACACACACCCGTGCTCTGTGTTTAGTACAAAAGGTTACACAAGCAAGTTCATCACACACTATTTCCATTACACTGCCTTATGATTCTCCACACACACCACATTGGACAACACGACTAATTCTGAGCAACAGTTGTGTAAAGTTAGAAGGATTTCTAGTGTCAGAGAAATCAAAGTGCAAACAGCTTCCAGTGTTTGGAGCTGAATGGAGCTGAGGGTAAAGGAGGTGGAATGCAAACTGTGTGTGATGAACTTGACTTTGTAAGCGTCTGTGCTAAACACATTGAGCATGAGCCTGTCTAACGCCTCCTGACAGCAGTAGCAGCGAGGACGTGTCTGTAGTTCAAGGACGGTCTGTGGGAAACCACTGAAGATTCTCAGCCTTGAAGCGTCTATGCAAGCATCATGTAGGGGCGGGCTCCAGCAGTAAAAGATCAGAACTATGTACGTGGAGGAGAGATGTGTCTGCATGCCTCCGTGCCCGTATCCTGACTGACTGACTGATTAAACCATCTCTTAAGCAGTAACTTAGACTCGTCATCTGCTTCTCAAAACGGCTAAATTCCATCACAGAGGACTTGGGTGATCCTACCTGGCCTTGACGGCTTCTGCAGGAAGGATCCCAGGAACAAAGTGTTCAAGTGGAGAGATGAAGTATCCTTCATGGATGTAGCAGTCGCTGTTCTCCTCCGTCTGGTGGACAGAGACGCAGACGTCCGTCACCAACACTCACACTGGGACCCGCGGCGAGGGACCAGCAAACATACCTTGTTGATGTGAACCGGGTAGTCCTTCGGCACCAGCGACCTGCACTTGTCTCTGTCGCCAATGATCTTACGAAACTCAAAGATTCTACGAAACACGAGAGAAAGATCGACTCGTCGTGAATTCCACCACAGAAAGTGAACCGGCTGAATCTGAAACAGACCATCGGGTTACCAAATCATTTACATTAAGGTTGTAAACTGGTGTATTTAAAGAGTGCTTTAAACACTTAAGACAAATATCAAAAGACTTGAAAGGGTGGGGAGCGAGCGGTGTCCAATCAAGGAGTCTGCTGGTCACCACCGTGTGGTTGTAGCGTGTGCACTGTTTCCTGAGGTGTTTCTCTCGGTACCTTTTAAGATCTTCAGGTCTTCCCCATCCTCCGATGAACAGCTTGGTGAGGAGCAGTCTTCTGTAAAATACATCTAGTCTGCTCACACCCATGGGCCAGCAACTGGCATCTGCACCAACAAACACACACCCACAGTTACATAATGTACAGTTCAACACAGAAGAGGGACCAAGGGAACATCTGGTAAACGTGACTTTAGACGCAGACTCCAGAGACGACACCATCTCACCAAGAGGAGGCTGGTCAGAAGAAGGTCAGAGGAACACCACAGCACAGTCCCTAAACTGAGACAGACTAAGACTACAGTCGCTAAACTAAGACTACAGTGGTTAATCTAAAACAGACTAAGACTACAGTGGTTAATCTAAAACAGACTAAGACTACAGTGGTTAATCTAAAACAGACTAAGACTACAGTGGTTAATCTAAAATGGACATGTCTGATTATGTGTTAACTTCTCCACTGGTAGATTTATTCAGCCTATTCAATTCAAAGAAGACACTCTTTAAGGTGTCATTTCAGTTCTTTTTTGATATTAAGGCACCACAGTCAGTAATAGTGATGAGTTAAAGCGCATAAATGTTACTAAATTAAGGTTCTCTGTGATCGAGAGTGTTTGGGTTAAAATAATGACAATATGTCAAATTCACTGGTTCATAGATTTGCCTGCACGTTCCTCCTGTGGTCTGAAGCTGTTGTCTGCAGCTGCTGATAAACGGGAACAAAAGGAGGCTGGTCGAACATGAACTTTAATAAAACTAAAGTGCTGGTCGAACATGAACTTTAATCAAACTAAAGTTAGAGGAGGTGTGAACTTGAGGCGCCGCTCTTGACCGGAAGTAGCTTCTCACACACCTGAGCTCCACAAAGTGTCTCTTGTGTGGAGGGACGGGGATAGGAGGACATTTAAGGTCTTTTAAAGACCTCCTACCTGTCTGATCCTCCTCACCTCAGACCAGCAGGAGAAGACGAGTCTGTCTGAACTTCTATTTAGCTCACAGAGCTAACGCGGCTACACCCGCTGCCCAACGCGCGGCTCCTCTCAAAGTGACACACAAATACCTGTTTGGTTTTGCTTTAATGACTAACACTTTAGACTTGCTGACCTCCAACAGCCGACCTCAGAGGTTATTTTGGCCCCGTCGCTGACAGCTGCGATCAGAAGGACGAATCATTCAAACATGCTTCGTCAAGCCGCTCTTACCGCTACCACTACTTCCGGTCAACGTACTACAAAATAAAACACCCGTGGTCCGTCGGCCGTGCTCAGTCTTTTCATCATGCGGGAGCACAGTCTGGAATAAAGCCAGCCTCTATGGGTACGTAACAGACAAAATAATGTACACGTTTGATTTCTTTCTTTGTTTTTTTAGGCTATCAAGACGGCAGTGTTTGACCTGCGAACTTTGAACGGTGTCTTATTTTGAAAAGAATAAGAAGCTTTATTGGCTTGACGTGTAAACATCAATGATTGACAGACCACGTTGTTCCCGTGACCAGAGCAGGGTCACCAGGTCACCCTTAGGTTATCAGGTCACCCTGAGGTCACCAGGTCACCCTCAGGTAACCCTCAGGTAACCTTGAGGTTACTCTGAGGTCACCAGGTCACTCTCAGGTCACCGTCAGGTAACCTTGAGGTCATCAGGTCACCCTGAGGTCACCAGGTCACCCTCAGGTAACCCTCAGGTAACCTTGAGGTTACTCTCAGGTCACCAGGTCACTCTCAGGTCACCGTCAGGTAACCTTGAGGTCATCAGGTCACCAGGTCACCCTCAGGTAACCCTCAGGTAACCTTGATGTCACCCTCAGGTCACTAGCCACAGCTAAGTAACCCATCCAGCCCTGTCCCCTAGTAGTTGTTATCGAGGTCCCCGTGTGTTCACCCTGAAGGGATCTGTGGACGCAGCGCCACCTCCAGACCCCCCGGGGAGATACACACACTCCTGCTCCACCTTTTAGAAACCTTTACTGTTTTCTCTGGTTAGCTGGTGTTTGTATGACCAGGTTAAGAGGGTATTTGAGGACACTCTGGAGCACTTGTATGCTGATATTATCGATGAGACTGCAGAGCTCTGTAGCGGTTCTTAGTGGCTGAACACAAAACGCTGGTGGTCAAAGGCAGAGCGAGGTGATTTTGGTTCTTCTGTGAGTGTGGATGTGATATTGATTTATTTTAACACTTCAGAGACTCCTGCTCTTTTGTTAGACCAGTGAGGCAAAACTGGGAATCCCTCTTGAAGACGTCTGCTGTGGAAAACGGCTCACCAGCGTCTCACTACCTAACAGGTCCTCTGGAGACGTGGTTGTTGTCTCGTCTGTGACAAGTGATCAAAATAAAACTAGTTTCAACAACAACTTCTTTCAAAGTCATTTGGCAAGTGCATTTAATGAAGAATCAATATTAGTACATGTACAGGATGTCCAACAGTCTCGCAGTATTTGAACAACAGAAATTAGTATTCTTCATAACGGTGCATTATAACACCCTCAAAGAGAACAGACCACACAGCTGAACTAAACTGGGAACTGGTGTTACCACTTGTCTGATTGGGTGAGCTTCAAACTGCTGCAGTAGAACAGTTCATCATGAAGAACATCAACTTCCAAACACATTCTGGGTGAAGGCGGGGGAGCTGCGTGTCGTTTAGCCCATGTTGTGGCGGTTTCCGTAACCTCTGCGGTGAGTGTCCTTCCAATCATCCCATTTCCGAGCTCTCGTTAAAGTGGCCTCGTCATCTTTCTCCGCATTTGTCTCCTTCTCCTCCTCCTCCCTCTCCTGAGCCTCAGAGTCCTCCTCCACAGGAACTCTCCTGGGGATTCCCTGATCAGGGAGGGCCCCGTGTTTCCTGTGCTGTTCGTACCAGTCGTCTACCGTCATGGTGGGAAGGCTGGGGTATCCGGAGCCAAAGACCTGAGCCTGGGGAGGGAGCAAAAATAAAAAAAAACACTTACACACATACACAACAACGGCTCCTAAGATAGACAACAAATAGAGGTTAGAAAAATATACATGTTTAGGAGAATTACTAAAGTCTGATTTCACCTGTTGACTATTAATAAAATAAGAAAAAAGCTCATTTCAGCCTCTATTCGTATAACAGGAAGGTCTTTTTTCCACGTTTCAGAACGTGTGGAGGTCCTCTAGTTCAGGCAGCAGCTCCCTGCAGACCCACCTGGAGAGCGTCTTTGGTGAGGATGAAGGGCTTCATGGGAGGTCTGGCGGGCGGAGCAGGCTGCGTGGACGCCCCTTTGTCCAGTCCGTCCATGCCCTTGAGGATCTCCAGCTCCTGGTCGATGCTCTCCAGCTCCTCCAGACTCACCGTCACCCACTTCTTTATGTTGAGAAGGTAGAACTCTCTGGTAACTTCCTCGTCAGCCTGCCCACTCTCAACGGCTTGCCGGAGATCCGCCAGGCTCGACTCCAGCTCCTTCTTCTGACGGTACCGCTCAATCTTCGCGCGCCTCTGCGCTGCCATGGAAACCAGGTCTGTGGCGCGGGGGCCCACCTAGAACAGCGAGCACAGTTTAGGTCCGTTCATTTGTGGGCCGGCACCGCAGCATGTCGTGTTCAGTGTGACTGTTCTGTCAACAGATAAAGACAAGAACTACAGGAAAATAACACAAACTGTAAATAAACACTGACGGCACACACGTGTCGACCATGGAAGATCATCCTTGTGTTTGTGTTTTTAAATAATAAATAGACATTTGTCACAAAGGCTTGTTTTAAGTTTTCAGTTTCATTATTCTGAGCTCTGTGACATAAAATGCTGTGAAATCTCCCTTCTGACCAACAAATCTCAGTCGTACGAGTCTAAAACTGATGACTTGTCTCAGTTTTGTCCTACAAGATGAACGTTTCTTAACTTTTCCCTTAAACGTAGAAAGCCTCCAGTCTGATACCAACTCCAGCGGAGCCCCACAGGGTAGTTACAACCACATTCTAGGGCCACAGGTCTACTTTATTCACGATTATCACATGTCGTAAAGTGGACAATCTCGAGCAGGGCTGTCCGGTCCTCGACCCGGGCCGCGTTTTCCGACCTACCGGGCGGATCTACCAGGTGGAACTCTACCTCAGGCGGCAGATCCACCGGGTAGACCGGAAAACCCGGCCCGGATCCTGGCCCCCGAGGACCGGACTCCGACAGCCCTGCTCCAGGAGGGGGTGTTCGGGGGTACCGCAGCGGCAGGGCTCCGGTCCGGGCTCCGGTCCCTGGGCAGCTCAAACTGGGACACCTTGTAGTCCCGACAGGTGCCGAGGAAGTCCATGAAGTGTGCCCGGGCGGCCCTCAGCACGTCGGCCCGCCGCTGGGGCCCGGTCCTGCGGAGGGAGAGGGCCCCCAGCAGGGCGGGCAGCAGCATGAAGCGCAGGTCGGCCGTGGCCGCCTCGTCCAGCTCCTCTCCGCGGCTGAACAGGCCGAGCTGCGCCGCCCCCGCCGCCGCCTCCTCCAGCAGCCGCACGCCCGCGCACACGCGCCGCTGCTCGGCCTCGGGGCCCCCCGGGGCCCCCCCCGCCTCCACCTCCTCCAGGATGCGCCAGCCGCGCTCCAGCAGCGCCGCCAGCCGCGGCGGCTCCCCGTCAGCGGACTGGGAGGACTGGGCGGCGCTCTCCGCCATGCTGGTCCTCCTTCTTCTTCTTTGTTTTTGTTGTCTCTTCTTCCTTGTTTTTTTCTTTCCCTCCCTCCCTTCTTCTTCTTCTTCTTCTTCTTCTTCTTCTTCTTCTTCTTCTTCTCTCCTTCTTGAGGCGCTGCTGCCCCCACGCGGTCGGGATTATACTGCAGCACTCGGATCGATCAGATTATCGGTTAGGACAGATCGATAACATGATTTCAGGTGTCTCTAGACGCGGCGGCCGCATTTATTCACAACTCGTCGGTCTTGATCTTCCCTCTTTGAGTAACTTCGACTTTTTTGGAGGCAGCAGCCTGACTTTCCCAACCCTCTAATCTCGGGTTTAATCTGAAAGTCCAGTGTAACGATGACACGTCTGAGTCGGTGCACAGATTACATCTCGTCCTGATCAGTGAGTCCTCTCTTGTGAGTCCTCATACAGAACAGGTGATCGATGAGGCTCCCCAGGAACAGTCGACAAACTTTAACAAGTTTTTCTCCCTGGAAAAGACGTCGGTAAGACTCAACCAGTCCAGTTGCGTTTATTCAACTAAAGAATTACCCTGAGCTGCACGACATGAGACATTGTTGTTGTTGTTGTTGTTGTTGTTACTGTTAATACCACATTAGACAGGAAGGACCAGCAACAGGGCAGACCTGCACCAATAACAGGAACTCTCTCTCTCTCTCTCTCTTTGTCTATGTCTCTCTCCCTTTCTCTCCACCCCCCCGCCCCTCTCTCTCTCTCTCTTTCTGTCTATGTCTTTCTCTCCACCGCCTCACTCTCTCCACCCCCTCACTCTCTCTCTCTCTCTCTCTCCCCTCCCATCCCCACCGTCCTCCCCCCCTCTCTCTCTCTCCCCTCTCTCTCTCTCCACCCCCCTCCCACCCCCCCTCCAGCCAGCCAGACGCCAGCAGCCACAGGGGCTCCAGTTGTCCCAGGGACAGCAGCAGAGTCAGACCTGGAGCTCTGACAGCTCCGCTCTGGACCTCCACACTCAGGACCACGGACCACTCAGCCCCGCAGAGGGACGGCGTGTAGAGGACGCCTAGCTCCTCCACCACCACCATCTTCATCATCTTCATCATCACCACCATCTTCATCACCATCACCACCACCATCATCCTGGGACTTCATCACTTCTCCCTTTAATTGCTGCAGTTGTGACATTTTTATTAGAGGTGTAGTGAACTGTTTCAGATCTATCCACTCATCTATCTATCTATCTATCTATCTATCTATCTATCTATCTATCTATCTATCTATCTATCTATCTATCTATCTATCTATCTATTATCTATCTATTTATCCATCTATCATCTGTCTGTGTGCCTGTAGTAACTTTGCTGTGAGCTGCACAGTGGAGTGAGTGTGTGTGTGTGTGTGTGTGTGTGTGTGAGTGAGTGTGTGTGAGTGTGTGTGTATCAGTGTGGGTTATTCTCAGTGCTGCTATGCAGACAGGCTGGAGCCACACACAGACAGCTCGGCTGCAGCCCTGATTCAGCTCACACTGAGAGAAACAGCTGAAGGGGGAAAAAAAGTGAATCCTGAGGGACGAGTGTGCAGAGGAGCAGATGTTACGTACGCCTCGCTCTTCTAATGTGGATTATTCAGGATGCTGTTGTGCAGACAGAGCGGAGCCACATAAAATCTGCAAGTAAAGTTCAAGTACTAGAAGCAGCGCGTCTGTCAGCGCGGCGCCGCGGCTTCGGTTACACGCGCGCGTCTGAGGACTTAACGGTTTTGAGCTAGTGTTACTGTTTGCGTGCGGCGTGACGCGTATCCGAAGGCCGGACGATTCCCCGACTGGACGGACAGTTGTTCAGGCAGTGAAGGACCTGCTGACATAGACGGCCCCCCCCTCGTCCCTCTGAGGGTTGGACATGAAGAACCCCCATCCGTTGTGCAACAGCTGGACCGGGTCCATGGGCGAGGAGCCGGGCCTGGCCGCCGCCCCCCGACACCACCAAGAAGTTCAAGAGGAAGTCCAGGGAGCCCAAGCGGCTGAAGACCTTCGCCCCCGAGGCCGACGGGGCGGACGACATCCGCACGTGTGACATCAGCATGCTGGCCCCCCTGCAGAGGAAGCTGCTGCTGTCCCAGGACGTGCTGTCGGCCGGCCCGGGGGTGCTGGCGGCGCTGCCGGAGGCGGGGCTGGCCCTGGCCCAGAGCGCCGCGCTGGACATGAGGATCGGCATCAACGTCCCCCCCAAGCTGGCCCCCCTACCCGCGGCCCCCTTCCCCAGCCTGGAGATCTCCCAGTGGCCCCCCGCCATCTCCCAGCCCCTGACCAACAGGCTCAAGCTGGGGCTGTGCTCGCCCTTCGGCCTGGCCGCCGCCGGGGGGGGGGGCGGCGGCTCCCCGGGACACCAGGAGCCCTCCCTGTCGGGCCAAGCGCCGGCTCTGGCGGGCCCCAGAGCGTCCCAGACCTCCCAGTATCACGACCACATGGATCCTCAGGTCCAGTCTCTGAAGGTGAGCACGCCGCCGTCCTCCACCACGCACACACACACACACACACACGAGACCGTTAAGAGCGGTAACGAGGCTTAACGGCTCCACTGAGTCGAGGTCAGAAAACTTCAGCAGCACTGGGAACACTGGGCTGGTCCACCTCACCGCTGAAGGCGTCGTCGTCATTAATCAGCTCAGCTCTGATGGATTAACGACTGAGAGTGTCCAGGAAGACATGAGGAGACCCTCCTGATGATGGATGGATGGAGGGATGGATGCATGGATGGATGATGGATGGATGGAGGGATGGATGATGGATGGGTGGTGGATGGATGATGGATGGATGGATGGTGGATGGATGATGGAGGGATGGGTGGTGGATGGATGATGGATGGATGGAGGGAAGGATGGTGGATGGATGGATGATGGATGGATGAATGCATGGAGTGATGGATGGATAAATGATGGATGGATGAATGATGGATGGATGATGGATGGATGAATGATGGATGGATGATGGATGGATAAATGATGGATGGATGAATGCATGGAGCGATGGATGGATGCATGATGGATGCATGATGGATGCATGAGCCTGTAGGACTAATAACTGATTACAGCGGCGCTCCTGGATCACAATCGTGCTTCTGTCACACTCGTGCTTGATGATTAAAGTACGTCATCGGTTGTGTGTGTGTGTGTGTGTGTGTGTGTGTGCGCGCGTGCAGGAGTCTCCCAGGAAGCGCGTGGGTCTGTCCGAGGACGGTCCGGGTCAGATTCAGGAGGTCAAAGCCATCCAACAGACCCGCCGGCTGCTGGCCAACGCCAGGGAGAGGACGCGCGTCCACACCATCAGCGCTGCGTTTGAGGCCCTCAGGAAGCAGGTCAGGACCTGAGCACCACACACACACACACACACACACACACACACACACACACACACACACACACACACACACACGCACGCACGCACGCACACACACACACACACACACACACACACACACACGCACACACACGCACACACACACACACACACACACACACACACACACACACACGCTGCTGCGTCAGGACGTGTCCTTGAAGGCATCGTGTCCTCACAGCAGACATGAGCTCATCTACATCTGTGGGGGTCGAGGTTGACAACAGCCTGCTCCGTGTGTGTGTGTGTGTGTGTGTGTGTGTGTGTGTGTGTGTGTGTGTGTGCAGGTGCCCTGCTACTCCTACGGTCAGAAGCTGTCCAAGCTGGCCATCCTGCGCATCGCCTGTAACTACATCCTGTCTCTGGCTCAGCTGGCCGAGCTGGACTATGGCTCCGCCCACGGCGGCGCCAGCTTCTCCCAGTGCGTGGAGCAGTGCACCCGCACCCTGCAGGCCGAGGGCCGCAGCAAGAAGAGGAAGGTGAGCGAGCCGGGGGGGCGGGGTCAAGGCTGGGGCGTCAGCTGGACTCCAGCCTGGACGTCTGTGAAGGCGTCCTGGGTGTGGACCTTCAGGGAGCTCTGGTTTAAGACACCCGTGTGCTGGTTCCCTCAAGGGCCGGGATCCCCCTGGGTTCTCTGATCTACCAGGTGGATCTACCAGGTGGATCTACCAGGTGGAAATCTGCTTCTACACCAGGGGTCTCCAGGTCCCCCCCAAAGGGCCGTGAGGCTGCAGGTTCTGGTTCCACCAGTCCAGCTCACCCAGTTTGACCAGTCAGCTGTTGAAGACTCAGATGAGTTGATGAAGTGAGTCCAGTCTGGTGCTGCTGCGGCTGGGTTGGACCAGAACCTGCAGCCTCACGGACCTCTGGGGGGACCTGGAGACCTCTGGGGGGGACCTGGAGACCCCTGGGGGGACCTGGAGACCTCTGGGGGGGACCTGGAGACCCCTGGGGGGGACCTGGAGACCTCTGGGGGGGACCTGGAGACCCCTGGCTTCTGGTGGTAGATCCACCTGGTAGATCGGAAAACCGGGGCAGATCCTGGCCCTTGAGGCCCGAACCACGACACCCCTGATGGACCTGAGGCCGCTGGGAGCTGGTCTCAAAGCTGGGGCATCATGATCCCAAACAGGAAACGAGGCCGATCACACCAACGCCTGGAGGTGTGGAACGGTCCCGACTGCTGCGTGTGAGCGAGCAGACCTTTGTGTCCCTCAGAGCTCTGCTGGGCCTCAACCTTCTCAGGTCTCCTTTGAACGAGGCAGAAGGTTTCACACTCTGAACCCAAGGACTCAGCAGAACACACTCTGAAACACACTCCGGTCTTATCTCGCTGCCTCCAACAACAATGAGTCAGAAGGCGCGCGCGCGCGTGTGTGTGTGTGTGTGTGTGTGTGTGCGTGTGTGTGTGTGTGTGAGAGAGTGTGTGTGAGTGTGTGTGAGTGTGTGTGTGTGCGTGTGTGTGGTGCAGGTCCAGGACCTCGTTCTTCTCCTGGAGCGAACAAACAACCACCGTAGTTACGAAGGAACAACAAATACAGATTAAGTGTTTACATCCCTCAGCACACGTGGAGTATTATTGTTTGAGTTCCCTGTTTGCCGGCAAATTCTCTGTGAGTATGCTAGAGTGTGTGTGTGTGTGTGTGTGTGTGTGTGTGTGTGTGTGTGCGCGCGCACTGAAAGTTCCAGACACCAGATGTTTAGAATGGAGGGGGAAGTGGAACTGGCGCCACGAAGGGGCAGAGGGCAGAGAAAAGGCACGCAAACTAAAACCACACACATACACACAAGCACACACACACACACACACCTCTGTGTGTTTCCACCAGCTGCTGCTGCCTGACAGGCTGATGATCTGATGATGACGGTTTTTTCCCTTCCTTTTTCAAAAGTTTCTCTGGCTTGATGGTCTGGAGAGGTAGAAGAGAGGATGTGAGGCTGCTGAGGAATGTGTGTGTGTGTGTGTGTGCGCCTGCGGTGATTTATACACAATAAAACAAAGTGAGGCAATGCTGTTGCTATTCTGATGCAACTGGACCCGTCTGACTTGTTTAAGGTCTTCTCACTGTCCACACACTCACACACACACACTCACACACACACACACACACACTCACACACACACACACTCACACACACACACACTCACACACACTCACACACACACTCACACACACACACACACACAGGCAGCGGTCCCAGGGGTGACCAGGAAGAAACCCAGTGCAGGTCTCTGCCCCCAGGTGTGATAGATGGGGCAGCACTATTATTGGATGCAGGATGTCCAGTTTACAGCCTTTTATTGTCACGACCTGTAAACACTGCTGGAGCACAGGGATCACACCCCCGCTCCACATGATGATCACAGATGATCGCACGTCCATGTAACGTGCTGAAGGCCCCCCCCCCGGGCCAGACTACACACTGACAGTAACTGATGATGCAGCTGGGGGACAAGAGTACTGTTGGGGGGGGTCCTGGTAGATCCACAGCTGGTCAGAGTTCAGATCCTCTTTATTTATCCAGCGTCCGTTATGATCACTCGTGTCTGAAGGAGCTCCACAGGAACCAGAGCCAGACCCAGCAGGACCAGGACCAGGACCAGGCTCATGTGGGGGGGTCCTGCTCATGGGGAACGGAGGAGGAGAAGGAGGGAGAGAGTAGACATGTATCATTGTTATTAATCAAAGCTGGGTGGGACAGAGGTCAAAGGTCAGGGCACAAACATGAATGTAAATCCATCAGAGTGAATGTCAGAGTCTCTCAAAGCGAGATCACAGACGTCGTACGATGGTTGGGTTTGTAACGCCTGGATGAACATCTGGATGACGACCATCAGGTGGTTGGAACACGATGACGCGAGGTCTCCTTCAGGACGCTCAAGCTCTGGGCCCAAAGCCTCTCTCACCCTGACTCTACACACGTGTGTGAATCTGATCCTGTTCATCTGACTTTCTCCGTTTCAGGAGTGAAGCTGCTGTCGGCGATCCGCTACGACAGAAACCGACGGACGCCGTCACTGACGGGACGACGGCGTTCCTGCAGGAAGCATCTGAGCCCGCCCGAGGACGAGCGGCGCTCGGACAGACATAAACGACGTTCCTTTACTTGTGGACTTGCTCCTGCTACTTTGTAAATACCCTGTTTATACACGTCTCCATCCAGAGACTTTAAAGGGGATAAACGCTGATTTGAGCGTTTCAGCATCTTTAGTTTTACATCTTTGTTCTATATAGTTGTTGTACTTACGCCCACGCTGTTTATTCAATAAACAAGTTTCTACTTAAATGTTGAGGTCTTGCTGGAGCCATGGGAGGTTCTTTAGATTACTGAAGAGGAAAACCCATTTTTGAGATTACACTTTTGGTTTGTGAGGTTTTTTTTTTATTATTATGAATAAATTCCTGATGAAGCTCAGCTTGAATCAAATCAACTACAGACTCAAATGTGCTTTATGGTTTATAAATTCATTTGAACATAAACTTGACAAAACTGCAACATACATAGAAAAATATAAAACAATAGTGAATAAATGTCCATTTCCATCTAATTAGATTTAAGTTGATGATGCGGCACCAACACCACCCTAACATCGCGGTAGATGAGGCTTATCTTCACACAGCGTCCCGTCGTGTCTTCATGTCTGAATTTGGAGAATACTCTTCTTCTCCAGGTCGTTCATCTCCTTCAGTATCAAGGCCACGTTGTACCGAAGCTCCTGGAACCTGGACACGCACACCTGAGCAAGAGAAGCACTGATAACTGACAAGAGCACAGTTTCATACAAACATTTGAGCATGATAAATAAATAACTCAAAGGAATCTCAGAGCTTCAGATGAAGGGCCAACAGGCAACATAAAACACATTTCCTCCAAGCGTCCACCTTCATTTGCTGCGTTTTCGTGCTGCCTCTGCCCTCAGTTCTGTCCCCAGGGACTGAAGGTTGGCACTCACAAACCTTTGATACGAGTTTATTTATTTTAAATTACCACTAAAATAGCCAAAGAGGGTCTTGTGGGGCCCTAAAACTAGGTTCCATATTTTAAACGTAAACACTGTAATCACATGTAAAACATGCCCGGATGGAGGAGCAGCTGGAGGACAAATGAAAACCACACCGGCAGTCTGAACCCCTGAATGTGCTGGACTGATAAGAGGAGGGACAGAGAAGCCCGTCCCTCAGCTCAGCATCCTCTGTGCCCCCCCCCCCGAAACTGAAGAGGAGGAGCTGTGCAGCAGGGTGGGTGTCGTTCTCAGTCGCACCGCTAGAGGTCAGTGCTGCACCATGATCACGTTTTAGAACTCGACATCTAACAGAAGACCAAATAAATGATAACACATTTTAAACGGACCCTGAACATGTGATGTGCTCCATTTACAGAGCGACGGGATAATGTTTCTGCACATATATTGAAAAATTACCAAAAATAAATGTCATTCTGATGTGAAACGGTGAAAAGACGGCGTTAAATACCTCAAAGCTCTGAAAACTCCCGTCGGACAGTTTCATCTGCATGAAGACTGACGGCTGCAGGGCTCGGGCTAAAGCACTGTGAGCACAAACAGCAGGGCTGTGATGAGGCCCACTGAGCCTCTTTTACACAGGTTACCTGTGAGGAAGCAGGTGTGGCGCCTGTACCTTGTAGAAATGGCCACATCCACTCTCCACCTCAAGCTTTCCATGGTGGGGACGTGGGGGTCGTTGGTGGCCAGCGCCGCTTCCAAAGCCGCACGTCTTCAAATGGAAACAGGTTTGTGAGACGGCGACTTTAATGTCTTCAAAAATAAACCGTTATAAGAAGCAGCGTAGCGCAAACACACTTTAATTCAGAGACGTGTGGGTGAGATTCTGACCCATTAAAGTTGGTCAGAATATGAAAGAAACTAAAGTATGAGGAGGTAAATTCAACGTACCGATTACCAAAAACCACACTGGACAAATCAGTGATAAAATCTTCAGATATCCTGAAGAACAGGAGAAAGAAGCAGAGTCAGGTCATGAAGTGGATCCTGAATAAAGAACATGTTCAGTGTGAGAGGAGACGACGTCTACCTGAGCTCTCTCAGGTCCTCTTTGAAGGCCTGAGGAGAAACAAAACAACATCATCACAAACGAAGTATTTGTACCCGGACAACACTCAGTGTCTGAGCGTACAGTGTCTCCAACCACAGCTGGATTGATAGAAATAAGGACGTGATCAGGTCATCTTCATGGTCAACTGTGTTTGTTCTAACAAGGACATTTTAACTCCAAACATCAGTGAGGTGCAGAGGACGCCTAAGTGATGACCTGATCACGTCCTTATTTTTATGAGGGTGTGTGTGTGTTAGAATGTGTGTGTGTGTGTGTGTCAGCGTGTGTGTATATATGTTTGTGTGTGTGTGTCCTGCCTCCTGTCTCAGGGAGCTTGTGGGGATGCGGGTGGCCTCCTTCAGGACTCTGACCACTCCGGCCACCACATGGCTCATCCTGTCCTGGGGGATGGAGCTGCTCTCAGCCACAGACCTCATCAGCTCCCTGCAGTCTCTCCCCTCCAGAGCACTGACCACCGCTGACCAACACACACACACACACACACACACACGAATATGCTCCTGATCACTGAGGTTACACCTCTCCCTCTAGTCTCCTCTCACTCCCTGAATGTCTCTTCTTCTCATGTTTAACACTTTTCTGAGCTCAGAGGTTCAGCCGGTGGTTTATGGCTGCAGGTTCCACCTTTCAGAACCTCCCAGAAACCCCCCGGTTCGTGCTCACCCTTCAGAACCTTCCTGAACGTCTCCTGGTCCACGTCCTTCAGGTTCTTCCACAGCGACTCTACCTCCGCAGGTACCCTGCTCCCAAAAAACGTGCAGTCCTTCGTGTGTGTCGAGGCCATGGTGCAGCGGAACCCTGACGTTCAGAAGATTCCGCAGATTAAATGAAACAACTATTTCTTTAAATAAACTATAAATAAACTGTTTTGAGAAGCGGCTCGCTTTGGGCTGTTCTTCACACTGATCACATGACTGTCGAGCACTTCCGGCGCAAACAGGAAGCATAAAAGAAAAAGAAAAATACAAACTTTTTGTCCATGTCAAAATATGGGAAATGTGTTTGCAGACACTCTCTAGAATATGTTGTTTTGTTAAACAACAAATGTGTTTTCAGAATCAGTCAGCTGCTGAAATGGGCCATTATAAAATTATATTCGTTAAATTGTTATAATAAGTATTACCAATAATGATATCACGTCAATTATCCAAGCAGCCAGTTTTAAAAACCGAAACCATTGTTAGAAAATATCAGAAATTATAAATGTAGAAGAAAAGGAGGAAAAAACAAGTCTCCCGTGTTCTCGTGGCGTGACGTAGTTCCGGTCGAAGTCTCGCGGTTTTTTGTTGATAATCTGGAGGAGAGATTAGCAAATGGAGGTCTCAGAAATGAACATTGACCAACAAAAGGTTCGTTTTTAGCGCATTTAGCTCACAAATGTGACCATCCGGAGCTTCTGGGCTCATTATAGAAGTCGGAAAGTTGTGTAGATTCCATTAGAAGCGTGTTCTGTGCGGGTAGACAGTCGCTGCTTTAACGTGATGTAGTGACCGCGAACACGATCTTTTGTATTTAATTTATTTAGTTACTTAATAACTAACTACATAAATAAATATCTGCATTAATGTTTGGACTCTTGTCCACGTGTTCTCTTGTTTACATAGTTATCTTTGGTCTTAAAACCCGCTGTTTGTACGAGCTTCGCCGTCTTGTGCAGGAGGCTGAAAGTGTTTTTAAAGATCCACGTTGGCTTTAAAGTGTCTCTTTTAGAGGAGTTTAGGTCCAGAAAAACACCCCCGACCACTCTGGTGACGTTTCCAGATTTTAACTAAACCCGTTTTAAATGTTGTTTTCTTTCCCGTATTTTCAGAGCGATCACAGATTAATATTTAAATCTGAATAATTTGCATCTGTTTAGTTTAAACAATGTTGTTTTAAAATATTAAATACGATCTTCGGTACATTTGACAACTATCTTTTTATACCTGGAAAACAAAGATGAGACATTGTGAAGTGAAAAACTACTAAATGTATTTTTAACTCGTGATATTGACCATTAATGTGTTTTTCAAAGTCACTTTAACACTTTTAATAATAAAAGTAGAAGCAGGATTTTGTGAGTATACAGCATACATTAGTTTTAGTCTACATTAAGAGACTCCAACAATGACCGCTCATGATTTATTTGATGATTTTTGTGTAGTGACATTGAGGCCGTGTTGGGAGGATCTGTAACGTCTCTGTGTGTTTCTCAGGTATAAAAGCATGTCTGAATCTCTGTATGAGAAGTTTTTGGCCCCGGAGGAGCCGTTCCCTCTCCTGTCCCAACGGGCCAACCTGAGCGATGTGGGAACCCTGGACGTCAGCGACTTTGGCTGCCAGCTCTCGTCGTGTCACCGAACCGACCCTTTACACCGTTTCCACACTAATCGGCAAGTGACAGCTGTGTTTGTGTGTCTGCCATCCGCGTACACATCATTGATCACGAAAGACGTTGGAAACAGAATCTATGCTCGACCCTGAATGTGGGACGTGTTTACCAACGCTGGAACGTTGCCAGACCAGATTGTAAAGGTTTACAGCGCGGCGGTTTGATGGTTGTTGGTTCAGTCAAACTTGGGCCCCTGAGGCCCCTGAATATTCAGGCCCTGTGAACATTATTTACAAAAGGCCTAAACGTGCACCAGTCAGAGGAGGCTTCAAAAACCTGCTCCAGAGTCGTAGATCCTGTTGACGGCGCCCGTCGTGTCCCCAGATGGAACCTCACGTCCTGCGGAACCAGCGTGGCCAGCTCAGAGTGCAGCGAGGAGCTGTTCTCCTCGGTGTCGGTGGGGGACCAGGACGACTGCTACTCCCTGCTGGACGACCAGGAGCTGACGTCTCTGGACCTCTTCCCAGAGGGCAGCGTCTGCAGCGACGTCTCCTCCTCCATCAGCACCTACTGGGACTGGTCCGACAGCGAGTTTGAGTGGCAGGTTGGTTCTTCTCCACACAAGTTTTAGTCTTTTAAGCGTCCCCCTGCATTTTGTAATGTGTGTGTTTCCCCCAGCTGCCAGGAAGTGACATCACCAGCGGGAGTGACGTCCTGTCTGACATCATACCCAGCATTCCAAGCTCTCCCTGTTTCATCTCCAAGAGGAAGCCTAAGCCCACCCCCCACCGCAACCTGGACGAGTTGCCATGGAGTTCCATGACTAACGATGAACAGGTAACAGAAGCACACGCGCCTTTACACGTTGGTAGAATGACCACCTTTAAAGTCATTTCAACCAGCGGTCCCCAACCTTTTTATCATCGTGGACCGGTCAATACTTGACAATTTTACCATGGACCGGGGGGGGGGTACACATAGATTGTTGAAATTGCCAATCTAAATCTAAATCTGGGCCTTTTCCCCTTCAAAAAGAAACTTTCCAAAGACGTCTGTTTTTTACTCATTTTGATGCTTTTGCCGCTCAAGTGATCGAGATGTAACCCAGAGAATCCGGTCATTTTTCAAAATAAAAGATTGTTCAGACTCAGATAAGAAATAATAATAAATTATTTCTTGGGCGGCCAGGTACCGATTGATCCCCGGCCCAGTACCGGCCCCCGCCCCGGTGGTTGGGGACCACTGATTTAACCCATTCAGCCCTGACGCGCTCGCTTTGATGACCGTTGTTGCTGACGCCCCGTTCCAGGTGGAGTACATCGAGTACCTGAGTCGGAAGGTCAGCACGGAGATGGGCCTGAGGGAGCAGCTGGACATCATCAAGATCATCGACCCCTGCGCTCAGATCTCCCCCACCGACAGCGAGTTCATCATCGAGCTCAACTGTCTGACCGACGAGAAGCTCAAGCAGGTGCCTGACCGCCGGAGCGAAGAAGACCGAGGCCCCGCCCACACGGCTCACCCGTGTGTGTGTGTGTGTGTGTGTGTGCCAGGTGCGCAGCTACATCAGGGAGCACGGCCCCCGTCAGCGGGCCAGCAGCACCAGGGAGAGCTGGAAGAGGAGCAGCGCCAGCACCAGCGGGGTCAGCGGCGCCGGCAGCAGCAACGCCAGCATGGTGAGCTCGGCCAGCTCCTCCGCCGGCTCCACGGCCTCCAACGCCGTAGCAGGTACGCCCGTTCACGCCGCCGGCCCGCGCTCCCACCCTGGGGGGGCGCGCAGCTGGTCGATGTAGCGCGCCTGCTGACCGTCCGTCTGCCCCCAGGCGGGATCGCCTCGTCGTGCGGCGGCAGCAGCGTGGCCAACATCAGCCGGGCGTACAGCGACGGAAACCTGTCCAGCGCCGCCGAGCGTATACGAGACTCTAAAGTAAGACCAGGCGCCGCCGCCCCCCCCCGGACCAGCGCCCGGCGCCGCCGCCACTGAGCCTGTGTTTGTGCCGTCTTTCAGAAACGGTCGAAGCAGCGCAAGCTGCAGCAGAAGGCGCTCCGCAAGAGGCAGCTGAAGGAGCAGCGGCAGGCGCGCAAGGAGCGCCTGAGCGGACTCTTTCTGAACGAGGAGGTGTTGTCGCTGCGCGTGACGGAGGAGGGCGACCACTGCGACGACCTGGACGTGCTGATGTGACGCTCGTGAAGCCCTCAGTGCTCCCTCTACGCCCCCCCACCCCCACCCCCGTGAAGCCCGTAGACCAGGGGTCTCCAGGTCCCCCCCAGGGGTCTCCAGGTCCCCCCCAAAGGGCCGTGAGGCTGCAGGTTCTGGTCCCACCAGTCCAGCTCACCCAGTTTGACCAGTCAGCTGTTGAAGACTCAGATGAGTTGATGAAGTGAGTCCAGTCTGGTGCTGCTGCTGCTGGGTTGGACCAGAACCTGCAGCCTAACGGACCTCTGGGGGGGACCTGGAGACCCCTGGGGGGACCTGGAGACCCCTGGGGGGACCTGGAGACCCCTGGGGGGGACCTGGAGACCCCTGGTGTAGCGCCTTGACGTGTCGGCGTGGTCGAGGCTACAGGCGCAGCGGCTGACGGTGTGTCCCCCCCCCCCCACAGGAGCTGCTGATGGTTCAGGAGGTCACCTGTCAGGGATGCTCGGACCGCCAACTCCACGTCTGGTGGCTCTGGTAGAAGTCACACATCTGCACTAGAACATCTGGCTGAGCCTGCGCGCTGACAGTCGACGTGCTCGGTCGTTTTAAAGCTTTAAAAAAAAAAAAAACAAAGAAAAAAGGGCTGAAGAATCAGAAAGCATTGAACACTAAACAAACGCAGATGTGGACGGCGTTGGGGGCGTCCCTGATCACGTGACCTCCCCTGAAGGGAAGTGGGCGGGGCCTGTGCCGGGGTCCGTCTCATCGTCGAGGCCTAGAGGGAGCACTGAAGCCGAATGCGCGGTCGCCTCGTCCAATAAATAACTGTATAAATCAGCTTTCACACGTCTTACCTTGGTCCTGCCTCCCTTTTTTCCCCACAGCGTTCCTCCGGACCGACCCGTCCCCTCGCCCCCGTCCCCGCCCCCGTCCCCTCGCCCCCGTCCCCTCGGCGTCTCCGCTGGGGGGACCCGGAGGTTGATAGTTTAAAGATTTCAAACCTCTTCAGATTCATTTACCTCCAGACGTGTTAGCATAACCAGGTGAATCATGTGACGAGGCCAAAGCCGTCCCGTCACCATGGGAACGAGGGCGGAGGTCACGACCACTGTTGAGGCTTCGGTCAGATTATAAACGATTGTTCAGTAGTTGAAGAGAGAAAAACACTAAAACATCGAGTATACGGATCCGCTTCATCTTTTATCTCTTCCTCTTCTTCAAACACGTGTCAGGTTGTTCCTTAAATTAACTCAATGAAGTTTCTCTTTTGTTCTGAGTTTGCGTTAATAACCCCCCTGCCCCCCCCCAACAAGGTTTACCTGGAGCAGCAGGTCTGGTCTGCTGGTGTTTACGTCTCTACCTGCCCTGAGGGTGATGAAGAGCGTCGGTCTTCATCACTGTTGTTTAGCGGTCTGGTCGGTACCCCCACCCTCCCTGGGTCATGGGGGGGGGGGCAGTCCAGTGCTGTTTGATTTAAGACTTCTCTGACTTCATGTAACATTACCTTTGATTTGGGTAGTTTGAACATCGTTCTGTTTTTACTCCACGATGGATTTTCTTTGATCTTCTAAACCAAGTTTGGTGAAAACTGATTTTTGGGTGAACTGATTTAGAGATTTACTTCATATTATGTACCTTTTAAGATGTACCATACAGATATACCATGCAGTTATGTAACATTAATATACTGAGTATAAATATTATAGATCTTCCCTCTTGAACTGGCCTCTTTTTGCCTGGAGCACAACACCTCCACAGAGACACACACTGACACACTCAGACTCACTCAGCAGGCGCTCTTCTTCCAAACCTGAATTTGACCCCTGAGCCTGCGAGGTTCGCCCCCACCATGGTTGGATTTGGTGTAAATGACCCCGCTCACGACCAGGGAGACTCTGGGAGATGAGCAGACGTCGGTTCGTTTGAACCGGGGACGTCCAGACTGTCCCACAGGTCTCTGGTCCAACCATGAGGACACCAGTTTAACCAGTCAGTAGACATGAACACACACACACACACACACACACACACAGCTTCACCTTCAAACGACCCCACACACACTTGAAGCACCATCTGGTAGCCCCCAGGGATGATGAAGATGCTTCTGGGCCTTCTGATTGGAGGTTGTTCATATTGCTACAGATACCTTTATGAACTTGTGACTCTCACATCCTTGTATATCGATTAGTTGGTGTGTGATGTGGTCCTGTTCTTCCCTCTGAGGAGGCCAGCTGGATGATCTCTGGGAGCCTGATGATCAGAGTCAGGCAGCTTCCTTCTCCTTCACATCTGGACTAATGTCTTCCTGCTGCCGCTCCTCAACCCCCTCCTGTGTTTAAACCAGAGCGTTTGGTCAGCACCAGCGTCCTCCAGCACCAGTCTGAGGACACCAGTGGGCTCACATCTGGACTGGACCTCCAAACATCTGCAGCCTCTTTCAGTTTGGACGTCCTTCACTTAGAGCAGAGCCTCAGGAAGGAGACGAAATGTGACTTTACAAATCCCCATTCTCCTTCACTCTTTCTCTTCACTCCATCACCCTCTTCTCTCACCCCTCACTCATCTGTTCAGTCCTTCTCACCTCTGTCCCCCCCAGATGTGCTGACCTCTGACCCCCCCTCCTTCTCAGCTCACATAACTGCGTGTGTGTGTGTGTGTGTGTGCACCACAGGCAGCAGGAGCTCCCAGGAGCAGGTGAGTGTGTAGACCACCATGGTCGTTTGGGAGGAGTGGGACACCACCCCCAACTGTGACGTCACAGTACGGCAAAACGGATTTTGAGACACATTTACAGACTATGGCATCTTACCTAACTTTGAGTTAGCTGTCCAAACTAATATTTAAGGCGTGGGGAGGCACTCCGGAATCACAAACACACGGACTAAAGCGCTAAACCTGCCGCTTTGATCTCCCAGCCTCAGCCAATCAGAGGCGGGCAAAGGCGGGACAAAGATGGGACCGGATGCTGAAAGAGGACAACACGGACGTGTCGTCACTCCGATGTCCAATTTGTAGTTTATTATCATCTTGATCGATCCTTGTGTCGTTTTCACTGATTATTTCTCGTCATTATCGATTCGCCCGCAGCCGTTCATCGATGGGCGCTCACGGGGTGTTGGGCAACGAGCCCGGGGACATCGACTACTCTCTGCACGAAGCCTGGAACGAAGCGACGAACGTGTATCTGCTGGTGATCCTGGTCAGCTTCGGCCTGCTCATCTACGCCAAGAAGTGAGACCCCCCCAGACACGACCCCCCCCCCCAGTAAACCCACCTCCACCTCAGGGCTGCTTAGGACCACTTAAATGTGGTTGTGAGTGACCCGGGGGGGCTTAAGGTGAAGCTGCAGCCTTCAGCTGCAGACGTGGGGACGACCCCCCCCCCCCGTCATAATCTGATGGTTCTGCCCCCCCCCATCCAGGAACAAGAGGAAGATCATGCGCATCTTCACGCTGCCTCCAGCTGCCGGCAGCAGCACAGAACCGAACTTCTACGACAGCCTGCAGAAGGTCCGTCTGAGGCAGCAGCTGGAGATGTACTCCCTGGGTGAGAGAGCACACACACACACACACACACACACACACACACACACACACACACACACAAATATATACACACGCACCAGGGCCTTCAGAAGTCATCTACTGATGTTGGGCTTTAAGACCGTTAAAGCAGTCTCCTTTGTTCTGTGTGTGTGTGTGTTTGTGTGTGCGTGTGTGTGTTGGATTCATTTAGTGAACAGAACAGTTTCATAAAGCAAGAACACCAGAATGTAACTGTAACTAGTTAGTTTCCACTATGAAACACTGTCTGTGTGTGTGTGTGTGTGTGTGTGTGTGTGTGTGTGTGTGTTCCATGACCCCCCCCCCCCACTGAACACCTCTCGGGCTCGTCTGTCACCTTCAGCCTGGATCTTCTCACCCGTGGCCTCATGTTATTAGCATGTTGAACCCATCTCTAAAGTATGAGCCAGCGTGGTGGTCCTCACGTGTGTCTTCTCGTTGCCCTGGTGTGCTCCAGCCAGGAAGCTGGAGCAGCAGCAGCAGCAGAGCCAGGGGGACAGCGTGCAGCTCTCAGTGGAGTGACCCGCCTGGACCAGCACGGCTGTCCTGGTTCTGTGGAGAGACCCCCGCCACCTCCTCTCCCCCCCGGCTGGTCTCCATGCTGTGGCCCGAGACGGCGGCTCCACGAGGATCGAGGAGGTCGGCCGTTACGGACGCCGCCGCCTTCGTGGCCACACGTGTGTGTGTGTGTGTGTGTGTGTGTGTGGAGGTGTAACGCCGTGACCCTCGTACACACCAGAAGCCTTCATAGGTTGAACTGGTCTGCTCGTTTTGGGAGGTTATTTTAGTTTAGCATAATAAAACCAAAAGACTAAATTTGCTCAGTTCTCTGCGTCAGACCACGGATCAGTTGTTTGAACTTGAGCACACCAGCAGAACCAGAACCAGAACCAGAGGTGGTCCCAGTATGTGTGAACCAGTATCACCTGTTAACACTCCCTCCTGTTTCTGCTATACCTGTGGGGACCTGCAGCCAAACAGGCCCTTCTGTTAGTGTGTTTGTCTCAACATTACTGTCTCAGGAGTGACTCCACTCCTCCATCCACGGCTCAAACACGCGTGGTGTTAATAAACATGTTCTTAAAACGCACCATGTCCTTCCTTCGGTGCCAGGAGGGTGGCGGGGCTCAAAGATGGTTTTGGTGCAGCGTGGGTCAGTAAAGTTAAAGACTAAAGTGTGTCTGAAACTGGACCCAGATTTAACTGTGGACCTTCCTTGATCATATCAAAGAGAAGATCAAAGAGAATGAAGCATAAACCAGTCAGGACGGGGGCCGCTGAGGTGGTGCTTTTAAAGGCTTTTCTTTATGACGACACCCAGGTCTTCATGTCGTGGAGCTGCTGCTCCAAGAGTCAGGGTCCAGAACATACTCTGGACCTTCAAGGTGCTGACTGAACCAGTAATGATGAACAAACAGGCTTCGCTCTCGAGGATACGAGGGGTAAAGAAGGAGAATTAAAGAAACGACCCTTGTTCCTCTCCTACCAGGCTACACTCCACAGGCAGTGAACCTGGAGAAGTTCTGATATTCCAGCAGGTCCGTCCCCTCTGACGAAGCCTGTTCAAGCGTTTAGTAACGGGGTGAACGCAGTCTTGGGCGGGGGACCAGGGACCCTCGGGACCAGGGAGGAGGGACCCTCGGGACCCAGGGACCAGGGACCCGGGAGGAGAAAGAGCTTGTCTGGGCCGGCGTGTGCAGGTTAAATTGATCAATTTATTCTGCAGTATGTACAGATGCTCTTATTGAAACTCTTTACAGTATGTACACGATCAAAGAGATGCATGTTAAGATGTCCGCCGAGGCGCTGGAAGAGTGACAAACGCTGAAGAAGAGAGTCAGAGCCCGAGGAGCCCCCTCCGACCGGAACCAGCCAGGCTCGGGCGCTGGTCCGGTGTGAGCCGTGGGTGTGGTGAAGGAGCCTTGACTCTGAGGAGTACGCAACCAAACAAACTAAAGGACAGGCGAATCCACCACTGACAACGAAGCTAGCCGACACAAATCCAAACCTCACACCCGTCAAAGTTCAAAGCAAAACTTCCTCGCGGCCCGGTCTCGCCGCCGCGGCGCCGGGAGGCCGCCGGGCGACCGCCGCCCGGCTCAGACGTCCCGCTGGTCCGGAGGAAAGCGAGTCCAGCTACGCGGGTCAGTTCCCCGGAGGAGGCGTGGGCGGCGATGACGCCAGCTTCCGAAGGCGGCGCCGCCTCAGCTCCGCCGCGCTGGGCTCCCCGTCCTCCTCCTCCCCCGCCGCCGCGCCCTCGTCCGCTTGTCTCTCCGCATCTGAGGACAGAGGGGCGTCCTCGGCTGCGCGAGGCAGCTCGGCTGGACGCCCCAGGACGGAGACGCTCAGCGGAGGTCTGAAAGGCCCCGCCCCCCGCCCGGCGTGCTCGGCGGACTCACAGCTGGACGCGCTCTCCTGGCTCTGAACATCTGTGCTGCTGCCGACCACGGGCGAGGAGCGGGCGCCGCCGGTCCCACCGTCCGCCGCGCCGCCGCCGTCGGCTCGGGGGGGGCTGCGGGGCACAAGAGCGGGCGTAAACAACAGACAGGTGCTTGCGGCGGCGGCGAGGAGGGGAGGGGAGGGCGCGCTTACGTGAGCGTGGTGACGGTGCTGAGGTAGTGGTGGATGTTGAGCATGGCCGCGTCCAGGAGGGTGTGGATGTTCTGGAGGCACTGCAGCCGGGCCTCCAGGCCCCGCCGGCCCTCCGCCTCCATCTCCCTCAGCTCCTCCTCAGACAGCTGAGACAGGGACGGGGGAGGGGGGGGCATCGACGACACTGGGCACAGCAGAGACATGCTTTTACTTTGGCGAGCCCGCCTTTAAGCAGGTAAAATGCCTCCCTCCAGTCACATGTCAGAGACCAAGTGTGTGTTGAGCTCACTGAAGGGGGGGAGCGGGGGCATCGGGGCCCACGGTGCAGCGGGGAAGGGAGGAGGGGGGGGCAGGGAGAAGGGGAAGCCCGGCACCGCCGATCCCTGCGAGGAGGTGGCGGCCGCAGCAGCGTCTGTGGTTGATGAGGACGGCTGGTTGGCTGCTGCTAGAACACACACACACGCACACGCACACACACACACACACACACACTCAGGTCAACACACAATCAGGTCTCACAGGTCGTCATGGTTTCGCTGCAGAGCCTCACCAGATGCCTGCGGAGCCTCCGTGCTGCTTTGTGGAGTATCGGTAGCGCTTGGAGGGGCTGCGGGAGGGGGCACCGCAGGGAAGGGACCCCAAAAGGGGAAGATACCGGGAGGGAAGCCAGGTAACATGCCCGGAACTACGGGAGACAAGAGAAGGTTATTCACAGCGCCACCCTGTCTGTGCAGGTCTGAGGAGCCAAAAGGAAACCTCTGAAGGAAAACTCCCCCAAACACACTCCTATACTGTTTTAAACTACTTTCCTTTGTTTTGTTATTTTTCTTCTGATCTGGATCATCCATGTCCAACAACACTTAACAAAATAAAGGATAAAGATAAAGAAGGCTGGATGAGTCACCAGCTCGTCACAGGGTCAACGTACAGGAGCATTCACACTCAGGTTCAGCTTAACTCAGCCCCCCCAGGGCAGCCTGGGGCCCTACATGACCCCCCCCTCCTCACAGGTGTGGAGTCTCACCGTTAGCAGGCGGTGCTGCGGGGGCGTTGGGGGGCCCTGCCGCCAGAGGGGGCGGGGCCTGAGGCTGAGCTGGAGCCTGGTTGTTGTTGGACGCCCGCAGGACGTCCATTCGACAGGTGGGACAAGTCTGCTGCCTCTGGAACCAGGAGCGCAGGCAGCTGTGGGACCAAACCAGACAAGAAGACCCTGTCAGACCGCCACATCTGTCAGGACCTCTTGGCCCGCTCACACCGCCACAAATATCTGCTGCTTAACCCATTTGAGAGTAATCAGATTACTCCTGATCATATAAACAGCATGAGGCTTCCTCAGATAAAAGCAGCTATGTGACTCTCACTGATGCTTCATCTGATTCATTAAAACAAAAACAGACACGTTTGGACTTTAAAAGACACATTTTACAGGCTCTTACATCACCGCTTACGTAACCTGAATGAAATCCAGTAAAAGGACTGAAACATGCTAAACCAGGCTTTTCCACAGAGATATTTCTGAAGATCCTGCAAACCAGACAAATCCAGTTTCTACAGCTACAGGAATAGTCGGTTTAGCAGACTTATAAGGGAATGAACACGAGCTCCCGCTATCGTTTCAGGACAGGACATGGCTGCATGCACTTAACCAGTTCAGGTCTTCTTCATAAAGGTGTGTGTCCAATTCAGATCAGTACAGTGAGGAATAAATACAGTAGAACAGTGTTCCTGAGGCAGGGCCGTCATAGAGACACGATGACTGCCCACCACATCTGGACTCACTGTAATGGACTTGATTGTGCTTTACCATCTTTGTCTGTGCTGTTAAAGTCTGTAAATATTTGCTGAGCAGGTCCGTCCGGTGTGTCACACACCTTCTGAGATGTCTTTAGCCCTCACTAGTTTAAGCTCAGCTTCATGACTGCAGCCTACCTGGAGTGGAAAATGTGGTTACAGGGCAGTTTCTTGGCTCCAGTGACCATTTCCTCCCGACAGATGATACAGACATTGTCAGACGACTGCAGGTCTTCAGGGGTGGCATCGGGGTACCTGAAGGACAACAGAAGAGAGCTGAAGCCTGGCTGGCTCATGGAATACAGACGCTGACCCCACAGACCACAAATGACATCTGTTTGTTTCTTTAGACCACCACACACACTTTTCACTGTTCTTTATAACAAACCAGATGTTGCAATCGGGGAACAATACTTACAATGTGTTCATGTTGCGAATGGCTCTACGAGACATGATTGCATCTGTCACGGCTTTCTTGAACTGCCTGAGAAAATAAAACAATAAAAACATGAGAAAACACGTTTCAGGAAAAACCGATGAATGATGAAGACACGCACCTCATGGCCAGGTACATGGGTCGGATGGCAAACAGCGGGAAGGTGTGGACCTTTATCATGATGGTCATGAAGGCGATGTAGAGCAGAACCTTGATGAACCCTGGGGGACAAAGGCAGCACAACATTTCCAAAGCCGTTTGTATCACAGGTATGAAAGGTGTCTACCTGCAACCACTGTGATATAAGTAATAGAGTACCTGTCAGGAGCTCCGTGTAGAGCATGTAGACAGCCTTATTCTCCCAGGGATTCTCACTGTTCAAGTCGATGGTGTGCAGAAGGTATTTAATAAAGGTGGTGAGCACCATGGTCAGCAGGATAGCGTACTAGAGGATCAACAGGAAAGAGGCTTTGTGCTTGTGGTCTTTGTCCAAAGTGAATCCACAGCTCTAAAGCTGTAGCAGTCATGAGATCCTCAGACACAGATCACACTTTATCGCAGCTTTGCCAAAGATGCAAAAGCAAAAGTGGTAAAATGCCTCCATCCAGTCACATTTCTAGCGAGAAACGGGCGACAAACCTCGAATCCAAAAACCAGCTGGACTGAAGCCCCTCTGGTGATGATGCTGTGGCAGGCGTGGTTGACAAACAGGAAGTCCAGAACCCCCAGCAGTCCCAGCAGAGCTGCAACACATAGAAACCCAACGCCAGTGAGACCTTGGGACGCAGTTCTCCCCGTTGAGAACGCATTTGTGTGAAGCCCAGTCATGTGACAGGCTGCTGAGTAGGGGAGGCTTTTTCAAACATTACAGCATTTGGAATTTTAGTGATTTTAGTAATGCACCCCAGAGCCCCATTAAAGGCAGTGTCTAAACTATGTGACGAATCTCCATGTTTAAGCAGCCCTGTGACCTTCATGAAGCCTTCAAAGGTCTGACTGAAAGCTCTGGTGAATCACTAGAGCAGCTGGGTGTAAATCAAATTAATTGAGAAACACAAAATGAACCAATCCAGCTGTAAATCAGCAGCAGCCGTAACTAGTAGTGTTGTAACTAAAGTCCGTTATGGCCTGTTGCTGGTGCAATATTCTGCAGCTGTTTTCACCAGCAAACAGAAATGATTTGCATACAATTTCATTTCCGCTTATTTACAGTGAGAAACAACGGCCCGGTAGGAACATGCAAAGAGAAACAAAAAGGCAACACAGAGGGGAGAAAGGAGTCCTGCTGCTGGTAATCTGTACTTACACAACACTCTGAAGTGGAAAAGCCACGAGATATTTGGACTTCTCTCCATCTGATGAAATAGTTGCAAAGGAGAAGTATTTATAGACGCATTAGTTCAAACGTGGCAGTCAGCCTCTAAACGTGACGGTCACTTACAAAGTCCACCCGGTCCTCAGCCAGCCAGTGGAAGCACTTGAGAAAGAGCAGGAGTGTGAAGAGAGCGACGAACCGGGGGGAGAAGTCATCTCTGAACACGGTGAATGCCAGGCACGTCTCAGTCACCGCATACCAGGAGCGCTCGATGAGATGCTGCCCGCGTCGAACAATGGTGGCAAAAATAGGTCAAATCACAAATAAAAGGCGGCATTCATACGAAACAAGTGAGGTGAACGAAGCGTGCAGACAGAAGCGCACCTCCATTTCTGCAGCCCTGAGCCGTCCAAAGAAGACCTTCCTCATGAACTTCCCCAGGAGGAACACCAGCACAAAGGCCTGGATGTACAACACCTGACGCACAGGAGACACGCCACACGAGAGGTTTTAAACACTGGCACAAGGACAAGGTTGTCCTGGAGCTTCTCTTTCGCGCTGGCCTTACCGCCATGCTGGGGCTGCTCTTGGTGAGGTAGACCACAGTTGGGTAGAACTGGTGTTTAAGTAGGTAAGCGTGTGCCACCACCGCCCCAGTCAGCGCCAGACTGGTGGCGGTCACCAAGACTGCTCGTACCATCATGGACTCAGCTGCAGACACGGGCAAAAGAACAACATGGCGTGTTATTGGTGAAAACAGCCTGACACAGGCAGTAACACGCACCTTTGTAACGTGTGTGTTTGTGTGTGTTGATTGTTGACGTGTTCGCAAAAAAATTGTTTGCCGTTCTGGGGTAGAAGGTTCATAAGATTATGATGCATTCGTTGTCACTGCACTTCCTCCAAGGCTACTTTTACATTAATTTTAATTACAGCATTGCTGCTCAATCAAGCATCAAATATTTCTTCATCACAACGGAACCAAAAAGGTGGGTAAACTCTTTAAAGGGATGTTTTCTTGCCGTCATCTCATTATATCTGACAACACATTTGTGGATTATCTGCTCAGGGACAATCTAAACTTAAATAAAGTCACACGTGCAGATGTCACACATGTTACAGATGTTACATAGGAAATTACAACTTGTCATAACACTTATAACTCACACAAAAGGCCTTTGTGACAGAATTAAAGCCGCCTAGAGCCTCCAAACCTCCATTACATTATTAGATCACCAGACGTGTAAAACTAAACAATTTGTGATTTTAAATTGGCCACATGGGTGTCACTCTGCTTACACTCCTCTCTCTGGAGTTAATGCATTATTAGAGTAATCCTGAGATTATGTGACATTTGTCTTTTCATTTGAGCTGATCTGGCTAACAACGAAGCTAACGAAGTAGCGTCGCGTTTCTTAAACCTCGCCACAGACGGGAGGCTTCCAGCCCCCTGGCAGGGACCTAGTTACACACCAGGGGCGAAAAACACGCGTTAATAACGAGTGGAGTGACTTTAGGGTCGGTCCTGACCCGATACTGGTGAGTTGAGTGAGTTAATGGCGTTAGCCGCGATTAGCTCGTCACGATCCAGCTGTCAGAACCGAGGCCGATAAAAGAGGACAAACCCACCTTGTGCTCGGTGGATACGGCCTCGTCTGACAGGTGTCTGTGGACACGGCGCTATTCCATCTCCGGGATCTCGCAGAAGCCTTTAAAGACGCGATTTGTCGCCCTGCTACGTGTTTTTATCTCAGGCTCGCTCACAGGGAGCCACCTCACATCCGGCCTGTACGGTAATTTTGCGCAAGAGGAACGAAAGAGAAAATAATACGCAGTTAGGCGGACTTTTACTTTTGTTATTTTAGGGCTAATCAGCCATGTGATTTGCAATAGAACTGAGCACTATAATGAGCCTTATTTTGTCTGGCGAATGTAACGATAATGTTTTTCGCATTTTACTTTTCAGTCCCTTTTTTAAACGTTGTTGTAGTCGGTCAATTAGGAGAATTACGGTAAGTAAAGACGTGGCCCAATCAGAAGTTTCCCTGGGAAGAGCCGGAAGTGCTCTGGTTCCGACAGCACGTCGGAAAACGCATCAAATACGCTTTTATCTAAACACACAAATCAAGAACGAGTGCTTAAAGAACGGCAAATGATATAGACGGCGTCAGCTGTCGTGATATAATAGTATTAAATATAACAGATGACAGTGAAAGACCAGCGTAGAGAGGCTCAGTGGACAGGAGCTGAGACGAGGATGAAGAGTTAGCTTCCACCAAGAAATAAGAGGGACAGGGACAGGTGAGAGAGGGAGGGACAGGTGAGAGGGAGGGGCAGGACAGAGAGGGACAGGTGAGGGAGGGACAGATGAGAGGGACGGACAGGAGAGGGACAGGTGAGGGAGGGACAGGTGAGAGAGGGATAGGTGAGAGGGGGAGAGGGGAGAGGGAGGGACAGGTGAGAGAGGCTCAGGGACAGGTGAGACAGATGAGGGGGAGAGACAGTGTTAATGTCCTGAAGGGAGCGGTCAGAGAGGACAAACCCTTCAGGACCTGGAAGGCTCTGGAGGTCCGATGATGGAAAATGAACCTACGCTGACCCAGAGCAACACTTTGTCCTCCAGTCCAACCGTCCTTACACGGAGCAAAGTGATCGCACAAGCTTAAACTAAAAAAACAAGTCTGCTTCAACGTTTTCCTGCAGACTAAGACGAAGAGGCCCTGAGAAGAGCTGCGTCTGTCAGCTCCTCACAGCGACCTCACGGACCTGCGCTCAGGCTGACGAGACGACACCGACATAAGGGGAAAACCACAGGTGTCCCCAAGCCTGGAGGCCGAGGTCACCCACAGGGCCAGACCAACACCTCCTCGGGGGCCTGAAGAACAGAAGCAGCCAGGCGGATAAACAAATAGCCCTTTTATTTCATGAGCTCATGAAGTCAATTGTTTAGCAACATTGATGCCTTGGTAATCATGCCAAGAGTTTAATATGCCTCCAAAAACATCCACGAGTGCACAAATTTGTTATTACAGTGATAATGAAAAAAAAACAAAAAAAAAGTCACTCTTACTGAAGTCAAAAGAATAAGAATGATAAGGTCCGTTGTCTGACTATATTATAACGACTACTTCTACTGTAGAGACGAAGCGTTCACGATGCTCTTAACTCAGGTCTTTAACTCGCTCAGTGATCCATCCACTACGGTCGGGCCGAGTCCTGGAGACCGCAGCCCCACGCCCACGCTACGGTCTAGAGGGGCGGGGTGCCCGGGCCTAACGCAAGTGTTTCTACGTCTGCGTGTGTTAACCTGACCCCGACGGTGACAGGGAGACGCTCGCTGAACCTCTGAGGCAGAGGTAAGGTAGTGTTGGTGAGTCTTCTCACTGTCGGGCTGTGAATCATTTAAATCCACACAAAAATGAAAACATTTGTGAAAACCATTAAAAAACCTACCCCCCCCCAACCCTCACAGATGTAGCGTCCAGCAGGAGGACGCCCCTGGTGTACCTTCCACTTGTACTTTGTAGTAATTCACCCTCTACTGCTGGAGTCCTCCCGCCTCTCCTTCGCCTGTAACATTCTCCAGCGGCGCAGCTGCAGCTGCTGCGCTTCCAGCCAGAGTTCCACGTGTCATCCCAAAAGATAATGCACTTCAGCCGTTAAGACCATTAATCGCTACGGCCCCGGGGAGAGGGGGACTAGAGAGGCTCCCCCGGGGCTCCCAGTCCAGCACTAAGACACAGAGGAGATGGGGTTGTGAGGGGAGCCCATCTGTGTCAGCACCTTGTCCAACCACTGCAGCGGCCCGTGCAGGTGCACCTCGATCCAGCAGGGGGTGCTTGTGACATCCTGTCGGTGGTACTCGGCCCCCCAGCCCTGCACACACCATCACACCCATTAGCACAGAGATGTTGCAGTTCGGTCCTCAAGGGTGGATCCCCTCCGGGTTTTCCGACCTACCAGGCAAATTTCCACCTGGTAAAACCCCCGGTACATCAGAAAACCCGGGGGGGATCCGCCCTTGAGGACCGAACTCCCACACCCCTGCATGAGAAGGTGTAAACAAACGCCTCTTCACCGGCGCCTCCTCTCAGGCCTCGTTCACCCACCTTGACGAAGCTCATCCTGATGGTGCACATCTTGGTGAGCTCGTAAACGGCCTCAAAGCCGTGGTTGACGGACTGAGCCAGCAGCTGAGCGAACTCCTGGTTGTTGAAAATCTTGAGGCTGCAGCCACTGGGGATCTTACACACCGTGGTGGGGTGGAAGCCGTGGTGGTAATTACAGTTCCGGCTCTGGACGAAAATACTGGTGTCACTGAGGCACTCTGCGTACACTTCCCCTCCTACGTAGTAGAGATGCACCCCTGGTGAACACAACCGGTGATTAGGAACAGCCACAGCCGCAGCAACAACACCGTTCACGGACATCCCCCTCTACCTTTGCCGATGTGCCTGCGGGTGTTCTCGATTGTCGAGTTGCGGTTGACGTTGGAAAGGAGGCCGAGGCAGAAGCGGTTCTTGTTGTTTGACGGGTCAGTGAAGCCGTCCACCAGCACGCTTGTTGACGAGGCTTGGTAGCCCTCGCCAACACGATTGTTGAGCTCGTAGTAGACGATGGAGCACCAGTGGATGGGCTCCTCGTACTCCACCGGCTGGACATCTACGCACAGAGACAAGGCGTGAGCGCAGCGTCCTCCTGCCTCTCACACGGGACAAGAAGGACACGCAACACACAAGTAGTGTCCCCCATGTATTTAGATACTGATGCAATTCAGTTTGCAACTGTTCACCACTAAAACATTTCAAATAAGAGCAGAAAACACCTTTTAAGTTAATTACGTTCATCTTTCAAGGACACGGAGACTTGCAGCCACATATTTACCGTAGCCGTTAAGTGGTAGCGGATATCTGGAGAGCTGAAGACCCCATCAAGATTCTAGTGTCTAGAAGAATAACCTGAAGGCAACCGCACGGGACCTCTCATGGGGGTGTAACTACACACACTCCTCACCTCCTCTGGCCATGTTGGGGGCCACCAGGCTGCTAGTCGTGTCCATGGACTGGCTCTCTCCACCCAGCTGCTCGTCAGGAGGCATGTATGCAGGAGGTGGGGTGTCAGCTGAGACATTAACAGACCCGTTAGTAGAGCCCCCCCACACACACACACACAAAAACTCCAAGCATGAGACTCCTAAACATTTAGATTTGACGTAGATCTCCTGTACTCAGCCACAAACCACCATCATTCTCAGCGAGCCACTTTTATGAAAGCATTTACGATGATTTATCACATCTGTGACACCCAGCCCTCCCTTAGGTAGGGGGATCTAGGGCCACGCCTGAGGAACATGACTGTCCACCAGTGACATCACTACACCCGACTGCCTTTACTTACCTTGAGTTAAAAGTTAATAATGTGCATTAATAGGCACCTACACTAATCATTTACCTTTTACGAGCCTTTGCTTCATATCAGCTACACCAGCCTGTCCATCAAGTGTGTCCTGGCGTTCCCACCAGTGTGCTGTGACTAATCATGGTAGAACTCTGCACAGGACGACTATTTTTATACTTTCTCTGGAAATGCTGCACTCTCCAGCGATGTGAGGCAGATTCCTCCTATTCCCTCATCCACATGTGCTTAAACCAGAGAACATGTCCAGGACAGCTCTAGTCTGATGGGTCTCGCTGGAAAAACTTGCCAAACACCTCCTAAATGTTTATTAATTAATGTCCCCTTAACCGTGGCTTAAAGCAAGAAAGATCAATGAACATACCTGGAAGTTGGAATGGACTGGAGGGGCCTGAACTGGCAGGAGAGTTGGGGTAAGTACCACTGCTGGCTGGAGATGAAGGATATGGGGAATTGGGAGAGATGGGGAAAGAGCCGCCTCCCCCGGTGTTACTACTGCCACCCCCACTGTGCGGCTGTTGAAAGGACTCTGGAAAGGCTGCGTTCAGCGGCATGTGCGACTCGTTGTGAGTGAGATTGCGGAATTGAACCAGCAAGCTGTGCTGTGGATTGAACTCGCTGTGACGTGGTACCAGGACAGGAGGGAGCACTGAACACAAGACGGGGGGGGGGCAAGAGGTGGCTGTTAATTCAATATAATCTCTCTCCACTATGAACAAGATAATACAGGGGCCAAAGTGCACATACAAGATATAAAAGCTAGGAAATAAACTTGTTTCCATAATTCAAACAGCAGAAGAAGAGAAGTAAACAAGCTGACAGTAAACGTCTACTAACACACGTGTATTTAATAATGACACGCATAGTTATTGGGTATTTTTTAAAAGTTAGGTGAAGCTATATTGGTGATGTCTGAAGGTCCTCAGTCGTCCAGGTCAGGGTAATTCTGTTAGTTGAATCACAGCAACTGGACTGGTTGAGTTTCATGAAGACGTTTCGCCTCTCATCCAAGAGGCTTCGTCCAGTTGCTGTGATCCAACTAACAGAATTATATTGGTGATACAGCCTATATGAAGACAGAGGAAGTGGAGCAGCACTGTTGAGAAACAACTGGGAGCTGGGACCTAAGTGGTTTAAAAGCCACGCCCCACTCTCAATGTCTAATGCATATAATCTAATAATACTTGGAAAGAGCAAACCGTATTGATTTTTTGTGAAACGAGAGGAGGGGGGGAGGATGCACTCACCAGGACTCTCCACACGCTTGTAGTGATATGGGTTGATGCAGACCTCCTTCTGTTTGGAGCCAAATGGGTACTCGCATGCCTCTAAGGGCTTGAGCTCGTGGTGGGACTGGAGGTCCGGCCAGCGCCACACTCTGCAGTAGATCACGTGAGGTAAACCTTTTCTGTGAGAAACCTGCAGCCGGCCGTCCAGTGACCGCGGAATGGTGACGCATTTGCTGGGCTGCCCGGGGCAGCTCAGGGCTTTCTCCAGGTCTTCCATAGCACCTTTCTTCTTCTTCAGTTTTTTCACTAGTGCATCCACGGCTTTTTCTGCCCATTTCTCCTCCTCATCTCCCTGTTTCCAGCCAAGCAGCCGTTTAACCGCCGGGCTCGTGAAAGAAAAAAGACTGGACATGGAGGTCATGCTTGAGGTTGCAGATTAGGATTTAAAAAAAAAAAAAAAAAAAAAAAAGGGGGGGAGAATTTCTATGGCGGCTGGTCACTCTGGGAGCGACGGAATCATCTACAGCCACCCCCCCGCTGATGAGCTTTAGCTGAAACAGTGTGTGAATGTGTGGTCAGTGAGAGAAACCACTTGAATGTCTGTCTCAGAGGCTGCTAAAGCCGAGGGGTGGGGTAGGAGAGAGCAGAGGACAGGAAGCTGGCGAGGGTGGGGAGTCAGCAAGCAGGACACAGCTGCTGCTGCTCAGGAAGGACGCTTCAGCAAAGTGCCCTGGATTTTCGTTCCCAGCGCTGGAGTTCAGGACAAAAGACTGTAACCTCTGCGATGACACAGGCTTGCATGCGACGACTTAACTCCCAGCACCTCTCTGGTCTGCGCGAGGATTAAAGCAGCTGCTCTTCTCTGCTGCAACAGGAAAACATACAATTAATCACAAATTACCTGGAAACATCGAACAACAAAAGAAATGAAACAGCTGAATGTGGAATGATTTGGGGAAACAACAAAGACAAACAACAGGAAGGTCCTTTGTCTTTGTGGATCACCTTCTTCTTTGGGACCCAACAGATGTGTATGCGCGCGCGCACACACACACACACCTATTCTAAATAGGAGATTGACGTGCTGATAGAATAAATAGGAGATTGAAGATTAAACACCAGCAGGGTCCAATATTGATCACACAAAGATTCTTAAAAAATGCCTTACAAGAAAGAAAATCAATTCCAACAACCACAAAAATAACTTTATGAATATATAGAACTAAAACAAATCCCTAAACTACACAGACAGTAAAAAGGTATTTAAATACAAACCTCAACAGATATGAAATAACAATCAACAAGAGTTTCTCTGAAAACCTCTAAAATGGATTTTGATTCAAGTTAATTTCAACTTCAAAATATTAAAACCAAGACCTCGACTATTGAGGTGTGGACAACAACAAAACAAGAAATCATGTTGTGCAGCACACGTGGCACTGTGTGTGTGTGTGTGTGTGTGTGTGTGTGTGTGTGTGTGTGTACAGTATGTATGGCTGCCAACTGGATCCAATCTCTGCTGTTTACAGATTATGTGGGCAAACAGCAGAGGGACCAGGGACTTCTGGAGCATATAGATCTATACTGTGCTCACTCTGTTCACAGGACAGTGAGTGAAAACCCTCCAGTTAATAGAACACTGTAGAAAGGCCAAGGCAGTCGCCTGATGTTAACTCAGTGAAATGACGATACAACGGGACTGTCTATCAAAGCAGCATTTATAGAGAGACCTCACCGACCGTGCAGCCTTATCAGCAGGTTGTTCCAAAGTCGTGGGGCCCTGACCGCAAAGTCTCGTTCTGCTTAAGCCTTTCACATCGACTTTGGAACAATCACAAGAGGATCTGAGTGCGCAGGCCGGCTGTTGGGGGGGGCAACAACTCCCAGACCTAAACACGCTTTTAAAGCGAGCAGTGACATTTGAAAAGAATCAATTCTAAAAAGGACAGGCAGCCAGGGGAGGGAGGCCGTCTCCCAGTAAAACCCGAGCCGTGACTCACTGCTGTGATGAGGCAAAACAGGGACAAAATGGAAACAGGCGGGGACGGCTGTGTCCAGCTCAGACTGTGTCACGACTGTTTTGACCTGGTTATTGATCTGATGTCCACATCTGATGTCCACATCCGCCCCTCTAATCCCGATAAGGTGGGAGGACCTGATGGACGCCAGCGTCTCTGTTTGGGTCGCTGGAGCGGGCTGTGGCCGGGCCGGGGCAGAACCCAGAGGAAGAGCCTCTCTGTGCACCCACCGAGCAGAGAAAGACCCCCCGGGCTGTCAATCATCATCCAGGTGTAATCCAATTATAATCCACGAGGGGCAAATAAACGCACCCTTAAATCTAAAACAACACCGCAAACGTGAGTGGAGGACAACGAGGTCGTCACAAGAGGTGATTTTAGACTCCAGGAGGACTTTCAGAGATAAGATTTACTCCGCAAACACACTGGAAGAGCACATCTAAAGCCAGGCTTTTCAAACTTCAGATAAAGACGTCATTGTCGTGGCCCGGCCCAGTGTTCACACCCCGTGGCTCCGTCTCCAGCACACAAAAGGGGGTTTAATTAATCTCAACGTTGCTGGGATAATCTGACGAACATGTCATAATCCCGACGGATGGCGGATTAAGACGATCCCGACGCGAGGAAAGCCGACCTGGCGGTGTTGAAACGCATCTGGCCAGGTGTTTTCGGGGGCCCCCAGACACTTTAAAGCCCCCAGATTGAGGTTTTTAGCGAAAACCGACCTCGTAAAGGAGCAAAGTAACGGCGACAGTCCGCTAACGAGGTTAGCCTCAGCGCCAAGATAAGCGCTCATTACGGCGCGGAGCCGCCTCGGCCCGGCCCCAGACCCGAAGGGGGGTTTGTTCGGGGAACCGGGGCGGCGGGAGTCGCGGTTTTCCGAGTTTTAACGCTCATTTGAGCCCGTTTTTGCTCCGTTTCACAACTTTTTTCGAACCGCCGAGCCGAAGGCGCACGAGCGGCGCCCCTGCCCGGCGTATCCTGCCGCGGCTCCCCGCCGGCCACAACTCGCACTTTTTAACCGGGCCCCCCCCACCTACCTCGGAACCCCGGTCGGCCGCCGTCCCCTGGGCGCTCACATCGTCTCAGAACCGACCAGAACCGGGGGGAGCAGCACCTCGAAGCCTCCACTACCGCCCGCCCGCTGCCATGTTCTCCAGATTTTCAACAGAGCCCGGAGGGGCGGAGTGCATATCCCTCCGCGGGGCAATAAACTAGTGCTCGCGTTTAAACTGGAGCCGAAAGGAAAGTGGACGTTTATCCCGATTTATGGACCTTTTAACGGTTATTAACGAACAAAGTCAGACCCGCGGCTGCTACAACACTTTACGACGACGAAACCTTAAATAAATCACTTCCAATCTTCATCCGTGCAACTTTTTCTACCTTTGACGACTTCGACCAGACTTTGGAGCCCGAGAGCCTCAAAACCAGTAGAACTGTGTCCCGGACCGGGTCTGGGCCGGGATCCGGGATCCGGACCGGGGTCTGGGCCGGGTCTGGCGGCTCCTGCGGCGGCCCTCCTCGGTACTTTAGATCACAAGTTCTCGGTCAGAGTTGGAGCGTCGCGGTCTAACAGACAGCGGAGGACGGGACAGGAAGTAGGGCGACGGGGGCCGAGGCCACAGCGCCGCCAGCAGGCCGGGGGGGGGACCACGGGGGGCGTAGAGGGGGTAGGGGGTAAAGGGGGGGGTTACAGAGGGAATGGGGGGCCTAAAAGGGGGGGGACCACGGGGGGTGTGGGGGGTACAGGAAGGGGACTACAGGCTGGGGGGGGGTACCACGGGGGGTGTGGGTACAGGAGAGTACAGTAGGGGGCCTGTACAAAGGGGGGCGGGGGGGACCACGGGGGGTAGGGGGGGCTACGGGGGGGGTACAGCAGGAGGGGGCTATGGGGGGGGCTACAGGAGAGGGACTACAGGCTGGGGGGGGCTATGGGGGGTAGAGGCTATAAGGGGGTTGGGGGGGGGACTACAGGAGGGGGACTACAGGTGTGGGGGGGACTAGAGGGGGAGGGTACTACACCAGCAGGCTGGTCTCACCTCAGGGTTCACCCGTGATTGACTACACCAGCCCCCCCGACTGTTTCTATGGTGATGTGGTCATCACCAACAGGGTCCAGTAGAGATGGGGGTGGTCAGCAGAGGAGAGCACCCATCAGAACAAGAGACGGCTCCCAGACTCCCCCAGAGGACAACACTCACATCAGGCTGGGGGGGGCAATGTTCCAACCCAGTGTGTAACAGCAGAGAGGTGGGATGAACCAGAGGGTGTGTTGAGGGGTGATACAGTCGCCGACACAGGTACACATGTGACAGTGTTTGAGTCGTTTATTCCCTCACTCGTTGCTAGGTTACGATAACGCGCCGGTCACTCGGCGTCGTCAGGAGCGTAGAGGAAGGCGGTGTCGGCCTCAGCAGGTCGGCGGTCCACGCTGCACACCTTGACCTTCTGGACAACAGGTCTTCTGACCATCGCCCTCTCAACCTGAAAGAGAACGAGCCGAGGGTGAAGTCTGCCCTCACCCTGTTACCACGGCAACGGGGTTCACAAGTGTAAGCACAACAAAGACGAGGAGGGTGTAGCTGTGTGGAGCATCTACAGACACAAATGATGACTGTTTATTTACACATTTATGTAACACTTATTTATTTATATTTTCATGTGTAAAAGCCTCCGTCTCACCTTTGTCTTGGCGTCTGTGCGCATTCTCTCGTCATACTTCCTCATCCGCTCCTCCTGTCTCTCTCTCTGCTCCCTCAGCTTCTCTTCACGTTGTCTGAGACAAGTTCAGATGAAGAGGCTCGTAACACACACACACACGCAGACACTCGCACACACACACAGACACACATTCACTCACGCACACACACACACACGCACAGATACACACTCACTCCCGCACAGACACTCGCACACACACACACAGACACACACACGCACACACACAGATACACATTCACTCACGCACACAGACACACGCACACACACACATGCACACACACACAGACACACACTCACTCACGCACGCACACACACACGCACAGATACACACTCACTCACGCACACAGACACTCGCACACACACACACAGACACACACACACGCACACACACAGATACACATTCACTCACGCAGACACACGCACACACACACACGCACACACACACAGACACACACACACAGATACACGCTCACTCACGCACACACACACACACACGCACACACACACACACAGAACCGAGGCAGACCTGGTCCTCCTCTCATGGTTCATGATCTTATTCAGTGTTCTTAGCTTCTCTTCGGGGATGCTGCTCAGGCCCTGGAGCACGGACGACAGGCGCCTCTCGATGTGGGTCATCTTCTCCAGGGTGCTGGTGCTGCTCACCCCGTCGTCCACGCAGCTGGAATAGACCTCAGCCACCTTCTGGTCCAGCGCCTCCAGCACGCCGTCCTGTGAGCGAAGGACAGGGACTGGTTTTGAGCCCCCGCGGTGCGCCCCTCCTCCTGGAGCTCACGGGGACTCACACCAGGACCCGCTCTCCCGTCCTGTCCCTACCTGGTCTGCTGTGCTCAACGATCCCAGGATCTGGACCTTCTGCTCCAGCCTGGCTCCTCTTTCCCTCTCCTTGTTGATTTTGTGGTGCATGTCGTTTATCTGCTTTTGTAGCGGTTCTTCGTCCCGTTCACTGCAGGGTGAAGTAAATAGGTCAGGGAGGTTTAAATCCAACAATATCGAGGTTTTTCCTGTAGTTGATGCTTTTAAAAGCACGTTTTCAGGACTCAACATTAAAGTTTTATGAACCCCTGCTGCGGCCTTTCTTCCATGTGTAGCAGTAACGTCAGACTGACACAAATCTCGATGCTCACATGTTGTTCTTGATTGTCTCGATGGACTGTTGGAGCTCTTTGAGTGTCTTTTCCACCGTCGTGGAGATGTTGAACAGAGACAGGTTCTGCTGAGTCAGCTCCGTCACCAGATCCAGGAGCTGCTGTGGGTCAGTGAAGTACAGGTCCAGTTCATCCTGCACACATCAGTAACCGATAGCACATCCACTCGTTTCAGGGACGGTGATTATGGAAATGTTTAATCATAAAACTACAAATTATCCTTTGAGAAAACCGACCTCAGCTTCTAAGATGTCCTGTGTCTCATGTGTGTTGACCTTATGTCTGCAAAGAGAAAAGGTTTGTGGAAAAATACGCTACAAGATGAAGAATACTTGTGGTGAAATAAACCCAAATTCGGATAAAACCAACATTATGAAAGGTATTTAAGTTACAGCTAGGCATTTAAGTTATTATGTTTAAGTTATTATTTATTAATTCTAAGTTATTTTGGGGTATTTATTAGGAACCAATGTATCAATAAACTCCTGGATGCACACACACACACACACACACACACACACAGGCATCTGTGATCAATTAAACTCAAAAATCAAATCACAATCATCTTTATTTCCAAATACACTCTCCTGCAGTGATTTATTACACACTAAAGGCTTTAGACCTCTTGTAACAGAACATTTCTTTATGGGGTTTATAAATGAATGTAACTCTTTCCTTTTCTTACCGTACGTCACTCTGAGTTTGGGACGGGCTGGCGTCCTCGGTGGAGGGTGTCTCTCCAGGAGAGGACACCCCGCTGTCCAGACCTGTCAACACATTGTGTTATCACACTAGGCACGCTCCACCTGCCTGTAGGAAGGCTCCTGAGACCAGGCACACGTCAGACATCCCATCTCCGTCTCCCCACGGTGACGCTGGCGGCCTCGGCTTTAACACAAGTACCGTGGTCTGTGTTGGTCTTGGCTCGGTGGGCCTCCTGCCACTCTGGGGGAGACAGCTTAAAGAGCAGCTCCTTGTATCTCTTATAGTCCGTCAGGATCTCTTCAAACTTGGACATTTCACTACCAGAACAGAATGAATCTGGATTAGCTGCCAAGCCCACCTGGTTTCTTCAGTCCTACACATAAACTGGTAAAAGTGGCGTGGTACCTTTTGATCATGACTATTTCAGTGGTCAGCCTCTTGATCTCAGCGTTCTTCTGCTGTTTGGACCTGGCTTCTTGTTCAAAGCTGCCAGAGGAAACCAACAAAGAGCAGTCTGAGATCATCATCATCAGCAGGAGCGGCTCGTGAGTGAGTCTTCCTTAAAGGAGAAGCATGGACAAGCTCACAAGGTCCTGGCTTCTGCCGACTTTTTCTCATTCTCCTTGAGGAACTCTTCAAACTTGAGGTTCTCCCTCTCCAGGACCTGCTCGAGCTGCTTCACGCGTTTCTGCTCTTTGTCAATGGCCATGTCCATCTTTGAAATCTCACTGGTCTTCACTGACAGAGACAACTGTGAGAGCAAACACAAGGAACAGGGAATATCAGCAATAATCAGGTGAATCCATGTATCACACACGAAGGGGACAAGTTACTCTTTGACGGACTTGCCTCCAACAACGCCTTTTGTCGTTCGGTGGCGATTAAATCGTGTTTGCTGTCCTTTGTCATATTTTCTGGAGACAGATGGAGGTGAATCACCATTTCCATGAGTTAGTGTGCAGTTTCAGCTGCACTCAGGCGTACCTCTTTTCATGAGGGCCATCTTTAAATCACGTCTGCTGGTTGCCTGGTTAGGATGAACGCTCTCGTTCTTCTTCTCCTTCTCATCCTGCACTTGTTTTACCCCCTCATCCTCCACCCCGGGCATCATTTCTGCAGGGGGGAGTGTGTGGCCAGCAGCCTGACTGTTAGCCAGACTCTGTAGATGGAAACACACAGACAAAGGATGATTGTTTTTTCTGTAAGTTAACAGTGAAACACAATAGCCCACCTCGTCTTGGCCCTGCTGGAGATTCTCCCTCCTTCTGCTCATGTCTATGCATGCAAGAGATAATAAATAGACATATAACTGTATTTCAGTAGAAAAGTTTTTCATAACTTCTATATTGGTCTATTTATTATCACTTTTCTATCATATAACTTTTAACAACGCACATTTGTGGAGATACTTTGAGATAACCCTAATTTCAGTTTTTTATTGTGTACAAATGTTTGAAAACCTCGTTTGTGTTTGATAAAAACGGCAGTATTCTGTTAATGGTTACATTACATTTAACACAATGACAACACTTATTGACACAATACAATGAGCTGTCGTTGCTGGGCTATTGAGCAGGCCTTTTAAATGCACTGAAATTTCACTTCAACTTGTTTAGAATCACGTTATAGTCTTACAGCTATAGTCTTATTATAGCATCGGTTTAAAAAAGAAGATAAATAATCAGCTACAGTCAAACATACATACTTTGTTCCGTCGCCACTCCGGCTACAGCCCGCGTACCGTTGCCACGGTAACTGCTGCCTTCACGGCCGCCCCGGAATTCCGACCGAGAGAGAAACGACCGAGAGAGAAACGCTTTCGCATGGGCTTCACCAACGTTTCAAATCTTGCATTTATAAAAGTTAAAAAGAGTTATGCTCTTAGAGTGTTCAGCACTTATAAAGCACCCGCGATACTTTCAAGTCAACAAAGATTATTATTATAATTATTATGATAATTATTTATGAGTCCGTTTACAAAAGTGATCTGTGACACATCATATTCAGTAGTATTGGAGAAAGAGACTCTTGAGATTCAATTATATTTAAAATTGTGGTGTGTGCATTTCAAATATGTACCATAACAAATGTAAAATAATTGGGGTTATGTGATATAATTGTGTTTGTTATCAGACCAGCAGTGTCATCCTGAGCTGATAATGGGCTGGACGTATGTGTTTGTGGTGTATCAGTCTGCTTTGGGAACTCTGTGAAGGGATTCCACAAACAGTGACATGAATCCAGATGTGAGAATATTCTAGCCTATATTTCAGTGTTGGAAATCTGTCTAATGGTCTTGGTGCTCTCCTGAGAGGCTCCTCTGAGAGTGAAAATCTATTTCCAGTGAGCCTATTTTTACCGTCCCTGTCTTGACAGGGAGACAAAATGAAGCTAAATCTTCTTTTCACTGCACAAATGTCTCTCACTGCTGTGGCGGTGTAATGGCAAATTCAACAGATTCTAACAACATTTTGGTATGTGTAAGCAAGTGCTATTGCTCATAATTAAGCCACATGTTTTAACACATACAACACCCACAAAAAGCTTTTTGACTTTTGGATCTTAAGAGCGTGCAGCAGTCCTTGTTCGAGTCAGGCCTTGTGGAAGCGAGGTGTTACAGCGTGATGGGGGCAGGTACACCATGTGGCATCAGCACATCAACAGCGCTTGTGGCTGTGAAGGCACGTTTATATTTGCAGCAAGGTCACAAAGAGACTAGCGACAAAGAGAAAACCAAGATGATCACCTCCTGTTGACACTGAGGCTGACTGGGCCTCACACACACACACACACACACACACACACACACACACACACACACACACACACACACACACACACACACACACACACTCACACACACTCACACACACCACACACACTCACACACACTCACCCCCCCCCCCACACACACACACACACAAATTTCAACTGGCCTAATGTGAGGTTGAATCCTGTTTGCATGTTGGGACTAGGCCCCCCCCCCATTACCCTGGACGGGGGTTGTAGAGGTGATGTTTGGTCCAGTGAGGTGGCGAAGGCTGATCAGGCGCTCAGGCTGTTCTTCCTACAGACCCTGGGTTTACTGTGACCCCTCACACACACCAACCGCTGCCATATCTCCCCACCTCAGCACTTTCCCCTCCACACACAGGCACATGCGTACAGGCCTATGCATTACAATTACATGCTCTTTAGGCTGTAAATGTTACTGTAGTTATGCATCACAGACTACAATTTAAACAAAGGGTATAAATGGAAAGGTCATCCTGGCATAATTAGGCTGATGTGACTTTTCCTAAAACTACTTCTGACATTCCGGTTCACATGACAGATGCTGGATGAAGAGCATCCATTTAGGATGAGACGCTTAAAATCTTTCCCCAAAGAGCAAATACTCAATTGAAAAGGGGAGAAATGACATTGGTGTATTATTTTATTAAATCATATCTGTTTTAGCCCCGTGTGTGTGTGTGTGTGTGTGTGTGTGTGTGTGTGTGTGTGTGCGTGTGTGTATGTGTTCTTGTTAGATTTGGGTTTTATGTTTTTGCTTGTGCCACACTTGTACTTCAACTCTAATCAGGAAAGCTAATGTAGTGGAACTCAGACATTGTCTTTTCTATGACAGGACAGACCCCCACGCACACACACACACACAATACACACACACACACACACACACACAGTGAAGGTCATATACTCATCCCAGGTGCAAAGAAATCTGTGAAGCAGCATGTGGCTTGTCCCAGTTCCTCTACTTGTGTGCCTTTGAGAGAGAGTGCGTGTATGCGTGTGTGTGTGTGCGTGTGTGTGTGTGTGTGTGTGTGTGTGGTGCTGGTGGGGGGATATTGCGACAAGACTGACCCATTTGAGTAATACAGGCACTCGCCAATACGTTCCTGAAACTAGTTCAGCATGTAGGCTATGGTGGGTAGGTGTGAGGGCCATGGAGGGTGGTGGAGAAAACAGGCGTTTACTGAGGAAATCATCCGTCTTTCCTCTCTTTACACCCTTTCAAAGCAGTCCCAGCCTATCGCATGTGCCCTGACTGAAGGAGGTACCAACCAGGTGATCAGGAAGGATGCAACAGGGAGGGAAAAGAGAGAGAATCGTCTTTTGTCCTCAACATGAGCCTAACTCCACCAACATTGACAGCCTACACAGAGTTGATGGACTCCCCCTCCCTCTCCCGCCCTCTCTCTCTCTCTCCCTCTCTCTCTCTCTCCCTGTGTGTGTGTGTGTGTGTGTGTTGGTGAAGTAACTGCGGGAGCGAGCGCGGCTCAGTCTGCCTCCCCCTCTGTGCTACTTTGGCTCCCAGCGTGGATGCAGCCCCTGTTTTCCCGGGACACAGACGTCGGGCGCGGTGACATGTGAAGAGGCGTGAAGCATGGCATGCAGACATGGTTTCTGGCAGCAAGAAAGAAATGGTGACTTTCATCTGGACCCTCTTCGACTTTTTCTTTTTGGCCACTTGGTGAGTCTCGGTGTGTCTGTCCGTGGTGCTGAAGCCAGGAGCTCCGCTGACGCTGGCGCGGGGGTCCTAATCACCTTCTTTATTCCCAGTATAAAGAAAATCTCCGGACAGACAAAGACCGATGACAGGATTTATCCGGAGAACTTCACCCACATTTTAGATCAACTTTTAGACGGCTATGACAACAGGCTGAGACCTGGATTTGGAGGTGAGTAGAAAAAAGTATTTTTATTGATATTTGAAATGACAGTTGTTTTATTTATACACAGTTTTATGTATTTAGATTAAAGACATCCAGATGAAGTTGATTTGTTTAACTGGAATGTATAAAATCATCAGTAAACTATATAAGTCATATAATTTATATTATTCAACATCCATTCCATATTCTAAATATATGCATTTGAAAACACTCCTCAACGGTTCAGCATTGAGTGGTTTTTGTTTTTGTAACGTTTTAAAGCTGTCGCCTGCGTGTGGCTGACCTGTTTCATGGCCGGGCAGGTTGTCCTGCCGTCATCATGCTTTGTCCTCTTGGACCACAGACGGGGCTGCAGGCCCGCGTGTCAAAGCATATGTAATTATGTTAGCTCTGCACACGTGTGTGTGTACGTGTGTGTGTGTGTGTCAGGAGAACGATGTTCGATGGAGAACGTCCTCGTCCAGCAGACGGGACAGAGCGCGTGAGCCTTCAGAGGGCTGCTGAGCGTAGGTGAGCTGGTCTGGGTTTGACACAACGCTCATTCCTCTTGCGTTCCCTCGACAGGTCCTGTGACCGAGGTCAAGACTGACATATACGTGACCAGTTTCGGGCCTGTGTCGGATGTTGAAATGGTACGTATCCCGAGTGTCGCTCATGCTTAATCCAACCCCCCCGGGGGACTACTTTAGAGGCTCCGCAGAGCCGCCGCCCATCCAGGGTCAGGCCTTTGTTCCGGGGGGGTTGGGGGGGGGCTACACTGTGTGAGACAAGAGCGTCCCGTCCTTCCAAGCCGTTCCTTGTAACGACCCCTGTCCCTGTCTTAGGAGTACACCATGGATGTCTTCTTTCGACAGACATGGGTGGACCGGAGGTTGATGTACGAGGGCCCAGTGGAGATACTGAGGCTCAACAACCTGATGGTGACGAAGGTGTGGACCCCCGACACCTTCTTCAGGAATGGCAAGAAGTCGGTGGCCCACAACATGACGGCCCCCAACAAGCTGTTCCGCATCATGAAGAACGGCACCATCTTGTACACCATGAGGTAGAGAAGGCTTCACCTGCTGTCAGACAGGAGGCCCAGGCTCCGCTTGGTGACCCTTCAGAAGACAGTTTCACGTCTTTGTAGTGACTCCTTTGGCCTCTCTAAGGGTCAGTTAACGTAGAGAACAAAGGTTCAATGTTTTCTCTCATTTGATCTGAATCAGTTAATTGATTGAATCGGTATGTGGGGCCTATTTTTGGATCTCAACACTGGTTATTAGCTCCGTCTTCCACCGCTGCCTCTGAGGTGGTGGAGGTCTGCGCCTGCTGACTCTGTCACAAACACGCGTCTTCTCTGAAACAGGCTGACAATTAGTGCCGAGTGTCCCATGAAGCTGGTGGATTTCCCCATGGACGGACATGCATGTCCCCTCAAGTTTGGAAGCTGTAAGTCCACTCTGTGGGTGTGTGTGTGTGTTTGTGTGTGTGTGGGGGGGGGTTAAATTTTGTGTATGTTCAATACATTTGCCTTCAGGTATGGTGTGAGCAACCTTCTTTACATAATCTACTTTACATAATCTACTCTCTTCTCATTTATTAATTCACAAACACACACCTGTTATTCAACACACACACACACACGCATAGGAACCATAGGTCTGTGGTGCCCTGAGGCAGAGGATTGTGACCTTTCTTTTTGCTTGAGTCCACATGAGATCTAAGCCTCTTCCCTTCTGACTGCTGGGGGAGCAGGATGTTGTGGGGGGGGCACCGATGACAAAAACTGAGAGACGCCGTCGCGTCCTCCACAATGTCACCACACTGGATGACTGACGGAGAGTTTAAAAGCAGACTTCTTATCCTTTTCTTTCTGTTCTCTGTCAGATGTAATTGCGGAGTCGCTGCCTCTCTCTGATAAGACGCGCTGTAGCTGCTCTGTTTGATAAACTCTGGCTGATAAGTCATTTCTGCTGACCAGTCGGCCCAGTATAAACAATCATGCTGAGCTGTGGTTTCACTCTTCAGAATGGAGGATGAATGTTTAGATTCTTCAAAGTGTTGAGACACGTTGTCTCCCACAGTCTATTATACTCCATTATGAATATTCCAGAAGTGACTGGAGAGGTGAATCCAATGTTTCACTAGTTTATTGAACATTTAATGTACTTACTCACTTCATACCACCTTTATGGGTGACAGCTTACACAGCAGTAACTTCACACAGTAAAGACAAAATAGGATATCTAAATAAATAATGTAATATAAAAAACCTGTCCATGTTGTCCATCTCCGTTAAATAACCTAACAGAAGCAAAGTCTCTGATCACCATCTGGAGTTTGGCTAAAGGTCATAAATGTCATATCAGATATAAATCTGCTCAAAATCATCACCTGCTGATGCTCAATCATAGAGGCTGAGGAGGGAAACAAGGAAGAGCCTCAGGGCCATTAAGGGAGAGGGTCTGAGCACAGCAGCCACTATAGCTGACCCTTACTGATCACTGGGCACTCACCTTCTGGTAACGGCCTCCTGGTCCTGATCAGGGTCCTGCAGCAGGTCTCGACCAGCGGTGTGCACAGGGGGCAGGGGGTAAAGTGCTAAAGTGTCGTCTTAGGAGCCAAAACATACACTAAAGTCTCCTCTTAGGAACCAAAATGTGCACTAAAGTGTCCTCTTAGGAGTCAAATGTGCACTAAAGTATCCTCTCAGGGGTTAAAATGTGCACTAAAGTGTCCTCTTAGGAGTCAAATGTGCACTAAAGTGTCCTCTTAGGAGTCAAATGTGCACTAAAGTGTCCTCTTAGGAGTCAAATGTGCACTAAAGTGTCCTCTTAGGAGTCAAATGTGCACTAAAGTGTCCTCTTAGGAGTCAAATGTGCACTAAAGTATCCTCTTAGGGGTTAAAATGTGCATTAAAGTGTCCTCTTAGGGGTTATAATGTGCACTAAAGTGTCCTCTTAGGAGCCAAAATGTTCACTAAAGTGTCCTCTTAGGAGTTAAAATGTGAACTAAAGTGTCCTCTTAGGAACCAAAATGTGCACTAAAGTGTCCTCTTAGGAGTCAAATGTGCACTAAAGTATCCTCTTAGGGGTTAAAATGTGCATTAAAGTGTTCTCTTAGGGGTTAAAATGTGCACTGAAGTGTCCTCTTAGGAGTCAAATGTGAACTAAAGTGTCCTCTTAGGAACCAAATGTGCACTAAAGTGTCCTCTTAGGAGTCAAATGTGCACTAAAGTATCCTTTTAGGGGTTAAAATGTGCATTAAAGTGTTCTCTTAGGGGTTAAAATGTGCACTAAAGTGTCCTCTTAGGAACCAAAATGTGCACTAAAGTGTCCTCTTAGGAACCAAAATGTGCACTAAAGTGTCCTCTTAGGAACCAAATGTGCACTAAAGTGTCCTCTTAGGAACCAAAATGTGTTCTTTTCTTTTTCTTGCTGCCCTTCAAATAGCCTGTGCACACCACTGATCTTGACTCAAACTAACTCGGCCATGAAGGCATGAAGCCAAACCTGAAACCTTCTCGCTGCCCCAATATGACTCTTTATATATGATGAGCTGAATTCTTAGATTGATATCTAGCTCAGGTTCAGACCACTGACTTCAGGCGAGGCTGAGGTTCCTACGATGCTGCTTCAGCCGTACTGTGGCGCGCCTGAGAGGTGTAGCGTACACAGAGCCTAGTGTACAGGAATGTTGGTGGTCTGGACTAAAGTCTCTAAACGTAGATGGTTGAAGGTTGTGGGTAACCCCTGGTGGTGTGACTGGCTGCCCACAGATGCCTACCCTAAAACGGAGATGATCTACACATGGACCAAAGGCCCCCAGCACTCAGTGGAGGTCCCCCCTGAGTCCTCCAGCCTCGTTCAGTATGACCTCATCGGCCAGACCGTGTCCAGCGAAACCATTCAGTCAATCACAGGTGAGGCCGTTCGGTCGAACTGGGCTGGGTTCTGAAGCCTGGACTGGAAATAACTTCTGTTTCATCCTCTAGGTGAATATGTGGTGATGACAGTCTACTTCCACTTAAAACGCAAAATCGGCTACTTCTTGATTCAAACGTATATTCCTTGCATAATGACTGTAATCCTGTCCCAAGTGTCCTTCTGGATAAATAAAGAATCAGTTCCTGCTCGCACCGTCTTTGGTAAGTGAACGCGACACATCTCACACTTTATTATTATCTTGTTTCTTTATTCAGACCTGGAGTGACTGAAGATCAAGTGACTCAAGGCTGATGAGTTAATACGTATAAAACCCGTTTTAATGTTGAAAGACAGAGTCAGTGCAGCCCTGGTGGAAGGACGGAGGCTTTAGAGGCTTTGTTTCCTGAAGGGGAGAGGAGCTGAAGTGACCTGTGTGACGGACGTGTGTCATCCAGGAGGTGGTGTTTGTCAGGGACACGCTGTACAGCCAGATGTGCCTTTGTGTGTGTGAAACAATGCCTCTGGAACGGGCCCGGGGCCACAGGGACCGAGCTAGTGCAGGTCCAAGCTGGCTCAAAGGAAGTGAGACTCATTCCTAGACAATTATAACAATAACTGTGAAGGAGGACTGGAGCAATGAGCTGACCTTGACTGTATCAGGCAGGGATGAGTCAGTCTATCTATCTATCTATCTGTCTGTCTGTCTGTCTGTCTGTCTGTCTGTCTGTCTGTCTGTCTGTCTGTCTATCTATCTATCTATCTATCTATCTATCTGTCTGTCTATCTATCTGTCTATCTCTCTGTCTATCTGTCTATCTATCTATCTATCTATCTATCTATCTGTCTGTCTGTCTGTCTGTCTGTCTGTCTGTCTGTCTGTCTGTCTGTCTGTCTATCTATCTATCTATCTGTCTGTCTATCTATCTGTCTATCTCTCTGTCTATCTGTCTATCTATCTCTCTATATGTCTATTCATCTATCTATCTATCTATCTATCTATCTATCTATCTATCTCTCTGTCTGTGTCTATCTATCTATCTATCTATCTGTCTGTCTATCTATCTATCTATCTATCTATCTATCTATCTATCTATCTATCTATCTATCTATCTATCTATCTATCTATCTGTCTGTCTATCTATCTATCTATCTATCTATCTATCTATCTATCTATCTATCTATCTATCTATCTATCTATCTACCTACCTACCAACCCATCCATCCCTCCATCTCTCCATCCATCCCTCCATCCCTCCATCCATCCACCTATCATCAGACTAGTGGAGAAAAGTCACGAAATGGAAAATATGTTTAAAGTCTTGAACTAAATCATTCATCAGGAACACAGTTACTGTTAGCTCCGCTGCTGCTACAGTACTGTACTGTGTGCTGCCTTGGCCTGCATGTCCTTGAGAGACACAGGTGGTGTGTGTGTGTGTGTGTGTGTGTGTGTGTGTGCGTGTGTGTGTGTGTGTGCGTGTGTGTGTGTGTGTGTGTGTGTTTGTTCAAAGGAAGCATATTAGTAGAAGTAGGGAGAGTGAGCTGCTGCATCCGCTTTAGCATTTCCTCTTGAAACAAGGTCATTGTTCTGTGTGTGTGAGTGTGTGAGTGTGTGTGAGTGTGTGAGTGTGTGCGTGTGTGAGTGTGTGAGTGTGTGAGTGTGTGCGTGTGTGAGTGTGTGAGTGTGTGTGCATGATGCTGAATCAGGATAGTCTGTTTTACCTGATGACGTCAGAATCCCTCAGATGCTCCAGATGCTGCCTCGATCACATTAATCAACAGAGATCCATCACAAACACGAGTCAAACTTCAAGAGCGTTCATGCCTCATATTGGAATGTCGTGGCTGCACTCTCCTGACGTCGCCACGTATCCACAAGAGACCAATCACACGTTCTACCTTAGTGCCCTCTGCTTGTGATGAGTCTATTTTGACCAGGGGGAGGTCTTTTTATGCCTGCGTGGCTTTCCTCATGAGCTTTGGTTGCCCCCCAAAGTCCAGGACGCAGACATTAACCTGATTAACCAGGCTGAAGCGTCCTGGGGACCAGCCCAGGTCGTTGGGTTGGACCCTCATTAGAACCCTCATGAGGAACAAGTGGTCTTAGATGCACAGTGAATGCAGGGATGGCTATAACAATGTAAAAAGTTGTTGTTTTTTTATTGATCGCTCATTTAGGTGTGAGCTGATGCGTATTACTGTCTTTTGTCATTGAAGGCATCACGACTGTCCTCACCATGACGACGCTGAGCATCAGCGCGCGTCATTCTCTTCCCAAGGTCTCGTATGCCACGGCCATGGACTGGTTCATCGCTGTCTGCTTCGCCTTTGTCTTCTCGGCTCTGATTGAATTTGCTGCTGTAAACTACTTTACTGATGCACAGATTAAACGTCCCAAAGGGAAGTCGGCCAAATGTCCTCCAGTACCTCAGACCACACCTGTGAAGGTCAAGGACGCACAGGAAGTGCTCCAGGTGATGCTTGTTGCTGTGACAAATGTTGGCTAGAGTTAAATTAACAAAGGATGACACAATTACTCTCCTGTTAGTCGTGATATCAGACCCATATATCATACTCACCATTCAGTGATCTCTGACCTGACAGCAGCAATGTGTCACTGTGAAGATTATCTAGTTTGAAATGTGAATTTGTTGGGGTGGAATCATTTAAAAACCTTAGACGGGTCTAAATGTTTACAGGCTTCTCAGTTGGATTCAGGCTGACTCTCACATGTAGTACCAGAAGAGGCCGTTAGGCGGCGCTGCAGCGAGCATTACTTTATTACATCCCGTCATTGTTCACAAATCCATTACTTTTAGAATAAAAATAAAGCCATTTGATATTTTCAGAAAACATATAGTTTTACAACCATACAGTGATGCAAAACTATATTAAAGCTAAACAAATAATATGAGTACTAATAATAAATAGATAAGTACATTACATAGTGTTATGTGTAATAATGGCTATTATGTGTAATAATGGTGAGAATGAAGCATTAGAAACCACAACTAATAATAACTTTTACCCTTAACCTTACAAATCTGACTTTCTCTGCGAGAAGGCTCGAAATGTGTTGAAGTTTGACTTGTCTTGAAGCAGCTCAGGTCAGCAGAACATATCAAGGTTAATGGATAATAACACCACATGACACCTTTAGACTGCACTCTTCTACGTGCACATGCTTCTGATATAAAAATACAGATAACTAGACAGATATGCAGCCATCAGTCAGTCTGTGACTCCATACTTGGAGCTCTCCCCAAAGGTATGAGTGTTATTTCACACTGATACAGCGTTCCCTGGTTCATCGGTGAGGAGAGCGCTCCAGATTGAACCCTCTCATGGAAGTGTACACACTTGTGAAAATGACCATCCACCAGAGAGATGTTACTCTGTGAGATGCTCTTACACTTTATCTTCATTCTCCAGCTCACTGGTAATCCCCTTCCTGCTGACGGCCATCTTAATTAGGATTTTAGGAGCAGTTAGAGGCAACACTGATGGGTAATTCCTTTAAAATTGAATCAACCATCCATTGTCCATGACGCGGTAATGACAATGAGAAATCCAAATGGCAGGAAAATGGATATTTTTTGTGCTGAGGAGGAACAAAAATGTTATCACTTTTACATCCTCCCGTCCTTAATTGTCACAAGATACCAGAACATAATGAGAGGAGATGGTGTTAAATGTTGCTGTTAGGTCCCAGTCGGATGTCAGCAACATAATCTAAGACAACAGGGACATCTACACAATACTTGCATCAGTGTCTTCTCATTTGCACTATAGACTTTATTCTATTGTTTTTTGATCTCTCTGCAGGATCCTGATACAAACCTGAGGAAACGTGTGAACAACAGTTCCCAGCAAGTGTCCAGAGGTCAACAGAGAGCTCAGTCCACCACCAACGTTTCAGGGACGGGAAAGGGGAGGCGCTTGCAGCCCCTGGTGGGCGGGGCCAACGGTAGCTCCTCCTCCCTGATCCACTCCAGCCCCAAGTCCCTGAGCCTCCTGAGCGTGGCCTCCTCCTCCGCCCAGCTGGTGCGCGACGCACCTCAGGCCGCGGCCTCCGCGCCGGATGTGACCTCCGGGAGGCCTCGGACCCAGGCGGCCGGCTCCTCGTCCCTGCACCAGCTGCTGGGACCCCGACTGGAGCGGGTCCAGGTGATGGGGGCCAAACTGGAGCTGAAGCAGACGCCCTGCTCTCAGCCCAGCGCCGCCGGCATCGACGGAACCAGCAAGATCGACAAGTACGCGCGGATCTTTTTCCCAGTGTCCTTCGGGGCGTTCAACATCGTGTACTGGGTGATCTATCTGTCAAAGGACACGATGGAGGCTGAGCGTGGCTGATCGTCGCCACAGCAACTCACACAAACACTTTGTTTTTTTCGGCATGAATCAGGATTATCGGATTGTTTTCAATAAGGTTTTAAAAGAGAACTGTATAAAATCAACCACAATGTCTTCATTTAACCTTCTTCAGCGTCCAGTTCAGCAGCCACACTGGAAACAGCTGGAAGACCCGAGCAATCGACAGCAGAGAAACATCTGCACTGGAATATTAGTCTCCTTTCACGCTACAGCTGGACCTCCATTAGTGACGACCGAGAGTTTTTTTTTCATTTTCCTACTTTTGTATAACGTACCTAAAAACAAACGTTTTGTGTAGTACCATTCTGAAATAAACTTGAACACTTGTGATTTATTAGGACACACGCAATGATATTCAGCAGTTACGTGCTCTTTAATTCAAACTGTAACGTTTGTTGCTTCAGTACCAAAAAGAGAAAGTATATGACGCAAAGTTAGCTCTGACTGTAGTTTTAATAAAGCATCCGTGAATCAGCTGACACTCAGGAAGATGGATTTTTCCAATGTCGTGTATCCCAAATGAGTTCTTTCAGCCTCCATTAATAAATGGTGATTAGGTTTACCCCTGCTGGGACACGGAGATAACACCAGACACACCAGCCTTCCTTTAATAACAGGGTCTGTTCTGAGCCTATTCAGGTCTGAGTCTGTTCTGGTCAGAGCCTGTTCTGGTCTGGTCTGGTCTGAGCCTGTTCTGGTCTGAGTCTGTTCTGGTCTGAGACTGTTCTGGTCTGGTCTAGTTCTGGGTCTGGTCTGGGTCTGGTCTGTCTGTTGTGATGTGGTCTGGGTCTGCTCTGGTTTGGTTCCTGATCTGGTGTGATCTGGGTCTGTGCTGGTCTGAGTCTGTTTTGTTCTGGATCTGGATGTTGTCTGGTCTGCTGTGGTCTGGGTGTGGTCAGGGTGTGGTCTGGTTTGGGTCTGTTCTGGTCTGAGTCTGTTTTTTTCTGGGTCTGGGTCTGCTTTGGTCTGTTCTAGTCCGGCCTGAGTTTGTTCTGGTCTGAGTCTGGTCTGAGTCTGGTCTGGTCTGATCTAAGTCTGGTCTTAGTCTGCTCTGTTCTGGGTCTGGGTCTGGTCTGGTTTGGGTTTGGTCTAAGTTTGGTCTGGTCTAAGTCTGTTCTGGTCTGGTCTGGTCTGGGTCTGGTCTAAGTCTGCTCTGTTCTGATCTGGTCTGGTCTGGTCTGGTTTGGGTCTTGTGTTTTTAAGGTTGTGACCTTGCTGGAATGTTAAACATTGCCATGGTTTCAGCTACCTTGTGCTCTGAATGAGACTTGTCCTCAAACCTTCAAGGGTATTCTGTAATATTTGTTTTAGCCTCCTGAAACCTTCCAGGGCCTGCTGCAGAGGGACATCCATACCTGCTCACACACACACACACGCACACACACACACACACACACACACACACCAGCACTGTAATGAGGCAGGGGCCGCTCAGGCCCCATACAACCATCATTAATCATTAGTCATTAATCTGTCACTTTCCTTCAGAGGGCTGGTGGTAACAGTCCACCTGACTCATCATGGGCGGAGACTTTCATTTGGTTAATTGATAATTACGTGTTGACTCCCTCTGCGGTCTTCTGGGCAGATTAAAGTGACCATGCATTTTTTTGTCATGATGGGAGATCGTAGCAGGAACACAGAATAACCAGTGACTGAACACACACTTCCTGTTTCAGTCATCTGAGAGGCGTTCGCTGCACTCCCTCATGCCTTCACATTTGCGGTAAATGATCTTTAGAATATCTTCAACGCAACATTGGGGGCTACGAACACATAAAGTCTAATAACAGGCCACGGGTGTGATTACCTGAAGACAGTGAACACGTGAGCTTTCCTGTTTTTACTCTGGGCTACTGCATTGAGGAACAATCATTAATTTAGTTAAAAGGCTTTGAGGCCAGGGACACTTGTGGGACTGTGTGTTTGCACACCATCAGTGGGAAGGTCAAGGTCAAGCGGCTCCTTGTTCATCAGAAAAGCCTCCACACGGAAAGAAAGGGAGATGACGAAGGAAGTCACAGCACAGAAGGGCATCTGAGGATCGCCGAGAGACCAATGACAAGGGCGGTAGGACGGAGGGGAGGTGAAATCATAAAGACAGAGACAAGAGGGACGTGGACAAGAGCTGGTCCAGAGAGACAGTCCAGATGAGGCTGGGCTGATGAAACCCTGCATCATACTTGAAAAGATGTCCAGACTCAGGCTGCCACCAAACAACCGATTCTATTACCTTTGACTATAGAAGCTGTGTGTGTGTGTGTGTGCCTGTGTGCGTGTGTGTGTGTATGTGTATGACATGCATCTAGAAACGTTAACTGGTTTGTTCAAGAGTCCTGCTTGACAACAGGACTGCAATGACAGATAGATAGATGGATGCATGGATGGATAAATGGATGGATGGATGGGTGGATATTCATAAGTGAAATGTTCAGGACTATATTACACTATAAATACAAAAGGTGAACTGAGGCTAATGTACCATATATATATGACAGAATACGATACTTAAAAATGCTATTACTATTATAACTTCTAAGGCTACTTTGACCAAAGTATTAAAAACACAGATGCAAAAATAAATCTGTAGTTAAAATAGACTCCTCTGCAGGTGGGTGAGGCACACTCATGCTGCATATTTATCAGTTTTATAAGTTACTGGACTGTTGAATTACCCCCCAGGTGAACTTTGGTGAATGACAATTAATTAAATCTCGAAGTCCTTTTGATCATTTTAAACTTTAGCTATGACGTCTAAAAACAACGAAACGAGTTTTACCTCATCAAACTGAACCCTTTAAAAGAGCGCGGTGAGGTGGTGGTGTGTTAGTTTACTGGACCGGACCGGGGGGGCCCTGGCCCCCTAGATGGGGGGTGGGTGGGTGCAGGTAACCGGACGCGGCGCGGCGACAAGTGTGCATGCGCAGGTTTGGGACGCGGCCGGAGCGACGCTTGCGCCTGGGCTCGGATGGCCGGCAGCCGCGGCTGGACGGCGGCACCCTGAGCACACACAGCCGAGGTCAGCGGGGGGGGGCCCCCGCCCCGGCACGCACACGGAGACCGGCCCGCCGGCCCGCCGACAGCGCTCCGAGCCCGGCCGGGGCTACGGTAAGTGTCCGGAGCGGCTAGCGCGGAGCCCCCAGGGACCCCGGCCGGCCGCCCCCCGACCCGCAGGCAGCCTGGACCCGCACGGTCCCCCGGCTTCACCCCCCCGGGCCCCCCCCCCCGACACCTCCTCCCCGGTCCTCCGGTAGCCTCCGCCTGCTACCCGACCTAGCTTAGCCGCCTCGCCGCTCACGCACGGCGGGGGCACCTTCCGGGGGGCACCTTCCGGGGGGGGCACCCTCCAGGAGGGGGGGGCACCTCCGGGGGGGTGTCACCCGGGGGGGGGGGCGTTTTCCACGCAGTAGGGGGTGCGTCCGTGTGGTTGCAGGCAGACTCTGACTTTGTCCCCCCTGTGTACCCCCCCTCTGTCCTAACCCCTGCCCCCCCCCCGTCCCCTGTGCCCCCCCCCCGAAGCGGCACTATGCCCGCCGCCACCGTGGACCACAGCCAGCGGATATGTGAGGTCTGGGCCGACAACCTTGAGGAGGAGCTCAAGAGGATCCGGCACGTCATCAGGAAGTACAACTACATCGCCATGGTGAGTCGCCCCCCCTCGCCCCCCCCCACCTGGAACGCCACCTTGCTTGTGCCCCCCCCCCAGGACACAGAGTTCCCCGGGGTGGTAGCCAGGCCCATCGGGGAGTTCCGGAGCAACGCGGACTACCAGTACCAGCTGCTGCGCTGCAACGTGGACCTGCTGAAGATCATCCAGCTGGGCCTGACCTTCATGAACGAGCAGGGCGACTACCCCCCCGGCACCTCCACCTGGCAGTTCAACTTCAAGTTCAACCTCACGTGAGCCCCCCCCTCCGTCCCGCCGCTCCTCCCGCCGTCGCCTCCGGGTCACACGTCCCCCCCCCCAGTGAGGACATGTACGCGCAGGACTCCATCGAGCTCCTCACCACGTCGGGGATCCAGTTCAAGAAGCACGAGGACGAGGGCATCGAGACGCTGGTCTTCGCCGAGCTGCTCATGACCTCCGGGGTGGTGCTGTGCGACGGCGTCAAGTGGCTGTCCTTCCACAGGTACGGGGCCGCCTGCCGCCGCTCCCGGAGGGCGTTCCGGGGTCGGGGGGGGTCACGTGGTCTGTGTTGCAGCGGCTACGACTTCGGGTACCTGATCAAGCTCCTGTCCAACGCCAACCTGCCCGAGGAGGAGGTGGACTTCTTCGAGATCCTGCGGCTGTACTTCCCCGTCATCTACGATGTCAAGTACCTCATGAAGAGCTGCAAGAGCCTGAAGGTCTCAGCTGTACTTGATTGAGGGGGGGGGGGGCTCTGGGGGGCGGGGGCGGATGTCGGTAACGAGGGTTCCTGGTTTCCAGGGAGGGCTGCAGGAGGTGGCGGAGCAGCTGGAGCTGGAGAGGATCGGACCACAGCACCAAGCCGGATCGGACTCTTTACTCACCGGAATGGCGTTCTTCAAGATGAGAGAGGTAGGCTGAAGCTGGGGGGGGTGGAATGTCCCCAGAGCAGGACCAGGACGCTGAGGCGCGTCCTCAGACTCGTGTTGACGTTGGACACCCGCGTTAAAATAACAAAAGTCAGCACCTATGTTTGTAGAGATCAAAGCCACCTGGCGTTAACCCGTGCCCCCCCCTCCAGAACACAGGTCAAGGTCTCCACCGAGGAACTTTACAAAAGTTGTAAACCTTTTGTAAAAAAAGTTGTAAACCTTTTGTAAACGTAAACGGCTGCTGTCGGACCAAAGCATCAGTAAAAATGAAGAGAACTTTACGCCCCCCCCCAGTAACAACCCCCCCCCATCCCCCCCCAGATGTTCTTCGAGGACCACATCGATGACGCCAAGTACTGCGGCCACCTTTACGGGCTGGGCTCCGGCTCGTCCTACGTGCAGAACGGAACGGGGAACGCCTACGAAGAGGACGCCAACAAGCAGTCGTGACGGGGCCCCGGGGCTCTCGCCCTGGGCTCGCCGCGGCGGGGCGGAAGACCGTCATAGGCTCCGCTCACACACACACACACACACACACACACACCCATTAATGTGACGGCCCACGCGCTCACACACGCTCCTGCTCGCTGCATGTGTGTGTGTACGAGTTAACCCTTTTATTTCACAGTGGTCGTGGCACCCCCGGTCACCCCCCCTCGTTTAGCCCGGATGTGAAGTCGGGCTTTTAGTTTCCCGAACTGTTGCCTAGGAGACGTTTTGCACTTTAAAGCTCTGACCCGATTTTATATGGACCGCTGAAGCCGCCTCTTCTTTGCTGCCTTCTCTGCGCCCCCGGTTTGCGCCGCCTAAGCCTCCCACCACATTTAGCCTTAAATCAGCAGCTCTCATCTTTTAAACTTTTATTTATTGCGTCGGCGCTCCGGTAGCGAGCAGCCGGAACGCCGGGACCTCCGTCTGTGGGAACTCAACCAGAACCAGGACAGGAGGTCTCGGTCCGCTTATATGCACATCGGTCATATAGAGCTTGTTGGTATCAACCAAAAAACACTGGTCGAGTCCCTCGGAGACACGTCTCTGAGACACGTCTCTGAGACACGTCTCTGAGACACGTCTCCGATGTCTTTCTGAAGAATGTCTCTGGGATGTCTTTGTCTGAGACATTTCTCTGGACTGTGTCTAAGACATCTTTCTGAGGTGTGTCTCTGAGACATGTCTGTCTCTGAGGAAGCGTGTCTCTGAGACGTGTTTCTGAGACGTGTTTCTAGTGTGTCTGTCTCTGAAGCATGTCTGTGAGACACGTCTCTGTCTCTGAAGCGTGTCTCAGATGTCTTTCTGAAGCATGTCTCTGAGATTTGTTTCTGAGACACGTCTGTCTCTGAGGTGTGTTTCAGTCTATGAGACAGATGTCATAGACTGAGATCTCATAGAAGCATGTCTCTGAGATGTGTTTCTAATGTCCCTGTCTCTGAGGCGTGTCCCTGAGGCGTGTCCCTGTCCCACCTCTCACCACATCACAGAAGCAGCTGTCTGTACTCCATCTGAAGTGTACTTTGCTGTTTTGCTTTTGCTATTAATCCTGCTGTGTTATTGCACACGGGGGGGGTACAGGACAGTACCTGATGTACGTGTACGTTTCCTTTGGGGGGGGTGAGGCTTGAATGAGACAAGCACACCTGGCGCAGCGGCCCTGCGTCCACCTCAGCCGACCTTTGAAATAAACCAACAGGAACATCCTGGAGTTTCCGCACATCGTTCCGTTCGGCACGTTTTAGGGTTCAGGCCGGATTATGCAGTTTTACACTAACGAAGGGGGGTTTTTACTCGTCGACGGCCGGGCCCCCGTCGGCCGGGGGGGGGCTCGTGTTTGCCTTGAACACCCGTGTCGCGCTGCAGAGTTTTGGATCGTGCTGAGGTGAAGGTTCCACACACCCGACTTCCAGGAAGTGACTCCGTTTGAACAATAAAAGCATATGCAAGGTGTTGTCTTTTTTTTCCTTTTTTTTTTTTTTCTGGATGATAAAGATCTGTAAATAAAGGCCTGAGAGTTTTCTACCTTTACCCCTCCCTCATACCTTCTTGTTCCCCACACGTGGTTGACAGAACAGGTTTATTCACACACTGAGGCTTCACATCTGTACAGAGCGCCGACCCGCTTCGCCGTCACGTCACACACAGTTAGAAAAATATAGACCCACACTCACGGGGGGGGGCAGGGTGGACAGAGAGCAGGGGGGGCCAGGTGGAGGAGCAGCAGTCACACCTCAGTCATGCTACAGCGTCAGAAAAGCCCTTGGTCACATGACACTCAAATGGTTGTTTCCGAGTCGTGTCCTGAGATGAGTTCATGCATTGGTTCAAAGTTCTGGTGACATCATCAACTCGTAGTGGGGGGGCGCACACACGGGACACCGGGGGGGCGAGATGGGACTGTTTGGCAGTGACTGTGGCTTATGACAGCTCATGGCGTTAAAAAATAAGTTACAGTCGTACAGTTACATACAAAGCAGCTCAGGTGGATCAGGGGAACGGGCCCGCAGACCAAATACATTCACTTGCAAGAGAAACTCTGAACACGGAACAGAAATGCTGATGATGATCATTCTTAATACAATGGGTTATATTTCACTACCACTGGTATAAAGAGCGAGGTGGCGGCAGTAGGAAGCTGCTGGGTGGAAAGGACGGTTTAATTCATGTCAAAAGAGTGAATGCAGATTTACTTCGTTGCATTTAGTCCGCCGTCTTCGTACGGTTAGGCCTCGTTTTCCATCACCATTCCCGGGTTGCTGGCACCTGAACGCACACACACAGGTCACATCACTGACTAATCACTAGCGTCTGTACTGTATCGATGTGCTTTAATTGACGGGTTTCTATGAGGGCCCTCGCTGACCCCTGTCTTTGTCTGTTGCACCGTCCCGTTCCGACCACGACAGGGTGCTGATGAGCAGCCGACTCTGAGACTCCCTCAGTGGGTTGGGATGGAAGTGACGCCCCTCTGTTGCCCTGGAAACACACAAGAAAACACGTTTTCCTTGTTCGTTCAACTACCCGAGGTTACACAGAGATTTATTTCTCTTTATTGGCCGCGGTGACTCACCCGTTATTGGTAAGGCTGGAGCCACTGGGCGACGACGGCTGCTCTGGATCCAGATTGACGAGGCAGGTTGGGAACGAGCATCCATCCCCTAAACTTCAAACCCAGCAGAACACACCACAGTCAGGAACAGCAAGGTTGTGCACCAAGAACTGTGTTCTGATCACACGGATAAACACTTATATCCAACCAAAGAGATGTCCTGCGTATCAAATTACACACACCGGATTATTGATCAATCTTAATCTTAATCTCAGGCCAGACTGTGGATGAATGAACGGGGATGTTTGCAAATGTGAAGAGAGGGAGAAGAAATAGCTTTAGTGATTGTTGAAGGGAGTGAGAACAACTGAGGATAACACACAAAGGACACAGAGACAGAAATCAAAGAAAGACAAGATGAGAAGCATCGATGTGAAGAGGGAACGCGAACGCCAGACTCAGACTCAGAAGGATTAACTACTTTGTGGCTCGACTGAAAACAAGCTCCAGGTGTAGCCAGAGATCCTGACGCCTTATTAAGACCAGCCGGATAAACGGACAAACACGAGGGCTTTGAGGGAGGACATTATTATTCCCAGAGGAGGGAGGATCTCATGAATACAGGAAATGGGCTGTGAAACCTTTCCATTAGAGCTGGGGGGTGGGGGGGGGCATGGCCTGTTCAGTAATTAATCTGAAGACTTCAGTATATTCTAACTGTTGACATTGACTTCGATTGTTGCTGTTGCTTCTTTCTTCATTTTTATACCTGTTCAAAATACATTTCTTCATTCATTCAAATTCTAATTCATTGCAATGAATGACCAGACTTCCCCCAGGATCTACCTGGTAGATCAGAACACCTGGTTGGGTCCCTGAGGACTGGATTCCAGCACTTGTGTGATACTAGTAAAAGCAATATTGTGCATTGTGGGACCATTGGTCCATTTCTGAGATTTTTAGGACATCCACATCTGCAGCTGAGCCTGAGTCACCAGGTTCCTGTGACCTGTGCAGTAAAACCAGGACCCTGACACTCCGGAGCGGGTCCTACCTGGAGAAGATGGGGATGGGCCAGTACTTTCGCTCGTCTCCAAAGACCTGGCGGAGGTTCTTGCTGAAGCCCAGACTGAAACCGTTCTTATCCGCTCCGTGGCGGAACACGGGAGAGCGCACGGCCTCTGAGAACACAGACAGGGTCATCATGAAGGCCTGAACCCCCTCGGAGGTCTGACCCCAGAGGTCTGACCCCCTGAGGTCTGACCCCCCTGAGGTCTGACGCCTCGGAGGTCTGACCCCACTGAGGCGGAGCGGCAGATACACACCCAGAGTGGACCTGTTCCTGCAGACCAGCCAGCAGTGATAGATGAACAGAGCAGCCAGGCTCACGGAGAACATGGAGGCCGAGAAGAACAGGAAGAGGATGTGGAACTTCGCCTGAGTGTCCGGGAGTTTGTTCTGGAGACAAACGACAGCAGGACGTCAGCACAGCCGGAGGACGCGGCGTTCCTGACGAGGGGGCTTCTACCGCTGCGGCGCTACAGCCATTCTACCGCCGCCTCTCTAGCTGGCTACAGTCGGCTCGTACCAGGTATTCTTTCAGACGGAAATGTGCTCGACCTCCGGCCTGGTGAGGAAGAGCAAAGACCACAGCGTGACTACCGATAAGGACGGGGCAGGGCCCGAGCTCAGAGCCACCAGAACCCCCCGGAAACACTCAGACGAAGGACAGCCTCACCAGAAACAACAACCGGAGCGAGGTAACTACAAACGGGGGCTGACAAATACCCACCATCCAAAATTTAATGAAGTACTGGAAATCCGTCGCAGTTATAAAAAGACAGTAGAGCAGCGAGTAGGCCAAGAACTGCATGAAGAACTTGTAGTTGGAGAATCCCACGCAGTTGTTCACCCTGAGAGAGGAGAGAAAGATGAGGGAACCAGGACTGGTCCAGACTGCTGGGACAGGGAGAAGAACTTGGCCTCTGCTGGTCTACTGAAGGCTGCTGGGTCTGGAGGGTGGGGGTTCGACCCTCATGCCTCAGGTCGGGGGGGGGTTGAACCTACGGCCTCTGCATTCAGCACAAGGTGATCTCAAGTGGGCCAGGCTACTAACGAGAACTCCAAATATGTCACTTATATTTCGACCGGACCGGACTGGACCACCAGGCGGGCCGGTTCTGGCCCGCAGGCCACAGGTTTGACCCCCCCCTGCCTTAGATGAATAATGTTGTGAACGTGCAGGACTTCAGTGTTTAGAGCGGAGGAGGACAGCCCTGATGAAGAGGTCCCACCTACCATGGACAGTGGTGGTCCATCTTCAGGACACACCTGTAACAGAGAGGTCAGCCGTTGATCCGCTGCCTCGGTGCAAACACGCGTTAACTCTGGGCGGGGGGGTCGTACTTATCACAGACTGAACAGTGGTGGCATCGATCGGGCTTCAGCAACTGGCAGCGCTCGCAAAAACGGATGGCTGGGGAGACACACACGGGTTAGTGGAAGGGCCGTCCCCGCCCCTGAACCCCCCCGCCCTGATCACATGACATCAGTGCTGTGCGCGGGGGGCCACCTCCGGAGTTGGTGCGGGTGTAGATGGGCAGCTCCTTGGCTATCCTCCTCAGGATCTCCTGCTGGGACTCTTCCCGATCCTCCCGCTGCAGCAGCTCTTTGTCAGCGTGGGACAGGTGGAACTTTGGGGGGCGGAACACACACACAACGCCTGGGATTTATTAATAGGCTGTGTCAGCGGTGACAGTGTAGACTCATCAGAGAAGAATGATAACGAAGGTACGTCAAATCTGACTGATAAAGGCCTTACATACACGAATGAATTTGAATGAATTTGTAAGACTACAATGTTTAAGTGTCCTCTTATGTGGACATGTGACCCCAGATGAAGCAGAATTAACTATTATGTTATAGGCGGCCCAAAATGTGACGTCACATATGTGTGGACGTGAGGTTTTAGGAGGTTAAGACCAGGTCTGGACCATCAAACAGTCCTCTGAAGAGAACCAGACAGAATGTCCTCACTTTGATAGTAGAAGGAGGATTTTGGTGGTCAGTATCTGGCAAGTACAAGAACACACACACACAGACACACAAACAAATGCACAGATACACACACGCACAGACACACACACACACAAACAGACGCACAGACACACACCAGCCAACGCTGACATTGCGTCACATACTCACCTCTTTCAGGGGGGTCATTGCTTTGGTGAAGATGGTTTGCCAATAGGTCCAGATGAACATGATGAAGATGAGATGGTACACCAGCAGGTAGATGACTAAAAACAACCAAAGCAGATGATCATCCTCATCATCATCACTATCATCATCATCATCACCATCATCATCACCACCATCATCATCATCCTCAACATCACCATCATCATCATCATCATCACTATCATCATCATCCTCATCATCACCATCATCATCACCCCATCATCATCATTATCACCATCATCATCATCACCATCATCATCATATTCATCATTATCATCATCATCATAATCACAATCATTATCCTCATCATCATCACCATCATCATTATCATCATCATCATCATCACATCATCATTATCACCATGATCATCATCATCATCACCATCCTCATCATCATCATCATCACCATCATCATCACCATCATCACTATCATCAGCATCATTATCACCATCATCATCATCACCATCATCATCACCATCATCATCATCATCACCATCACCATCATCACCATCATCATCACCATCACCATCATCATCATCATCATCAGCATCATTATCACCATCCTCATCATCATCATCATCACCATCATCATCATCATCATCATCATCATCACCATCACCATCACATCATCATTATCATCAGCATCATTATCACCATCCTCATCATCATCATCATCATCACCATCATCATCATCATCATCATCACCATCCTCACCATCATCATCCTCATCACCATCCTCACCATCATCATCATCATCACCATCATCATCATCACCATCATCATCATCACCATCCTCACCATCATCATCCTCATCACATCATCACCATCATCATCATCATCATAACCATCATTATCATCAGCATCATTATCACCATCATCATCACCATCATCATCATCACCATCATCATCATCACCATCCTCACCATCATCATCACCATCGTCACCATCCTCATCATCATCATTATAATCACAATCATCATCATCATCATTATCATCATCATCATTATCACTATCCTCATCATCATCATCACCATCATCATCATCCTTACCATCATCCTCATCACCATCGTCACCATCCTCATCATCATCATTATAATCACAATCATCATCATCACCATCATCATCATCATCATCATTATCACTATCCTCATCATCATTATCACCATCATCATCATCACCATCATCATCAGGTTTGATTCACTGTTTGATTCACTGGGTTATTCAACTGTCTGATGTTTGGACACCTGTCTTAACCTCAGATCCTTTGTTTAACTTTGTTTAAGTTGGTGACAGGAGGTCTAATAGAGCACATAGTGTGAAATGGAACTGCTACAAACACGAAGGGTTCCTTTCAGGCTTAAATAATTACCTTTTTGTCTTGTATCTTCGATAGATTCTGAAAAACAAATAAAAGACAAGATTGTGTGAAAAACATTTGAAACAACCACTTGAGGAAAGGTCAAGTCCAAAAAAATGTTATTCATGTTAAAAATGTTCCACCATTACAAAATATCACAAACTTTAAATACATGACAACTCCTGAGTATGTCCTCCTGGTCCTGCTCAAGGTTTCTTCCTGATAAAAGAGAGTTATTTTCTTTGTTTTCCTAAAACTGTGCTCGGGTCATGAAATTCTCTCTCTCTCTCTCTCTCTCTCTCTCTCACACACACACACACACACACACATACACACACAGAGGGTTTCGTCTATGTAAACAGATTTGTTGCCAGCAACACAGATTCTGCCAACATGAAGCCTCTGAGGCTTGACTGGTGAGACACACCAGTCTGACCAGTCAGTCTGTGTGATCCCACATCAACTCAATCACTGGTCATCAGTTAGTCACCAACACCTCACAGTTGTGTGTTCTAACACAACGGTTGTGCAGCAGGCCCCCAGTGTTGAGCTCCTCAGCTGCACTGGTGTGATCTGAGCATCCAAACAAAGATGAATCTTCTTCATCACAAAAGAGAACAAAGGTTTCCTGAGGCCGCCAATAAGTCTGCAGTGCAGATGTTACCCTGGAACATCTGTCTGAGGCAGCAGGAAGAGGAGGAATCGCCTCGGAATATCGCTGTTCTGACGACAAAGGCTGAGTCGGATGTGTACAGTGAACTGGCTGTTCACCCATAGTTTGTAGCATTAGAACCAATGACTTCAGCATTAGAACCAATGATCTCAGCTTTAGAGCCATTAACCTCAGCATTACAACCAACAACTCAAATATGAGAACCAACAACCTCAGCATTAGAACCAACAATTGCAGCTTTAGAACCATGGGGCCTTCGTATTAAAGCCTCAACATTAGAACCACCAGTATCAGCATTAAAACCAACAACTTCAGCATTCGACCTATAGACCATGAGCATTAGAAACACGGGGCCTTAGCAATAGAGCCATGACCCTCAACATGAGAATCAATGGCCTCAGTATAAGAACCAACAACCTCAGCATTACAACCAATAACCTCAGCTTGAGAACCATGGGGCCTTCGTATTAGAACCATCATCCTTGGCATTAGAACCAACAGCCTCACTATTAGAACCATTACCAAACAAACACACCAACAGAGAATCCCGTTTATTCCCAGTGTTCCAGTTATGATGTCATGTGTTCCAGTGGCAACAGATAATGAAATGATCTTTTCACTTGTCAGCAGGTGCTTGGTTCCAGCCCCGCTGTTATAAAGGGTGGGATCATATTAAACCTAAATGTGTCTTTAAATATGGATTGAGGCCCAGGGCCGGTCCTCCTTCAGGAGCCTCAGAGGGCTGCAGAGAAAGAGCACATGTCCATGTGTAGCTCCTAGGCTGGATTACTGTAATTCCACAATACAAATCTTTCATAATGAGACTACGGAGCGTCTCCGCATCATCCAGAACAGGTCTGTACATGTCCAGAGGACAACCAGCACCACGGACTGGTCCTCCACCACCACTGGTGTGAAGGCCAGTTCCCAGATCTGTGTTTTCCCTACGTGACCACCTGTCCTTGAACTCATCTCCCAAGACATCCCAGTCGGAATGGAGTGTGGAACCGGGACATGTCACATGTCCCGGTTCCACACTCAAAAACAGAAAATATAGAGCAGCCGGGAGCTGCGCTATATCCAGCGCTGCTGAAGTAACTGGGTCAACCACAGATTTCTTGGGGTGAATTATATAATCCAGACAATGGGATTAACTGAGACACTGAATGAGCGGCATCAGCTGACAGGACATACGCACAACGGTCCGAGTGTCTCCCAGCGGAGGTCCCGCCGCTGGATATCCCTCCCTCCCATGTGACCCAAAGCCCCTCTGGACACTGGGGGGGTCGCAGGGGTTCGAAGCCCAAGCAGGAGAAGGTCTAGAGTGGGGGGGGTCCGAGTCCGGTCCTCGCGGACCGCAATCCGGACGGGTTTTCGGTATTCCCAGGTAGGTGAGACCTGGTGGATCAGAAAACCTGGTCAGATCGAGACCCGGCTGGATCGGGCTCGGACCCCTGTGGTCGAGGGCCTGTGGGGGTGGTTGTGAGTACAAACATCTGCTCAGGATGGTGCAGCATCAGTCTGGAATGGCCCAACAGAGGTGGGCTACCACATGGGACATGTGGATATAGGTTATGGACCCAGGCCCCACTTCTAACGGCGTTCTCTCGGGGGTCGTTCTGGAAGGTTTCTGGGTCGTGTGCCAGTGGAGGGTCCTCCAGGAACTCCTCCAGACCTCCTCTCTGCCGGGTCGAGTGTGTGTTCGCTCAAGAGGATCATGTGGAACCACAGAAGAAGACAGGCTGCAGCGGGGAGCCTGCGAGTCCAGACCTCAGGCCACCGGGGACGGACCGCCCCAGCGCCACGCTGCTGCTGCTGCTGGCAGGAAATTATGACTGATGCTCCACAACGACGGGAGCCCCCGGTGACCGGAGGAGAGGGTGTAGGAGAACATCTGGACGGGCCGGTTCTGCCCGGAGCCACAATCAAAACACTCAACTAATGGCTTGGGGGGGGTTGAGACGTGAGACGTTAAGAGGAGTAAACGTTGGCAGAGCCTGAGGCACACGCACACACACACACACACACACACACACACACACACACACACACACACACACACACACACACCGAGCCCTGGGTGCCTTACCTATGCACAGCTGCAGCACGTACGCGTAGTACGACCACGCCACTATGAGGACGATGAAGAGGACTGGGATCCAGTACAAAACTCTCTGACAGCCATTCTTGATAGTGCGCGAGCCCATCGGTGCCATAGTCTGAGGAGGAAGATCATTTCTCATGCACACGCCTATGTTACTCTCTCTACCTCTCTCTGTGTCTCTCTCTCCCTCTGTCCCCCTCTCCCTCTCTGCCTCTATGTCTCTCTCTCTCTCCCTCCCTGCCTCTATGTCTCTCTACCTCCCTTCCTCGCTCTCTCTCGGAGCCCCCCTCCCTCTCCCTACACTCCCCCCTCGTGTGTGTGTGTGTGTGTGTGTGTGTGTGTGTGTGTGTGTGTGTCACCCATGCGGTGGCTCTCATCCGCTCATTCCGCCGCACAGACGCCCCCCCTCCCCTAGACCCCCCACCATAATGCCGCTAATGCCCCCCCCCCATAATACCCCCCCCTTCAGACAGACAACACCGGAAGTCCGACAGGAGGAGGAGGGAAGGTGTGCGCGCACGCGACCGCCCGCCGGTTGCCATGGCGCCCGCGCGATGCTGCCAGTCTGGCGCGTCGACCACGTGGGTTCACCAAGGTCACGAGCGTGGGTGCCGTCAAAGAGACATCAAAGACACAGCCCACATCAAAGACGTGCAGCGGCCGCGGCGATGGCGCAGACTCTCGGTCGCTGCTCCCGCCCCCCCCCCTCCCCGGTGGGACACCCACCAGCCACGAGGGCGAGGATGAGCCAGCGGTTCCAGATGTTGAGGTCTTGATAAAAGCGCGGGACCACGGCGGTCGTTAGAGAGGGGGGGGGCGGTGGATGGTCCGCTTGACCTTCCCTTCACTGGTTTGAGCGCCAGGCGGTGAGTTATCGTCCTGCTGCCCCCCTCCTGGGGAGAGTGATAAAGGACCGGGCTTCGTGGGGGGGGTCCAGTTCGGCCAGAAGATGGCAGCACCGTCTCATGTCGCTTCATCCTGAAAAAGACCGAACGCCTTCACGGCACCTATGGGTGAACTTTCGGCTGGAGGAAGTCACATGAGGTCATGAATCACAACATTTAATGATTCATGCTGATAGTTCTGATCCCCAAGTGAAAGGGTGAAGGTGCAGACGGGCTGCATCGCGGATGGGAAATCCAGGTTCCGGGTTTTCCTTCCTACCGGGCCGCCGCCGCTTTGACCGTCCCAGGTGTGAGCGGGTATCAACGCGGTCGGTCAAAAAACCCGGCTGGATCCCGTAGGACTGGATTCATCCCTGGGCTACAGGCTGCCACTCTTCAGTGGGTAAAAGTGACAGGGCTGTAATTTACAAGTGTTTCATTGGTTTTCCCCTCAGTATGTGCGTTTATGAAGAAAGTATTATAGCATTCTGAAGCAATGCCCATATTTACTCTGCTTCCAGCAGCCTGAAGCTGAAGCTCTAACAGTGACGTTAGTGTCATTGATGTGAGATGATGAGCTGCAGCAGCCATTCCACACCTTCAGTGTAGATAACAGTCTACTGTCTCATAAAGCAGAACCATCGGTGCAGTTATGCATAACTGCCTAAAGCAGGGGTCTCCTCCTCTTCCCCAACCTCTTCCCCTGCAGGTTCTGGTCCAACCCAGCAGCAGCACCAGACTGGACTCACTTCATCAACTCATCTGAGTCTCCAACAGCTGACTGGTCAAACTGGGTGAGCTGGACTGGTGGAACAAGAACCTGCAGCCTCACGGCCCTTTGGGGGAGAGGTTGGAAACCCATAAAAAAAAAAAGGGTTTAATATTTTCCAAAGGGGGGGTTGTGTGGGGTTTTTTTTCCCACCAACCCAGCACCAGCCAGACAGGACTCTCTTTAAACCAACCCACCTGAGAGACAACTGATTGTAACGTGCTTACTTTAACAAAAACCTACCCACACCCCCTTTTGTTGAACAATTTTGAACCCCCCTGACCTAAAGGCTTCATTTAACAATCCTAAATGAAGGTCTTTGCAGAGGATGTTGACCGATTTGTGCATGAATGCTGGATCCTCCTCCTGAAAGAGAACGAAGGCAGTCAGGTCAGAGATGGAAGCAAACCACCTCAGTGTGTCCAGCGTGACACATGAAACTGATCCTGGAACAGTTCAGGTGATGAAAACTACATGTCTTCAGTAAATGTGCTTTAACAGCTATTGATCAAGAGCAGTTCCACTGAAGCTCCAGACCAAAATGAAACCTTTGAAGATACTAACTGATGTGATGAAGAACTGAAGAAGACATGCTTAAGACAACATCAGAGTTCAAGGCGGTTTCCTGCATGAGGAGATCTTGATCTAAACTTCTTGGATTTATTCTCTTCATCCGATTGAGAAATAGAGGACGGGAGGAGTCAGAGAGAGAAGTAAAATCTGGAGGATCTAAGGGCTGTTTCAAACATCCTGGATCTGGAGGAAGTAGAGGACTTAAGTAAGAAATGCAGACTCCAGAAGAGGAGAGCAGAGGGCTTCTCATCTGGACTTCAGCGGGCCCCAGGAGGGAGGTCAACAGATCAGAAGAGCTGGACGGTGGAGAGACGGCGACCAGAAGATCACAGTCGGCCAGCACTCTGACCTGAACTCTGTCAGGCTGGAGAAGCAGCTCCTCAAGCAGCTGAGAGATGAAGACCAGAAAGGAGTCATCAGAACAGACGGAGGTTCAGACACAGAAACGCTGTTAATCTTTGGTTTAACTGTATCCTCCTGAATGCACATCCAGCACTCGTGCGCAGGCTGCAGCAGCATCGGTGCCCTCAGGAGGAAGCGTAGCAGCAGCTCGATGCTTTATTATTATATTATTGACGGCTCTGCCTGCCCTCCTTCCCTTGGCCGCTCACACACTTAGATAGTTGCACATTTACATTAGAGTTTGGACATCCTGAGCAAGGCCCGACCTCCTCCGAGCTCATCCCCCACAGATAACCACGATAAAACAAGGCGTCCATTATTGAACCCGGCGCCTGGGAAGTGGCACATAAAGCTAATGGCCGCGTGTGTCAACAGCGGAGCCCGGGGTAGCGCTGCAATCCTCACAACACGTAATCTGCCCCCTTTCATCCTGCACGGGATCCTTTAGAGTGTGGGGGGACTTTGAAGCCTTCAGCCAGATAACACACCCAAACAGACAAAGTATACATCGCTGGATTTCCCCCAGCGCGGTATGGACACGTCGTCAGCGGCGGGGAGAGGATTGTTGCCGTTCTGGGGGGGTCAGGCCCTTTTCCGAGGCAGATTAACCTGATACTCCAATAAACAAAAACAACAAAAAGTGCTGAAGCCCCAAACATCTCAAGCTCCAGTGACGACTCAAACACTAAGCCCATTGATCTCCACTCAACCGTCCCCAGCTACCAGCTCCGTCTCCCCACCGGGCCCCCGCCGCACGGGGCCCAGCAGGCGGGGGCAACGCCTAATTTAAGACACTTTGCTGTTTTAACCAGACGTGGGCCATAAAAAATCTCTCAGCTCGGCCACGGGGCCACTTCATAGTCAAAGGAGATCTAGCAGCAAGCTCCTTGAGGAGCCCGGGAGACGAGGGGCGAATCAACGGCAACACAGCACGTCTCACTCAACAGCTCCAGGAGCAGGAGAGGGACCGAAGAGCTGCAGCCCTCTCGCTTGGAGGCTCGGGGGAGGTGAACCACGCGTCTTCAAATGTCTCCGCTGACGAAGATCAGGACGTCGGGAGCCCGAGGAGCAGGACGGGGGGAGGAGATTCATCTGTGTTGTGGTGGATTAAAAATAAAAGCGTTGACTAAAGGTGAAGAGGAAGAGCGCGGCGGCGGCGAGAGCGCGCCTTAATCACACGTTACACCCCGACTAAGGCGAAGATCTGAGCGGTCTTCCTCGCCCCAGTCGGACGGGAACGGGAGCTCGGGCCGAGGGTCCGACAGAGAACATCCCCGGCCCCTTCCAGCTCCCCGTACCAGCGGGATTCTCCTGCTCTCGTGTGCGAGAAAGGCAGCAGCGGGTAAACATTAACGCCGACCCGGCCGTGCTTCCAGGTTGAGGTGAGGATGTGAGCGGCGAGCCCTGGGCCCGGGGGTTAATGTTCAACGTCTCCCTGTGCCCGAGCTCCACCAGCAGCTCTCCTCTCGCACGGGTCACTCATTGACTAAAGGTCCCAGCAGGATACGGGCCGGGCCCGTCTCCCCCCAGAGCACCAGGATCCTCCTGCTGTGCGCCGCCGCGGCGTGGAGGCCTGCTGTGACGGGCGCGACGTCACCGGCGAGGCGTCGGGCTGAAAACACGCCCGTCCCCGCAGCGGCGAGAGGGGAGAGGCGGACGTGTTGCAGCAGACAGACAGAAGGTACAGACAGGCCGGAGGATGACAGCCTGTATCTGAGGGGCCCATCAGCCAGCGCTGCAGCCATGCGTGCATCCTCCGTGCAGCACGCCGACTCACACGCTGAGAGTCGCACTGGGGGGGGTCGAGCCACTGGGACGGCTGCTTCAGGACTATGGTCAGGAATGTTTCAGTGGTGGCCCCGACACATCCTAATGGTGTCCCCTGGAGGAACTCTGACATACGTATAATATAATACAGCACAGAGACAGCAGATATCTGGGAGGAGTTCAGGCGTAACCGTGGCTTCACTTCACCACTGCAGGCTTCTGAAGGTCTAATCTGGTTTTACAGTCCTTCACGCTCCTCTCTCCTACGGGGAGTTTAACTTTGTGAATACAACACTGTATGCTCTATGAATAGCAGAATGGAGCATCAACTGGCCCTCTTTTTGTGTTTAGATGTACTTTCCCTCCATAATCCCACCGCAGGTATCAGTCTGACGTGATGTTTCACTTTGACTTCACTTCCTGATGTTGACTCTGTTTTCGTCTTTTCCCGCGCGGGGCCTCGGGGTGCATCCGAGGAGGCCGATAAAACAGCCCCACACTGCGCCACTCTCCACAGAGGTTTACTGCCTGATCCCTCAGCTAATTGTGGAGCAGCTCTTTAAAGTGCTGCACTGTTCCCATCCTGGAAAAAAAAAAAAGAAAAATCCCGATACACTTGTAATTAGGACACCCCGGGGAAAGCCCAACCACAACACTGAACACACGCCTACCTTTCCAGCTCTCCGCTCCAATGTTACTGCAAAAACAACAAAAATAAAGGATACACCTGGGAGGGGGGTCTTCAACCTCTGAAACAATGGCCGTGTCCTCCTGTCGCTGTGAGCACCCCCGTGTTTGTTGAGCAGTTTTCACTCCTTGATGAGCATTTTCATGGTCAAACCCGCCACAAAAGGTAACCTGAGCCCAAATACCGATCCTTCAGGAACTGTAAAAATAAAGCACGGGGGTCTGGAGGAGCGCTGTCACTCTTCAGTTAAGAGCTATGTGAAGGCAGAACACACACACACACATGCACACACGGGCATGCACGCACACACACACACACACAGCGTGTGTTAGATAATGCGGTGTGTTTCAATTTCAGTGAACGTGAATGAGGTTATCTGTTGTTAACAGCTACAAATACGGGTGCTGTCAACCCCTAACTCACACGCACACACACACACATGCACAGATACACACTCACACATGCACACACACACACATGCACACACACACACACACACACACACTGTACTGACAGAGACACTGTCGGATGAGAACAAATGTCAAAAGTCCCACAGGAGTCCTGGAGGAATCATGTATTTTTCCTTTACAGTCAGCGATCAGCTCATCTCGTATCCATGACGACCACACAGATGCTGAGCTGCAGGATCTTTCATTTATGAGACCCGTCACTGCCGGAGCCCCCCAAGCCTCTCAAGGCCGTGTATCTGGAGCGTCATTATTTTCTAAATCTCAAGTGCTCTTTCTAATGATCTTTTTGATGCTCATAGGGGCCTCAGATTATTGCCCGTCCGTCCTCAGAAGCTGAGGTCTGTCCCGCCGCCGTGCACGCTGTGTTTGTGCGATAAGACCTCAAAGAATTGCTTTTATCGCTCCCCTCAGCTTTGCCTGTTTACATCCACCTGCATGTGCAGAGGCCAGGCCCGGAGAGATGAAAGCTCCAGGCATGTTTTACCCTGTATGACCACAGTCACCTCTGGGCTCCCTCCAGCAGCGCCGCCAGCACGAGCGCCGCCGCCGCTTCGCGCACGTTGGAACCCAGGGTGACGGGGCGTTTTCTCGATCTCAGCCGATTTCCCGTGGGACGCGGGGCAGACGATTCGGTTTTGGTGTTCTGGATCATCATCTGGATCTGGGAATCTCCAGGATCAAACGGCAAAAATGATGATCAAAGGATCTAAAGGACTCTGAGCCTTGATCTTCCAAGGATCAAATCCAAGCAGCACATTTCTCCAGAATGTGTGTGGGAATGAGGTCAACGCTCTACGACTGCTTGTCTAGTTTTGGTTATTGATCACAAATGACGCAATTATCATTAAATAAACAATAACAGCGTTTGCTTTCATCATATTTGGATTCTTTGAAATCAAAGACGAGATCTACAGCTGATCCAGGAACAAAAACAAGAACCTGAAGGCTTCCGTTTCAGAACTACTCAAATGACTTCGCTGAAAGACGCTCAAAGCATCCGCCCGAGGAGAAAAGGCCTTTTCCGAAGGCGACGCGCAGGTCCTCCTCGGACCAGGGTGATCTCCCTGATAACATCTTAAAAGGTGTGTTTTACCTGACCCCCCCACACACACACAAACACAGGCTTTACGGCTAAGCTGACCCATCGCGCGGTAACCCAAACAGATCCACGCCCCCGTCTTCTGATCATGTGAGACTAACAAGTTGTAATACATTCCCAGGTGATCTGTCACTGGAATGGCCCATCCATCCGGGATTTGTGTCCCATCCCTCAGCTCCCTTTGTTGTGTGACAAGGACGAGGGCGTATCAGGATGCTTCTGCCCTCTGCCCCTGAAAGCATTCCCTTTGTTCCCCTGGGAGCATCGGGAATGGACCCTAGATAGTTCTGGGTGACTTCTCGCGCCGCGGTGGGAAAGAACGCGTCGCTGAGGGAGATCCCTCCAGGAAGAGCAGGAAGAGCAGGGCCGGGGCGTTTCCTCTGGAACCTGGAAGCCTGTCCGGGAGAAGGTGGAAGCAGGGCGAGAGATGAGATGTTACAAGTCAGGTGTGAAAGGAGAATTAGTGCTAAACTCTGAAAGACGTCCGTCCCCACAAGAAGAAAGAGGCCGCCCGTTTGGCAGGTACCAGCCCATATCACACGTCTCCGGCTTCAAAGCCTCCCGAGCTTAAACGCTTTGAGATTCCAGTCGTGCTTCTCCGATACCACACACCTTCGCTCCTAGAGGAAGGCGCCCCCCCTCCGTTCCCTGAGCCTCGGAGCTCAAGTAGATGTGGTTAGACAATACAAAGAATTCCAGTGAAACACTTCATAGAGAGTGGCAGAGGCACAGATGTAATCCAACGCCATTCCCAGGCTTCATAATGTCCGCGGCGATCGGGAGCGGCCAGCGGGACGTGTCTCGACATAGCCGGGTTCAAACAGCTCCCTGGGTCTTTGTTCCCGGATCGGAGCGGTCCTTTCCCCCCCGACAAAGCCCCAGCGTTTTACAGCGGGATTAAAAGGCCCAAATCCCAACGCTGGCACTTAGAGCAACAGATACAGTGGGACCGGCCCCACCAGCGGCCCCCGGGACCCCTGAGCAACGTGTGTGTGTGTGTGTGTGTGTGTGGGGGGGGTCACTGAGGGTTTCCTGTTTATCACCTCTTCGGTAAAATCCTGTGTTTAAAGGGAAAGTTAGGAGGGCAACGAGCCTGGGGACGGCGGATCCCGGGGCCGAGGGCGCTGGGGGATAAATCCACACGCGGACTGGTGACATGTGCACGTTAGCAGACTGATGCAGAGATAAGATAGTATTTACAACACACTCCAGCTCTGGATTAGATGATAGCTCGACTTCAAGGGACTTCTGAGGACTGTGGAAATTAAATTTCCCTCCAAAACGGCCCTGCTGGGCTTGGGAACGCCCCACTGCGCTGAAGCAGGGGTCCAGGGGCCAGCAGGGGTCCAGGGGCCAAAGCCAGGCCTTCAGCTGAGTGTGTCAATTCCACCTTGACTACAGTGAAGGATTGAAATAAACCTGAGTGGATTCATAATCCTTTCATTTGCAAATTCCTTTCCAAACAGATTTTAGCCAGTCTCTTGTAATTCCTGGGAGTAGAGGGATCCCGGTTCACTCGCTGTAAATCCCAGGTAACCATCTCCGAGGTTTAAGAGCTGAGCACCACAGATCCCCTCGATCAATGACATAAGACAGCATTTAAGTCATAGTATAAAACTGGGAAGCAAAAGTGAAAACAGGCGTCCGTGTGGAGGGAAACACTGACGACGTGTCAGCGCGACACATTCCAACGGCCAATAAAAGAGGAGATAAGACCCAAGGTGTTGTTAAAAAAATGGCCAAGAAATGGTGTGGATAACGGCGACCATAACCCAGCACGGGCGCCTTTTAAGGCCTAATTGGGATCGTTAAAGTGAGGGAGGTGAGCGAGGGTCGTCCTGGGCGTCCTGACCGTTGGCTCGGACCCTCGGGTTCGCTCAGTCACGGCGGGTGGCGACCTGACGCCCGAAGCGTCGAGAGCCTTGGTTGGGTTAGTTGAGGTGAGCGTGGCAGCAGGAACCAGGTTCTTTGAGCTTCCGCCCATGGAGTGTCCTCAGCTGACCTCTAGAACCTCAAGGACTAATCCCAAGAAGTTCAATCTTGGGTTGAACCCGTCTAAGATAACTTTGGTTGCTCTTTAAAGTATTTCACAGAGAACTTTTGTCTGGACCTTTGTCCAGTTTGAACCTTCTAGAACTTTCTCCCATCTCCCCACAGGATCTCTGGGAAGAGTCCTGGTTCTTCTAAACTTCCAGAATGATGGAGGCCGCTGTGCTCATGGGAACGCTCGGGTTTCGGCATCCTTCTCCAGATCAGTGTAATCCTGTCTCTGAGCTCTGGACCTGGTTCTTCTGACCTCACGGGTGGGTTTAACTCTGATATGATCAGCCGTGAGACCTCACATAGAGGAGAATATTGCCCCCAGTCAGGGCTTAGAATCATCTCAGAGGTGAAGAGCCGGTGGAACATCTTCACCATCTTCTGGGGTATTGAGTGAAAGACTGTTTGTATTTTTATTATAATGTATAATATATTATCATATAAGAAGATCGGAACCATAAAGCAGCGTGACCGGGATGATGTTGTAACACTCGCCACCAGAACAACGTAACATCTGGGCTGGTGTCTGAGTGTGTTGCCACATAAATGGGCCATAAAGGCGGGGTTGCAGCTAAAGATGCCTATCTTTATGCAGGTGTTATGACTGACTGATAGGGACTCATCAGCTGCTGCCTTTTGTCCAGCGACGTCGGACACTTCCACAAACCACAAACCGTCCTTCTGAAATTAGAAAAGTGGATCGAAGAAGCTGAGGCCTTCACACACACACACACACACACACACACGTGCGTGCACACAAACATTTCGATCGTAACGGTGATGTGGGCGACTGATAAATACGTTTTAATAAAATCCACCGAGGCTTTCCCGACATGAAAAGTCCCAGTCATGTGGAGCAACAAAGGGCCCCGGACCCTCATTCAGTAATGGGGGGGTGCGTGATGCCAGCTCTAGTTTTCATCTCCGTGAGCCTGATAATGTCCAGACAAGTGCTCGGGCCCAGCCAGATCAGAAGGCCGGATTGGTGAAGACAGAATGGATCTCTCCATCAGGTGGAACGGTGCCAGGTCCGCTGGGCACTGAGCAAACAGCCAGGGAATGCGTGCCCCCCTCTGCTTAACCATTAAACCCCCTCCTACCACCCCCCCACCCCCATCAAATGTCAACACCTCCGCCAAGTCCCAGTGTCTGGTTTCCTACGTCCCTGAATTCCTGCGGCCTGTGAACACTTGTCAAATTAAAGCATCAATAGATGAGAAACAAGGAGCTTTTTTATCTTTAAGTGTGAACCAGGTCTGGTTTCCATGTTTGTTTACTGGGAGAATTTGGACACCAGTATCTGCACGTTGACCCCCCCGCAAACGGAATCTGGCTGTAACGCAGCATCGAGGATGTTAGACGCTAAATGTTGCGTTAAGGTTCAACAGGACGAGTCTGAATAAAGACAAAGAACAGGTTTGATGCTGATTGTTAACCTCAGATACCAGTGGGGGGGTTAATGATGGGGGGGTTAATGATGGGGGGGTTAATGATGGGGGGGTTAATGATGGGGGTTAATGATGGAGGGGGTAAAAAGGAAGAGCATTTGTTTAAAACACTTCCAATAAAACCACATCCACCAATCTTTGGTGGCAGATGCTCCCCTGTGCCCTGTCCTCTGAGTCAGTGTGGCTCTTTGGAGCGTTAACCTTCTACTCAACCAGACCAGTTCAGCCAGTGTCAGCCCTAAAGGTCTGACCAGGCTGGGATGGTCCTTGAATCGCTGCTCCTCGTTGTTTCCTCTCTGGTCTCCGTGAACCTCGTCTACCCTGGCTTCTGCCTGGTGACGTGCACGTTTGCCCTTTCAGCACCGAAGGTGGAGGACAGCTCCAGAACCGGGCGGGTCGGACTGGACCTGCAGGTTCTGGTTCTGGCCCCAGGCCTCCTGACCCTGTGAGACGATTGGACGTCCTTCTGTGTCCAGTGATGTGAGGTTGGACCTGAAGCCTCCACCGACCTCTGGGGGGGGGGGCTCCCACGTCCACTGAGTCCCCCACCAGTGCCCCCCCCCCCAGAGGACGATGAAGGAGGAGGACGTCCTGCTTCTGCTCTCCTGTTGGAGGGATTCTGCATGAAGCTCCGACATCACCTCTCTCTGCGTCTTATCTCGTGTCTTTGGAGGAGGAGTGGTGGTGGTGGTGGGGGGGGGGGTCCTGCCCGGGCACGCCTGGACTGTAAAAGCCCCGCCCATTAATAGCCCAGTGGTTTTTGCACCTGCCTCGCCACCCCTGGCACTCTGAGCGCAAACCCTGCCCGCGCCTCCGCTCCCTCCGGGACCTGTCGCGGCTCCGGGGCACCAGCGAGCGACCCGACGGGCAGGAGCAGCGGCGGCTCCGCGCCGGCCGCCCGGCGACACCCGCAGCGCGTCTGTCCGGTCCAGAAGCCTCCCGAGCGGACGCGGAGCCCCGCCGTTCTGGCCCGTGCCAGACTGGAAGTCAACATGCCGCAGTGACAGGCGGGTGTCCCAGTGCGCAGAGGCGCTGCTCCTGAACTTTACCCGCTCCGCTGCGCCGCCATGGCCGTGGCTCCCGCCGCCCTTCTGGGGGACGTCGGGGGCGTTCTGGGGATCGAGGGGATCCCGCAGGTCGGCTCCCACTTCGTGCTGACCCCCTTCGGGGACAGCTCCGGCCCGCTGCTGGGGGAGCAGCTCGTCTCCGGGGACCGGCTCTCCGGGGGCGCCGCCGCGGACTTAGCGCACCTGAAGGGGATCCTGCGGAGGAGGCAGCTGTACTGCAGGACCGGCTTCCACCTGCAGATCCTCCCCGACGGCACCGTGCGGGGCACCAGGAGGGACCACAGCCGCTCCGGTAAAGACCCGCTTGGTTATATAAACGCTGCTGCTTTCGAAGCAGGTCAGAATAATAAAAGAACCCGTGAAGAGCGCGCTCCGCGGCCGGGCCGTCCCCCTGCGTCTGCCGCCCTCACGCAGGACGCGCCGTCTCGTTTGTCCTCCCCAGGTATCCTGGAGTTCATCAGCCTGGCGGTGGGCTTGATCAGCATCAGGGGGGTGGACAGCGGGCTCTACCTGGGCATGGACGACAAAGGACAGCTTTACGGCTCTGTAAGTGCCCCCCGCACCCGCGGGGTCTCCGCACGACTGAAAAAGTTGCGTTAAAGACGCGCGGGTTGGGTGATCGGGTGTGTGTCCGGTGTCTTTCAGGACAAACTGACGTCAGAATGCGTCTTCAGGGAGCAGTTTGAGGAGAACTGGTACAACACCTACTCGTCCAACCTGTACAAGCACGGGGAGAGGGGGGCGCGCTACTTCGTGGCCTTGAACAAGGACGGCACCCCCAGGGACGGCACCAAGTCCCGGCGGCACCAGAAGTTCACGCACTTCCTGCCCAGGCCGGTGGACCCCGAGCGCGTCCCGGAGCTCTACCGGGATATTTTGGGGCACAGCTGAGGACCGGGGGCGGGGGGGGGGCTCGGTGGAGTCGAGGAATAGCTGCAGACAAGAGGAGGCGGGGGGGCCGCGGCAGGCTGGGGGGCCCCGGAGCCTCTGAGCGGGATGCGCGCTCCGACGACGCACGGAGGAGACCCGCAAGGAAAGAAAGGAAAACGCACTTGCGTGGAGGAGGAGGCGTCTGGAAGCGGGGCTGCGTGGGGGAGCACCTCGCCCGGTCCAGGGGAGACCCCGGCCCGGGGGGGGGGGCTTCAGGGGGTGCTCTCAGGGGCACAGCGGCTGGATCGGAAGGACTTTGAAGGAATTCTTCTGTTTCTCTTTGCGTCCCGTTGGAGACGAGCAACACGCCTAACAAGCTATTTATTCCTTTTAGATGCATATATTTATGTTATATATTTATTTATTGGAAAGTATATTTTTACAGGTAGATGAACGCAGCATTAAACTGCTCCAGAGTGTGTTCTGATCGTGTTGAAGCTGTCGTCGTGTATAACAGTGGCTTCACACACATTTCTTCGGGGGGATCCAATCATGGTGAAATCTGCTTATTAAGCTTGTAATGTTGACATATTAATTCATGTTCTGTTACACTCATAATACAACCTGCAAGTAGCTCAGAAGGTCGCTCAAAATTCTTCTTCTTCTTATATTCTCCAATCAGAAGTGAAGACATTTGCTCACAGTCACGTTTTTACTGGAAAAACACCGCGTTCTTTTAAATAAACCAAATCTTTTAGCACTAATGGCGGCTCATAAAGAGCATATTTTATTGGTTGCTTTTGTGTCTTCAGGTTTAAATATATAAACCACTAACGAGGCCAGTGTTGTCTTTCTTTATGGACGCCGTTATGCCAGCAGATGAGTCACGGGGCCGGGGCCCTCCCAACACTTCAAAGCCGAGGCGTCGCCGTGACACAATCAGGGTCAAATAAAGTCTGACCTTTAGCTCTTACCCAGCAGCCCTGGCAGCCATGGGTGGAGGTCATGGTGGGAGGGGGGGCTGGGGGGGGCCTCCTCCTCAGAGTTTACAACCGCGGCCCAGCGTCACATTCTGGAGCCGCTATCTCCTCATCTCTGCTCCGCTTCCCTCAGTCCCCCGGAGCCCCGATGAAAGCCTGTGTTCTCGGGGTGTGTGATGGTGAGCCAGGTGGGGGGGGGGGTTGGCGGCAGTGGGGGGGGGTCCTCTGCTGCCAACCCTCCCTTCCTTCAACCAGCACATTTTCCCAGCGTCAGCGTGCATCCCGCCCGATCGGGGCGTTCTCCTTCTGAAGGTCAGTGAGCCCCCCCCTCGCTGGGCCAGCGCGCCCTTCACCCCCCCCGCCTGAGGCGGGCGCTTCTGTCCCCACCTCTCCCCGCCTCCTGCAGGTGGTCTGAACGCTTAAACCCCTCATCCTCAGCGCTTAGCGGGCGCTCCCAGACTTTCATCGCCTCTCCAGCAGCAGCTTTAAGTGACTGTTAAGGAAACCCCTGTGTGTGTGTGTGTGTGTGTGTGTGTGTGTGTGTGTGTGTGTGTGTGTGTGTGTGTGTGTGTGTGTGTGTGTGTGTGTGAGTAGTCAGTGATCTTCCGTCTGTCCCTGCTGCAGGTGTTCCCTCAGCACTTAAGTTCACGCTCTGATCTCAGGCCTTTGTCTGTCGGCCCGGATCGACTCAGCACCAGTGGGGGGGCACGAGGGGGGGTGAGGGCAGGGGGGGTGAAGGCATGGGGGGGTAGTCCCCTCTTTTATTTTTTGCCGAACTCAATTTCCAGGGAGTCTAATTTCTATCTTTAGTTGGGGGAGACAGGGGCGGCGCCCTGGTGCTCACCTGTGGTCACTTCTAAGGGTGTGTTTGCACAGGGACGGGGTGTGTGTGTGTGTGTGTGTGTGTGTATGTGTGTGTGTGAGTGTGTGAGTGTGTGAGTGTGTGACTTGAATCCCACAAACTATTGATTTGAGGCTCTTTGTTGTTTGTTTGTTGCTCACCAAATTGCCACCGGCCCCAGCGGAGCTGTCGTCCATGGTTAAGGGATCAGGACGGGGGGGGTGTATGGACATGTCCGTGTCCACGTGTCCACGTGTCCACATCTGCAGACACTGGTTCCAATTAACAAACATCTGTCCTGAGCTCGTTTACCACTGATGAGAAGGCAGTCTTTCACACCACAGGATAACACACGTTCAGCTCCAGAAATATGGAGCTGCAGCTTGAAGGTGTTTATCAACCCTGTTCCTTCATCAGGTCACCACGTTACCATCACCAACAGTAATCTATTACTTTACAGCGCTATCTATGGTGGTGAAAAGTAACGCAGTACTCATGTGTTACCAGAAATATAAAGCTGTTATCGATGTACTTAATGCATGCTGACACACACACACACACACACACTCACTCACACTCACACATACACACACACACACACTCACTGATGAATGAATGACATCATTCATTGAACCACACTAACTCTGCAGGGTGACGACAACAACAACAACAATCATAATAATAATCATAACAACAACAACAACAACAACAACAACAACAATAATAATAATAATAATAATAACGATGGACATAACAAATAACAGTATTTATACATTTTATGTACCTCCACAGCACTGGTAGATAAAATTACATCACATCTCCAGATGTTGAGATTGAGGAGAAAACATGAAGACAAGAAGTAGAGTCCTGACAGGAACTACTGCTACTACTACTACTACTACTACTACTACTACTACTACTACTACTACTACTACTGTTACTAGTACTACTACTGCTACTACTACTACCACTACTGCTACTACTACTATTGCTACTACTACTATTACTACTACTACTACTACTACTACTACTACTGCTACTACTACTACTACTACTACTGTTACTAGTACTACTACTGCTACTACTACTACCACTACTGCTACTACTACTATTGCTACTACTACTACTACTACTACTACTACTACTACTACTGGTGGTTCTGGTGGGTCTGGGGGGGCCTAACCCTAACCAGTCAGGTGGGGGGCCGTTACAGTCGGGGGGGCTGTACTCTGACTCCTCCTGGAGAAAGTGCAGGTCTTCTTTGTTGTTGCTCAGTCGTCCAGAAAATTGCGGATGCGTTTGTGTTTGACGCCACGCAGAGGTCAGCCGGCGCATTCCTGCATGACACGGCGACGGAGTCAGGTGTTGCCGGGGGGCCCCGCCCCCCCACACCTGCACCTCCAGGTAACATAACACAACAGGCCGGGGGGGGGCGGAAAGCAGGGCTTGGGAGGGGCCGCGTTGGGGGGGACGATACGTGAGAAGAAGAACTCAGCGCGAAGCCTGATTCAGCTGATCTGAACCGAACCTGCCCGTCTGGACCGACCCCTGACCTCTGACCCCTGACCCCCCCCCCCACAGACGCTCAGAAGATCCTAAAGAGAGTCGAGATCCATCGGTGTAAACGACCAACAGGAGGTCTGTGGAGGCGCTGGTCCTGAACCAGGGCTCAAAAGTGGGGGCCCCTGACCCTGACCCTGACCCGCCTGTTTGTGCAGCGAGCGTTTGGGGGGGGGGACTTCAAAGGGGGCGGCGGCGGAGCTCAGATCCTCCTCCGCAGCAATAACCTGGAGAGGTTGTGAGGGGAGGAAATCCCCCGAGCAGGAAGGACGCGCCGCTGCAGCGCGCCAGCTGGTGCAGCCGCGCCAAAACACTGTCATAACGGCAAATAACAGCCCCGCCCCCCCGGCGCCCTTGCACGTATCGACGGGGAGTTTTCCCGTTGTTTTCCCGTTGATGAGTCGGGGGGGGGTCGGACACCTGAGACGGACACGCATCTGCGGTGGGGAGCGTGAACACGCACTTACGCGCTTAAAAAAAAAACAAGCCGCAGGAGAAATGAGGCAGGACGGCGGGGCTGTCAGACACTTTACGCCCTCACGCCTGAAGGGATCAAAGCATCAAAGCACGCAATCAAAGAGCCACAAAGAGGCAGACGCTCAGGTACACATTCCCCCTGTCAGCGGCGGACAAAGAGGCTTTCTGGGAGGGGAAAGGCATGCGGCCTCGTCCGTATGCCTCACCTGTGCTGAACAATCACAGCAGCAGGCCCAACCCTGGGGGGCGTGTTGTCACTGGGGCATCAACCAATCGGGGCGTCACGCACCTCGCGGGGGCTGTTTGTCTTCTGAGGGACCACCTCACCTCACCTGAGGGCGCCTGCTCACATCGGTTCAGAGCTGCAGGTTAACGCCTCCATCACCCCCCCGGTAACAGTCGCCTAGGCAACGGGCAACAGGTGTGGCCGGGCTCCAGATGGGGCGAGGAGGTCAGCGGGTCAAGGGACGGGTGTGAGCACAGGTATGGTGATGGGGGGGTTAATCCATCCAACATCCTGTTACCACGGAAACGAGGAGGGGAGGAAAGGAGGCGAAGCCCGGAGACATCTCCCCTGCCCGTCTAAAATCTTCAAACTTTGCTGAAGAGACGTAACGTGCACCGATATTGTCTGTCCTGCACACGCGGACCCCCCCCCCAACCCCCCCCCACAGAGACAGAAGCAGCTGATGACAGGCTGCTTTCATGTCCCTTATCGTGGCTCCATATCAGGGAGATGCAGATGGGCCAGACAAAGTACCACCAGGCCCTGTAGCCTGAGTCTCATCTGATTCACCGTATCTCTGCTTTCAGAGGGGGGGGGGCGTGGGGGGGGTCCGTGCATTTAGACCACCGTGGAAAAAAAAAAGAAAGGAAAAGAGGGCGAGTGATAGATAATTCCTGTTTTATACAAAAGGAAGCGCGTGTTTTATGGAGAGCTCACAAATACAGACGTGGATGAGAAGAGAGAGACAAAAGGGCCGATAAAGACAAGGGTCGTCTCACGCAAAACCTCTGGGGGGGGCGTGGGGGGGGCAGTGTGTGTGTGTGTGTTCATGCTCCCAGGATCAGGGGGTGTGGCCAAGAGTAAGGCACATAAACACAAATAAAGAGTTAAATCAGCCTTTAAGGAGAACATTCAGGGTTTGAGGTGAGAGGGGGCGTGGCCTGAGGGAGGGTGTGTGTGTGTGTGTGTGTGTGTGTGTGTGTGTGTGTGTGTGTGTGTGTGTGTGTGCTGTCAGCAGCATGAGTGTCCATCACATTCTGTCTTTAGATCTGAGGCCGTGTGGATCGTCGATGCCTCCGGAAACCCCCGAACTTGACGTCGCCCCACGTCCTCCACCGTCCCGTCTTCATCCTCCCCGTCTTCGTCCTCCCCGTCTTCGTCCTCCCCGTCTTCGTCCTCCCCGTCTTCGTCCCGTCTTCTGGGACTCAGAGGCGATGGCGATGAGGACGGAGCTGTGTGTTTGTTAGTTCAAGGCCCCCCCTGCTCCCTGACATTTTCTCAGCGGTATGGGGTTACATGTAAGGAAAAGGCCTCGGCATCAGCTGCCCCGTTTTCCGTGAACAAAAAACACGTGACCCTCGCTTGTTTTCGGTAAACATCAGACCTCGATGCCAAAGTTTCCAAAATACGGCCAACAAATGAGCGTGGCGAGGATGCGCCTGGGCGGGAGGCTCCACCCTCTATTTCTGTCCGACCTTTGGCCCCCGGGGGGGTCGGCGGGTTGGCAGAGGTGCATCCTCTGGATTACTCCAGGGTGAGAGTTTGTGGCGCGCAGTAGCTGCGGGGCAGCAGGGGGTCAGAGCCCACCCAGGGGGGGCGGGAAGAGCGGGTCAGGGAGGCCGGGGGGGGTGCGTGTTCCCAGAGAGAAGGTACACAACTCCGGAGCGCGGAAAACAAAGCACATGGGAAAGAGCCGGCCAGGAGGGCATTCGATACTTTTCCACGAGTCTGGGACGGAGCGGGGCCTGAACCAGCGCGGGGGCGAGGACCAGCCTGATCAAAGACATCAAAGGGGGGGGCAGACCCTCGACAGCTCCCAGAGGTTCAGGGACGAAGGTGTGCTGAGGAGGAGGAGGAGGAGGAGGAGGAGGAGGGCATCCAGGTGGATGAGGGGGTGCAGAGGCCCCCCAGGGAGGTGGTGGACGTCTGAGCGGTGCTCCCTGCCCCCCCCTCGTTGTCCTCCCATGAACTACCATCTGATGTCTTATTGAATTCTTTTCTCTTTGGATCAAGTTACTTCCTGTAAATATCTATTGATTTCCTGCTGCTCCGGAGCACGTTCACATTCACAGGACCAAAATACTTCTCTCTTGTTTATGCTGGTCTAATCCCTGACTTCAGCCCCAGCCGGGGGGCGGGGGTGTGGGGGGGGTCTCAGCCCCAGCAGGGGGGTGTGGGGGGTGTCCCCCGTCTGTCCTGGACGTCTTTCTCCCCGTGGAAGCGCGTCCAGCCGCCCCATCATCCTGTCAGCGCCGCTCGGCCCCAGATTACAAAAAAAAACGCCAAAGGGGCCGCGGAGAAGAGCTGGGGGGGGGGGGGGGCTATCTCTCAGGACTTATGTCAAAAATGTTCCAGTCCTCAGGTAATTTGCTCCGGTCTGGGACCCTCTCGCTGCCACATCAAAGGCCGAGGAGAGAGGAGTGAAGGAGGGAGGACGGCGGGCCTGGGAGACGCTCCCAGCAGACGAAGGGCCCTCCTCCTCTTCCTCCTCCTCCTTCCTCCTCCTCCTCCTCCTCCTCTTCCCTCCTCTCCTCTTCCTCTTCCTCTTCCTCCTCCTCCTCCTTCCTCTTCCTCCTCCTCCTCCTCCTCCTCTTTCTCCTCCTCCTCCTCCTCCTCTTCCTCTTCCTCTTCCTCTTCCTCCTCCTCCTCCCTCCTCCTCCTCCTCCTCACCGAGGGTCTGGCTGAGGAGAACATCTGTCCTGTGCTGGGGGACAGCGTGTGAGGTGTGAAGGGCCATTACTGAGGCCTGGATTACCCACAATCCAGCAGCTCTCCAGGTGGACCCGGGACCTCCACGCCATCTTGGTGGTGTCAGTTTACACGCCGCCGAGGCCTTTAATCCGAGGAGGACAGTCGGAATGTGCAGACCTTCCCAGTTTATTCCACACAGGCCTTAAATACGAGCCGTGGAGGCCTGAGGGAGAACCCGAGTGTCTTCGTCTGTATCTCGAGGGGCGGGGCCGAGCCTGGGTCACCGATGGTCAGGCGCCTCCTCAGCACCTCGTCCACGTCCAACGAACAAGAGTGCAGATGAAAGAGCGTAACGGGATCAGCTCAGTCCGACGTCGTCTATTGTCCCCCCCCAGGAGGAGCTGATCTCTCTGCCTATTAATTATGTGCTGCAGACTCGTCTGGGCAGAATGATCCCCACCATTCAGAGAGCGTGAGGGGAACCCAGCCGCCGATCTACCCGCCCTCTCATTTTCCTGACAAAGAACAATGGCCAGCTCTTAAGAGGTGGCATGTGCAGGTGGGGAGAGTCCTGGGTAAAATAAAATATCCATTATCCCGGGAGTCGTCACGTAACAAGGGTCCACAAACCAGAAGACTTGAAGACTTTTTAGGTCAAAAGAGAAAGGACAGGAAAGAATAATTGATGGTGTGTGTGTGTGTGTGTGTGTGTGTGTGTGTGTGTGTGTGTGTGTGTGTGTGTGTGTGTGTGTGTGTGTGTGTGTGTGTGTGTGTTCTCTCTCACAGATGAACTAAACCTCTGTTCTAATTGAATTAGTTGTCTTTTATTGGACTTTCTAACAAACAGCCGGATATCGCCTGCTTCTCTGGTCGGTGCTGCCCCCTGTTGACCAGACGGTGAACTACAGCACCAACGTGTAAAATAACATGAAGACGAGAATTAAACTAAAATACACCACAACAACCGATACTGTCATCTTTAGTGGGATTAATAATAATAATAATAATAATAATAATAATAATAATAATAATAATAATAATAATAATAATATAGTTTAAAATATACTAATACTACTACTATTACTACTACTGCTGCTGCTACTACTACTACTGCTACTACTATTACTACTATTACTACTGCTGCTACTACTACTACTACTACTCCTACTACTACTGCTACTACTACTACTACTGCTACTACTACTACTGCTACTACTACTACTACTACTACTACTGCTACTACTACTACTACCACTATTACTACTACTACTACTACTACTACTACTACTACTACTACTACTACTGCTACTACAATTACTACTATTACTACTGCTGCTACTACTACTACTACTGCTACTATTACTACTGCTACTACTATTACTATTACTACTGCTGCTACTACTAATACTACTACTGCTACTGCTACTACTACTACTACTACTACTATCAATAATAATAATAATAATAGTAGTAGTAGTACATAGATAGATATATTGTGGAGTTATTCAGTTGTTAAGTATTAAGTGGAGTTAATACCAAGGACTCTACGCGGGGCAGCACGGTGCTGTGCTGTGGTCAGCACTGTCGCCTCACAGCAAGAAGGCCCTGGGTTTGAATCCCAGTTAGGATGGAGGCCGGGTACCCCAGCTTCCTCCCACAGTCCACAGACATGCACAAGTGGGGATGAGGGGGACTGGAGACTCTAAATTGCCCATAGGTGTGAGTGTGAGAGTCTCTTTGTGTTAGCGTCCCACCCCGTCCAGGGTGTCCCCCCCGCTCCGCCCAATGAGCTGGGACAGGTCCAGCCCCCCCCCCACCCCCAGTGGAGGAACAAGTGGTGGGTGTTTGATCCCACTGAGGTACAGCACCTTTACTGTGGATTAAACATCCCGAGACATCCTGATAGATCCTCCATTTACAGGAAACCTTCACCCACATAGTCCAGGGATGACCTGGGGTCACCAGGGTTACGCTGGACCAGAGGTCAAAGGTCAATGTTTGTGTAGTCACCAGTATCACACACACACACACGCTTAAATTCATCCACTTTATTTATTAAAGCAAATAGAAAATAGAGGTACTTAAATAATCTATACATATGTACAGGGGGTCTGTCCCAGTCTCTGTCCCATCAGAACCACGGCCTCCACATGGGGGGGGGCCAGGAGGCCGGCGAGCCCCCCCTGGGCGCGGGGCAGCCGGGGGCGGGGGGGCCGAGGTGGGGGCCGGTGGGGGAGGCGCAGAAGAAGGAGGTGTCGGCGGAGAGGGGGGAGGACAGGAAAGAGGGAGAGGAGACAAATGTGGGGAAGGAGGGCGAGAGCCAGGGGGAGGGGGGGGCGGCGGCGTGCTCGTGGCTGGGGGAGGAGCAGCAGAGGGGCTGGAACGGCGAGTGGGCGGGGGCGTCGACGGACGCCGCTTCCCCTTCGGCGTTCCCGAGGTC
>CAJVRN010000012.1:117500-152500 GCA_911728415.1 Lagocephalus sceleratus | reverse complement strand
CTCGTTTCTGCTCTTAAAGCAACTTTTCTGCAGCTAAAAGAACAACATCGAACCTCGGTGTCACTGGCACGCGCGTCTCAGCAGGTGGGGGCGTGGCCTGGGGGCGTGGCCACCGCCGGGGCTCGTCAACAAACGCGGCGCGAGCGCGGGCAGGTCATTTTGCCCGGAGGCCGTCGTGAGGATCTTAACCCCCCCAGCATGAAGGCCCTGTCCCCGGAGGGAGCCCCCCAGCGGGTAAGAGCCCCCAGGCGGGTGGGGACCAGGCGGGGGCCAGACCCTGACCGTGACCTTTGCTCCCCACAGGACTCCAAACCTCAGAAGGAGAAGCGGCGGCGCGAGAGGATCAACCACAACCTGGAGACGCTGAGGCTCCTGATGCTGGAGAACACGGACGACCAGGTCAGCGGGGGGGCTCTGGGGGGGGGGGGGCCCCCGGGGGCCGCCGGGCCCGATGGCGCGCTCACCCCTGCTTTGTGTCCGAGCAGAACCTGAAGAACCCCAAGGTGGGGAAGGCGGAGATCCTGGAGAGCGTGGTCCACTTCCTGAGGGCGGCGAGGGTGGCGAGGGCGGCGGAGGGCCGGGAGGCCGCCGAGCTGCGGGCGTTCCAGCAGGGTCGGAGGTCGTGCCTGCGCAGGATCGGCCACTTCCTGAGCAGCAGGGGCCTGGCGGACGCCGCGGGCCTGACGGGCGCCGCCCCCTTCGCACTTCCCCAGGGCGGCGGCGGGAGCCTCCACGCGGCGCCCGCGCCCACCTGGGACTCCTCGGCCCAGATGTGGCTGCAGCCACAGGCCGCCGCTCAGCCGGCCCCGGCAACCACGCGGACGGGCTGCGAGCTGTCGGCCCTCGGGAGCTCGCCGGAGGCCGTGTGGAGGCCCTGGCCTCAGTGACACACACACACACACACACACACACGTGTAAATATGTACTATAACGGGGATTCTATTGTACAGAAAACATATTGCTTGAGGGCGCTGGTGGAAGGCGACCCTACCTGTTGTATATTTGTGTATTTTTGCCTTTTTGCAGCGTCTCATCTGTATTTTTTCAGGAAACTGGGAGCTTCCTGAAGCTCAGGTCTGTTTAAACGAGAGGCCCGCTGGATGTTGACCCGGCTTATATTTTTCTTTTTCTCTGTTTTTGTTGCCTGTCTGGGCCAGACCTGATCCTTTACACAATAAAAGCTCTTCCTGAGCCAAAGCGGCCTCTCTACGTGTGAATTGCTGAGCTGACAGCTCTACTTGGGGGAGGATGGGCGCGGCCTCCTGACACTTAGCGCGTCCTTCTTCCCGGACGGCCGCGTTATTCAAATGAATTCATTTGCACGCTGTCCCTCCCAGACCGGCGTGGCTGGACCCAATCTACAAACACCCCACGAGTGCTGCTGGTTTCAAAAGTGGGCATCGTTCTGGGGGAATAAGGGCGACGGGGACGCGAAGCCCGTGCTGAGACACAGACAGGACCTTCTTCATAGACCCACTCCTGTCTCACCTCTCATTTGTGCACGTTTGGCTTGTGAGAGTCGGTTTAATCTGGTAAACTCAGACAATCCTGAACACAAAGGCTGGCGGAGCTCCTGTTAGTCCACTGAGCTTCTGCTGTGAGCCTTTGAACTGGACAGGACAGATCGGAGGAGGAAGCAAATCAATGAAGAGCACGATGAGATTAAGGCCTGTGTGAGGACTTAAACTGGTCGTGTGAGGAGTTAAACTGGTCTAGTGTGGAGTTAAACTGGTCGTGTGAGGTTAAACTGGTCATTTGAGGAGTTAAACTGGTCCTTTGAGGAGTTAAACTGGTCCTCTGAGGAGTTAAACTGGTCGCCCACAGACAGGCTGTGCTCTGGATGCTTGGCTAACCCGTTTATTTTGAAGGGCTGGGTCACAAATCACATCTTTAACACATGAATCGGCAGCAGAGCCGCGTTAAGTGGTGGACGTTATCACCTTTTGGCCTCATGAATAGAAACCCACGAGAACGGCGGCTCACTGCTCAGCCCGCGGGGAGTCGCTGGTGCTCTTGGTCCTGACTCTTGGTCATGTCATTGAGGCGCGAACATGTTCGTGATAAAAGAATAGTGTGAGTGGGCAGAGCTCCAGTAACTTTGATTAAACACCAGTTTCTCTGAACATCTGGAGGAGGCAGTAGTAATCTAATGCCCCCCCCCCCTCCATTCAGGAAGGTTCTAAACCCTTTCTCAGGCCATCAGATCAGCCGTTTGATCCGAGCTTGCTTTGTTACCAGGATGTTTTGTTTTTGTGGCTGCTAATCCTTTAAAAGACTTAGCATTATTCATGCCGCCTGCATGGTGGCATACAGCAGGAGAAGGTACGCTCATTAAGGTGAACAATGGTGCAGCACAACACATCTGCTGTGGGGGCCACCCGCCTGCCGCTGCAGGTAAATCAGCTCCTGCACACGATGGTTCTGCCCCAGCAGAGAGAGGCAGAGGGAGGGACACACGGCACATGGAAAACACATTTATTTGTCAGAAAGTCCATCAAACCCAGTCTAATGGTGAGTCACATAAGATCAGGACTGATCCCTCCTCAAACTGTATTGTGTGTGAGTGGATGAATGGATGACTGGGTTAGTGGATCAATGGATGAGCGGGTGAAAGGGTGAGTGGATGAGCGCATGAATAGATGACTGGATGAGTGGGTGAAGGGATCACTGGATCAGGCTTTGCCGGCAGTCAGGCCCTGAGCTTTCTTGAACTCCTGCTGTAAACTGATCAGGACCTCTCGCTGCTCCTCAGACTTCTTCTCCAGGTCCTTGAGGAGTACTTCATACCTCTGACTGACACACAGAAAGAACACGACACACGGCTGAAGACACCGAACCACCACAGTCGACCCTCCTCAGTAAGACCAACGTCTCTGTTCTAGTCCTAAACCTGAGCTTCGTACACGTTTGACCTCACACCTGATCAACGGTCTCAGGCAGAGACCAACCGTCAACACACTGGAACGGGGGGCAGATCCAGTCCTCCAGGGCCACGATCCAGCCGGGTCTTCTGTCCTACCAGGTAGATGGGATCCCACTTTCCAGGGTGGAGTCTACCTGGTGGGACAGAAGACCCGGCTGGATCGTGGCCCTGCAGGACTGGATCTGCCCGGCCACTAGAACGTGTGTTTGTCTTGTCGTCTTTGTCTGAGACCCTCAGTGTCGATGTCCCTCGTCCTTCCTCACGCTGCTTCGTTCATGCAGAATCTTAAGAAACGGTGGTTGTACTTGTCCTCCTGGTCTCAGAACCACGTTGGTCCCGTCAGGAAGCGTACCCTGACGCTGGTTCGGGGCCGTCCGAGCCGACTTACATCTCCCCGCTGATGTACTCTAGCCTCTTGGTGACGGTGGCTTTGGCCTCTTCTGGGTCCTGTTTCACCAACACCGGCCCGATCAGCTTATAAATGGTGTTGGTGCTGTTCAACAGATCCAGCTCCTGAAAAGGGGAAAGAACAGACCTCAGTGACCCTCTCAGGTAAACACCAGACATCCCCAACACTCTGATGGAACCTCTCAGAAACATAAATTAAGCTTTAATTTACCTCTTTGACTATTTTGTTCTCTGTCACTTGTGTCTCCAGCTTCTGTCTGGCTGACACGCTTTTGCTGAAATCTAGACAATAAAAAGGGACCATTGAAGAGCACATTTATGTACACTTATATGAACATTGTGGCGGGTTTTTGGACGGTTTTAACAGAATTTCTGGACAATGTGGACTTTAGCTTCGCCTCAAACGTGACTCTTTCAAAGCACAAAAAGCCCACAAACCTTTCTGCATCTGCGTGTATTTCTCTACCTCCGCGTTCAGTTTCCTTTGTATCACTTCTGCCATATTTGCCTGTGATGCAGATTTGAGGATAAATCAGTAAAAGTGTGAAACGGGCGAGAAGCTAAAGGCGCAGCATGAGCCCGGCTAACGCTAACAGGAAGAGGCAGCGCCGAGTGTGATTCCACCCCTTCAAAATAAGACTCCTCAATAGAAAGGCAGATATGACCTTCACAAAAAAGGGGGGGGTTAAACAATTAACCTCGTATTTTTGACATAGTTAACAAACACGGATGCTGGCGTTTAATCTTCGACGTGAGCTGTTCATGACGAAGCGAGCGTCGTTTGCCTGTTGGCGGCGGTGTTTTACAGCGGCGGGGCGCCTGTGCGGGCTTCCTGTGCAGGATCATGGCGTCGTCCCTGTGGAAGGCTGTCGTCGGGGTCGGACTCTTCGCTTTGGCTCACGCCGCTTTCTCAGCCGCCCAGCGTGAGTCTGCCCGGCCGCCGGGACCACACCGGCGGCCTCGACGGCCGGTCTGCGCCCGGGGCGGCTGCGAGGCCGGCGGGGCGCAGACCGAGCCCGGTTAGCCGCGGAGGCTACATGCTAGCGGCGGAGCCGCGTTAAAGTGCAAATATCGAACCCGGGCGCGATTTACGGAGGCTTTCACCGGTTGTGCTGCGCTCTACAAGCTGTGTTTCTCCCCAACAGACCGGTCGTACATGCGGCTGACGGAGAAGGAGAACGAGACGCTGCCCGTGGACGTGAGTGTCTCAGGTGCGATGACCTTTGACCCCAGGCAGCGCCCTGACCCCCCCTGTCCTGTCCCCCCCAGATCGTGCTGCAGACGCTCCTATCCTTCGTCATGACCTGCTACGGCATCGTCAACATCGCCGGGGAATTCAGGGACATGGACGCGTCGTCGGAGCTGAAGAACAAGTGGGTGCAGCCGTCGTCGTGGCAACCAGCCCCCCACCCATGGGTGGGAACCCCCCGGGACAGGTCTCACGGTCACCTCAGAGCCCTGCTGTGGCGTATCCGTGATCAACAGTCCCCGCCAGCCCTGTCGTGGTCCGACGCTCCAGTGTAACGTGGAGACGAGTCGGACCACGACGCGTCTGGAGGAGAGGCTGGGGGGCTGGGGGGGGCTGGGGGCTGGGGGGGGGACCGAGGGGCTGGGGCTTTCTGGAGCGGTCCCCGGGCGGCAGGGTGCTGCTGGTCCGATGGACGTGCTGTCCTCCACCAGCTGCTCCTCAGAGCGTGTGGTCACCTGAGCACCAACAAGACCTGGGCTGGACGCCGCTCTGAAGCCCCTCCCCCCTGCACCCGTTTGTCTTGGACCGCTTGTTTAACCCTCCTCCTCTCAACCTTTCTCTCGTCCTCCTCTTGCAGGACGTTTGACACGCTGAGAAACCACCCGTCCTTCTATCTGTTCAACCACCGGGGCCGGGTGCTGTTCCGCTCCCCGGAGGAGGAGCCGTCCTCCGTACGCCAGCAGCAGGCCCTCCCCAACCCCACCCGGCTACGCAAGCTGGATTTGCACTGAGACTGGTCCTTCACGCCCGCCACGCTCCGGGGAGGGAGGCGTTAGAGCGGGCGGTGGGAGAGTTCTTCCAGGTTTATTTGTATTTCTACATAGATTACTAGATGACGACGCCGTCTCCGCCAGTAGAAACGAGCGCCGCCGCCTCCCCAGCCTCCGGTCATGTGACACCACCGAGGGTGAAGCTGGCAGCCGATAGGAGGCGGTCGGCCGCGGGTTCCGTTTCTCAGAGCCTCTGTTCGATGAGGCGTCCTCTGCATGTTCCGTCGGCCGTCTCCTCAGGCGGCGGCGTGGTGGGGCGGCGCTCGTCCGGCCCCCACCCTCTCATCACCTCGTTATCGAAGCTTTAGATTCATCGGTTCAGCGGCTGTCAGACGCCCCCCCCCGTCTTCATATCCAGTACGTGTCACCTGGTTCTGACCTTCGTCTGCCTCCTCCTCCTCCTCCTCCTCCCTGAGCTCCACTCCTGTCCTCCCGTGAGGAGCGTCCCAGAGCGCCGCGGTCTCAGCGGCCGGCCCAGAACACCTCCGTCAGCAGGAGTGAGCCCCCTTCCTTTCGCTCCCCTTTTTCTGCTTTTGAGCTTTTCCATCGTTTTGAAGAGTCCGGTGAGACGAGACGAGTCAGAACGGTCCAGCAGCTGTGATACTGTGACCACAGGTTTGAGACAGAAAATGGTACCAGAACCTGTTTTGGTTTTTTTTTCTCCTTTCATTTTCATTTGTTAACATTTAACAAATGTTTAATAAAACGCTAACTGATTTTACACCGGGTCCACGTTATTTCAGGTGGGAGGTGGTCGTTGTGATCAGAAACTGTCTGTTTTCCGTCCCCAGTTACCATGGAAACCATTTTAAAGAGGAAACCTTGCATTTATGTCCACGTGTTCTAGTGTCACCTGCATCCTCAGCTCACTTTGTGGTAAAAGCCCTCGTGACTCAGATGTGGTCTGCTCCATTCTGCTTTAAGCACCAACAGAGCGCCACCACGTGGAGACAAGTAGACAAGTCGGAGACATTTTACCCTTTTGAGAGCTGTAAGGACGTGGACGTGTCCCTGGCAGCAGAGCCACTGCTCATCACTACAGGAGGAGGCAGGAAAACATCTGAGGGGGTGTAAAGGGCCAACCTGGATCTGGAGGACCGGTATTAAACCCAGAGGTCATTGAGGACTTAAAGACATTTAGATGAGCTGGGGAGTCTTTGAAGGATGAAGAATCTTCTGGAGTCCTCTCCTGCAGGTCCACAAGTGTGACCTGCTGACCTCTGACCCTCTCAGCTTGAGCCTAGGTGCTTAATCTGATTAATGTTTTCATGTCTCACCATTACCCATCAGCAGAACCCCCCATGTGAGCCTGGTCCTGCTCCAGGTTTCTTCCTGTTATGGGGGAGGTGTGACCCTGGGTTTGTGTGAAGCTCCTAGAGACACAAACCAGATCACCCTCAGACCCCGTGATCACACTTCTGAAGCAGTCTTCATGAACAAGTGAATTAAGCCGCTCACCCTCACCAGAGAAGCTTCAAAGACACAAGAGACAAAAACGAGCCGCTCCAGGAGTAACATGGGACAGGAAAGCAACACTAAACATGGTTTAACTCACGATGATGGGAGCGTCCAGATGTTTTTAGGCTGCAGCTACAGCCATAAAACATCTCTGGGAACCCTCAAAGCTGAAGGTCTCCATGACAACCGGGTTTAAATCACTACTGACGTTTCCTTTGATGTTGTCGTAACCTGAGCTTCATATTTAATGTGTCGTTAATCACCACACACAGACGCATCAGCCGTGACATCATCATCTGATGGGGGGGGGCTAGAAAGAGCCCAGACCGGTCTTCTTTGTTCAAACACTGCTGGAGACCACCTGAAGGCCTCAGCGGAGAAGAAGAGGGAGGATGTGCCGCCATCGCCACAGTAGCGGAGGCGGTCGGACCGAAGACGACAGCGCCGCTGTACGCGCTTGAACCCGAGCTGCTGTGGGAGAATGGAGACGACGCAGGAGTTCCCAGCAAAGTTAAAGCTTTACTTTTATAAAAACCCTAGGTTAAACCTCCAATGTCCCCATAGACAATATAGTTCACATCTGCAGGTAACAAAGATAGAAAAATAACACGACTGCTGGTAACGGTAGAAAGCCCCTTCAGGGGCCAGGAGGACGCTCGTGACCTCAGCCTGGAGCAGCACTGTGGGAGGGAGCTGGCGCCTGTGGCGTGAAGGTCTGGATCTAGACAGGGTCTGGATCTAGACAGGTTGTGGATCTAGACAGGTCCTGGATCTAGACAGGTCCTGGATCTAGACAGGTCCTGGATCTAGACAGGTCCTGGATCTAGACGGGTTCCTCAAGGTGGTGAACAGCTCCTCTGTTGATCTAAACGTGATGGTGTCTGTTGGAGGAGTGCTGCTGTGGCCTGGGCCTCAGGCGCCCTTCAGTACCCTCGCTCTGGGCCTTCAGACCAGCTGAAGGAAGAGCCGGGAGTCCAGCGCCCCGTCGCCGTCTGCATGAACCCGCCGGGGCCGAGGCCCCCGTCAACGCCGTCCTCGGGAGGCGTTGGGACTTCAGTCGTCCGGCGCCCTCGTGCCTAACTGTCGTGGTCGCTGGGGGGCGGAGGGTCTCTCTCCAGCTCGGCGAAGGTGGTCTGAAGCTGCTGGATCAGAACGTGCTTCTTGAACCTGTCGGGGGGGGTATGGGTTAAGGGGGCCCTCTGGTGGTGGGGGGGGGCGGCGGCCTCGTACCTGGCGGCCTCTCTGATGGCGTGCTGGATGACGTACTTCTGGACGGTCACCGGCCCCCTCACCTGCTGGAGGAGCCGCACTATCGGCTCATAATCTGAGCAGACGGACACAGAGCCACGTGGGTCAGCAGCTGACCTCGCCCCCCCCCCCACACCCCCCCCACTCACTCCTCCCGGGCTTCCGGACTTCCTTGATGACGCGGCTCCTCAGCTCCGCCTGGCTGCCGTCGAGCGGGGCGATGAAGACGGTGCTGGTGGTGTCGGGGTCGGGCTCGCTGCCCCCCAGGTGGTTCTCTGGGCTCAGGCCCCCCCAGTTGTGGGTCTCCTGGAACACCTGCCTGTCCAGGGGGGGCTTCCTCCAACCTCTCCCAGGCCTCCCCCTGCTCCGCCTCCCCCCCACCGGCCTTCTGCTCCGTGCTGGGCGAGGGGGGGCGCTTCACCGCGGCGTCGGTCTCTGGGGGCCAGAGGTCCCCGGGCTCCAGACTCAGGCCCCCGTTGCTGTCGGGGGCCACTGTGTCCTCACCCCCCCCCTCTGAGGGAGCAACACACATCAGTAACGGGATATTCTACGACTCCGCCCCCCGGCCGGCCCACCCTCCTCACCTTTGTGCTGGGCGTTGGCCTTGAGGGCGTTCTGCTGGCCCTGCGCCCCACCGGGACTCTTGCCCCCCCCTATGTGGTTGGCGCTGCCCGGGGGGGTCTGAGCCCTCCGCAGTAGGGGGGACATGCTCCGGCGTCTCTTTACAGCGACCCCAGAGCCCAGGTCAGCGCTCGTTCCCCTCTTCTTACTCTGGGGGCCCGCCACAAACTCGTCCGCCTCGTCGATCATCATCCCCTGTGTGGCGAAGGTGAAGGGGGGAGGGGCGTGGAGCATGAGCGCTGGGGGGGGGGCTGATGCTGCGCAGCTCTCCTACCTTCTTGTCCTGCTTGAAGGGGTTCCCAAAGGTGTGCAGGCGCTTGGGCTGGTCAGGGTCGATCTCCCTCAGAGGAGAGGGCATCATTTTCAGGTATTCCTGGTAGTTCCCCATCTGAGCCACGGGAACGCTGTGGAGAAAGTCTGGAAGAGGGCGAACACACAACCGTCACACAAATCCCAGCAGCACACACCTCACTTCATGAAATCGTCGTACCTTCATCTTGACCTCGGATCCGTTTCTGGAACTTCTGAAGCAAGTTGGAGCGCATTCTGGTGAGGTGATCCAGAAGGTTTCTTCTTGGGATATCAAAGGCGTTTCGATAAGCTTGAGGTTTCACGTCCTGAGGGACACACCAACAAACGCTCAGACGGGTTGTTCCAGAGCTGGACCTTCTGTGTGCTGATTCGTGTCCTCACCTTGTTGAGCAGTGCTATCTGGAAGCCCGAGAACTCCTTGAAGTCCACCAGGCGCAGAGGCCCCTCCCCGGTGATTCCCTGCAGTAGGTGTTTGAAGTCCCAGTAGCGGGACAGAGACAGAGAGCTGGACTGGTTCTTCACCTTGATGGCGATCTCTTGAGGAGCCTTCTTGCCCACAGACACAATCAGACGGTCAGACTCCAGCTTGGCCTTCAAACAGAGACAGGGACGGTCACATTAGGGGGTCCTACAGGCCCAACATCTGTTGAGAGCACGACTGGTCCAAGGTGACTGTACCTGCTGGCTGAGCTTCTTCAGGTAGGAGATCACACTGTAGCTCAGGCCACAGTCCAGGTTCTCTGCAATAAGGTTGGGCGCTCCCATCATCCTCAGCGCCTTCTTCAGGGGCTGTGGGGCAACACGAGACACGGCGCAGTCACACACCAGCACACGCGTGTCCACCGAAGGACGCGGGCTCGTTTACCATGAGGTAGTACGGGGGCATCGTCTTCAGGTAGAACTCAAAGGCCTGCCGCCACTTTACATTTGGTTTCAGCTTGTGGACTTTAAACAAATCATCTGAAAGGGGACGGACAAGGTGAGGCAGGTCTGTGGGCTCTCTCACACACACACACACACACACACACGCGCTAAGGGAAGCATTGAGCGCCACATTCCTCACCAAGCAGAGGGAGCAGGACGGGGTAGTTGTATGGCATGACAAAGAGGTTAACACAGGTCAGGGTGGTGCTGGCCTTGAGGTATCCAAAGGGCTGGCCCAGATCGTTCTGCTTCATGCTGCTGCCAACAAACACCTGAGAACACAGACGCACCGGATCACCGCCCCAGCCCACCCACACACACACACACACACACACACACACACACACACACACACACACACACACACACACACACACACACACACACACACACACACACACACACACACACACACACACACACACACACCGCTGTGAGGTGTGACTGAGGCTACGCCCACATGACCAGTACCCACCATACCTGCCAGCAGCTGTGTGGAGACTTCCTTTCCAGAATAAACTGGGTGAGTGGGGATGGCTCCAGTTCATACTTGTCAAAGGGGAGCTTGTCTATCACCATCGGTTCACAGTCCACACAAGAGAATCGTACAACCGGATGTGCAGACCGAGGTGGCTGGGGGAAGGAGAGGACGTTTAGTGAATATAAAGGAGGTGAACCCCCCCGAAAGGACGGTGATAAAGACCACAAAAGACCACGCTGGTAAAACACACCCCTGAGAGCCGGCTCAGAGGGTGCAAGTGTCTAGTTATTTCTCTGCTCACCAGAGTAGGAGTGTTCTGGTCTGGCCAGAAGGACTCGGGGATGGGCCAGTGCCCAATGGGGACCCCTGTCTTCGGGTTGGGTCGCACGTAGATGAGTTTGTGGCAACTGTGCCACGGCTGCAGGTTGAAGTCTGGCAGTGCTCGACTCAGCTCCACAGAGTTGTCTGTGGAGACACAAACGTCATCAACATACAGTCTCTGAAGGTTTCAGCGTCAATTCTTGCAGCCTATACGTGTTTATACGATGAATGTACACCACTACGTGACAAGATCAGATATGTACATAAAGAACTAATAAGTAACCACAAGTATCCAGAGACTGAGCTCCATGAACGCTTCGTCTTAACCCCACACTCACCTTCCCCGCCCAGGGGCGGATCCGGTCCCGTCTTCTCAAAATTAATGACAACCCCACTTTGAACCTTCTGGACCAGAGACTCCAGACACTGGTTCAACATCCTCTGAGTCCTCACGCAGTACGAGCGGCCTGAGGGGAACCAGACGCACAGTGAGGCGCTGCTGCACACCTCCACCTCGCTGCCTTTGTCTCCTGAACAAACCCAACGACACACCTCCGGTGACTTCACACATTTGGGTGATGGCGGAGTCGTCTGTGGGGACGCTGCCGAGCTGCTCGTTGTCTGGCCTCGTTGCTCCCGGCAATCTCAGCACCAGTGCAAACAGGCGCTGGTCCCAGCGGAAGGGCTCCTTGGTCAGCTCGCTGCCCACCAGCGGAGAGTGGAGGGGCAGGTGGAGCTGGAGGGACACAAAGACACGCTGAGGAGACGGGAAAGCAGCTTAGGAGGCGCAGCGCTCCTTTTAAAGGGTTTACAAAGGCAGAGCCTGCAATGATGTCAGTCTGGGTCTGACCAGGTCACGTGACCACGGAAACGGCGGCGACAGCATGCTCCAGTCTCCCTGTCTCACCTCATCTGGCACCCCCGAGCTGTGCGTTAGTTTATTCCCGTCGGTGATGGTGATGATCACGGCCGGCTCGAGGTAAAACGGGTTCCGGCCCTGAGGTAGAGACACACAGCAGAAGGGAGACCTTGACCTGTGAGTCTGACCACTTTGTTTAAATGATCTTTGAGTTGATGCTCGACCACCGGAGGCACCTCTGGATTCACTTATGAAGTAAATATGGAGTCTGTTAACCTACACAGCTGCTTAGGAGATGAGATCACCCTCACCGTCACATGTTTCCCAGCTTCATGCAACATTCATGTGAAACATTTTTTTAGTTTGCAGATTTACACAATTCTAATTTCCACATTTCAAAGGGATACAAACAAATTATTCAATTTAAACCAACATTGTGTTATTTATAATATACAAAATACTATTAATTTGAAAAATGATTAAATATGAGAATAGTCTCTGTTTAGAGCAATAACCCAAAGGCAAGTACAGCTGTGAGTCACAAACCTGCCCGTAATTGTCAATGCCAGAGACGAGGCGATTAAGGTTAAGCAGGTCAAACGCCGTGCGGAGAGCATGACCCAAGGTCGTCAGGCCAGAGGCCTGCAGGTTCTTCAGCTCACACATGAACGTTGCATGGTTCTCCTTCCAGCCTGCCTGAAATACACAAGCAGAGCTATAAAACAGTGGCAGTGCATGCAGCCACGACCAAAATAGATGCATTCAGACACCCACATAAATATATACATAATGAGAGGAAAGCAGAAGGGTTGTTTTTTTTTACTGACAGTCACGAGATAAATTGAACAAGGTGCAACATTAATGTGGGTTAGTTGATGTTTGGTGGTAAGGAACCTATGAAAACCAGATCATAGAACCGTGTGTATTCTCAGTTAGTAGAAAATACTTAATGCTAGGTTCTCTCTGTCTAGTCTCTGGATTACATTTATTTACTGCAGCATTTCTTAATCCTCACTCTGTAATTCAAAGTAGAATGCAAGGACATTAAGGCAGACAGGTTGATAACAGAAGAAATGGAAGCCACCCCTAAAATGACAGCTCCACCTGTTTCTAATTCATACTGTTAAAAAATTGTGACATCTCAGTCCTTGACAATATATTAAAAAACTGCTTTAAAAGACTAAAGCAACACTATGGTTACATGTATTAAAATGAATCCATACCACGTGAATAGCTACATTTAATCAGTTAAGTGGAATATTTAGATAAATTCACCAAACATTCAGTTATCCTGACATCCACATTTAAGTGTTTGAAATCAGACTCTTCAGTCAACAATGACATCAATAACTTATGCTGTTATAGTACTGTGTTATTTAAAGATTTTAATGCACCGCACAGTAGAGGAGAAATAAAACATGTCTCTGTGATTGATGTGCGAGACGTTGTTCCACAGTAATGGTCGTTAATCGTCAAGTGCATCTTTTGCGTCCGAAGATATTAAAACGAAAAGTGGAGCACTCGAAAATAAGACTCGTAATTAAGAGGATTTATCGACGCGACCGACCAATAGAAACGCGGAGACGACGCGGTGGGCGGGGCTAGCCTTGACCGACGGGGCCTCCGGCCAATGGGCGCGCCCGGCCCGCGTTCAAACGCGGCGCGACGTCACGTGACCGCGCGTCTCCCCGCCTCCATGTCGACGCTCGGCTCCTCCGAACACGAAACCAAAATGTCGGCGGGAGGCGTCGGCGAGGGCTCCGCGGCCGGGACGGGGCCGGCGGGCCGCTGGGAGCCCTCGGCCCGTCCGCTCCTAGTTACCTTCACTCCGTAGGGCGGGTCATCGAACGTAACGAGCATGTACCTGTCGCCTCGGCTGGCCGGGTCCCGAGCGCGCAGCTGCGGGGAGACAAGAGCACAAGAGCCGGGGTGAGCTCCGGGGACCCGGGGGAGCTCCGGGGCCCCGGGGGGAGCTCCAGAGGGGCCGGGGGGAGCTCCAGAGGGGCCGGGGGGAGCTCCAGAGGGGCCGGGGGGAGCTCCAGAGGGGCAGGGGGGAGCTCCAGAGGGGCCGGGGGGAGATCCAGAGGGGCCGGGGGGAGCTCCAGAGGGGCCGGGGGGAGCTCCAGAGGGGCCGGGGGGAGCTCCAGAGGGGCCGGGGGAGATCCAGAGGGGCCGGGGGGAGCTCCAGAGGGGCCGGGGGGAGCTCCGAAGAGCCCGGCTCTCCGGAGCTCCCCCCGGCCCCGCAGGACGAGCGCAGCCGGGGCTCCTTACCTTCATAAAGAGCTCCACGGCGCCCTTGGCCACGTCCAGATAGGTGGTGCCCAGGTAGGTGCGCTGGTTCATGGAGGCGGACGTGTCCAGGAGGAAGAGCAGCACGGGCATGGCGGGGCAGCGGGCCGCCTGAGCGCGGCTCTCACAGGCGGAGCCCCCGGCAGCACTGGGCCTCCGGCTTCTGCGGCTCACCGCCAGACACGCCCACACGCACACACCCGGCACGCTGATTGGCTCAGCCCCGCCACCACCGGACACGCCCCCGCACCTAACCACGCCCCCTCGCCACTGTCCACGCCCCCTTAATCCCGAGTAAACAGTGAAGACCAGCCGGCCTAAAGTGTCAGATTAAAGTGTCAGATTAAAGTCTCAGACTTTAAAACAGAGTCTTTCTTCATTACGTGGTCGTGGTGTAAATAAAATAAACGCTTTGTGGAGCTGAGAACTCCTTATTTCCTGTAAAAAAGAAAAATAAAATCCACGTTTGCGGAATAAACGTCACAATAGCTAATCCAGTAGAGTAGCGTCGAACACCGTGGAGGAAAAACTAAAGGCAGAACTTGGTCCTTACGTCCTCAGAACCTCGGATACGGTCAGAATAAGGAATAATTAAGGGTTCTGGGGATGTTTAATACCCGTTTAATCCGAGTGTCGGGGCCCGGCGACGAGGGAAAAACACAAATGACGTCAAAACGATGACCTTTCCCGAGGGTTATTCGCGGGTCTCGCGCCCCTGCGTTAACGCTTCGGGCCCGTAAAGTGTTTCTTTAATCTGGGGCCCGGAGGGGCTTTGACCCCCCCGTCCACTTCGGGCCTCCGGCCTCGACAACAACAACATCTGGGCTGCTGTTGCGGCCGTGACGTCACCGCAGCTTCCGGTTCTTCCCGGCGTGCACCGCGAGCCCCGCAGCCGAGTTGACAAAGAGGGAGAGCGGCGACAGAGAGGAGCCCCCCCCCGCAGCCCCAGGCCCCGACAGCCCGCGACCAGGTACGAGCCGGGCCCCCCGGGCCCCCCGGGCCCCCCGGGCCGGGCCGCCGGGGTGGGGGCTCCGCACCGCGGTCCGCCCGGTAGCAACCTTAGCCCCGTTAGCCTGCGCGACACACAGACGGCGGCGGTCCGGGCCGCCCCGCTGGGGCCCCCGGGGCCCGAGGGGGGGTCCTGCTGCTGGGGGGGGTCCGGGGGGGGGAGACGAGGTGTCTGCGGCTCGGGTCGTTTGAGGGGGGGTCGAGGGCCGACGTGTCGCAACCGCACGAGTCGGACCACAACAAGCGTCACGTGACCAGCCCTCGGATCGTCCTGTTAGAGCCGATAAACACAACCAACAGCAGCCTTGATCACCACTAGATCACCACTAGATCACCACTTTATCACCATAAGATCACCACTAGATCACCACTGCATCACCACTAGTTCACCAATAGATCACCACTAGTTCACCACTTTATCACTACTACATCACCATTTTATCACCACTAGATCACCACTTTATCACCAATAGATCACCACTTTATCACCACTAGATCACCACTTTATCACCACTAGATCACCACTTTATCACCACTAGATCACCACTTTATCACCAATAGTTCACCACTTTATCACCAATAGATCACCACTTTATCACCACTAGATCACCACTTTATCACCATAAGATCACCACTGCATCACCACTAGTTCACCAATAGATCACCACTAGTTCACCACTTTATCACTACTACATCACCATTTTATCACCAATAGATCACCACTTTATCACCACTAGATCACCACTTTATCACCACTAGATCACCACTTTATCACCAATAGATCACCACTTTATCACCACTTTATCACCACTAGATCACCACTTTATCACCACTTTATCACCACTAGATCACCACTTTATCACCAATAGATCACCACTTTATCACCACTAGATCACCACTTTATCACCACTAGATCACCACTTTATCACCAATAGTTCACCACTTTATCACCAATAGATCACCACTTTATCACCCTTTTATCACCACTAGTTCGCCACTAGATCACCACTAAATCACCAATTTATCACCACTAGATCACTACTTTTGTGTTCCCCAGGTCACCGTAGGGAAAACACGATATCATTTACCACATTTGTAGATACAAGTGGTGTGTGTGATGTTCCCACGTGACTGGAGGGAACGTCACGTCTGTGTGACTGTGTTTCAGCACCATGTCATGGCCCTGAGGTGACCTTCGACCCGACGGGAGCAGACGCAGCTGAATGGTGGGTTGGTAACGGGGCGGGGGTCCGAGGAAGACTGTGGTGGAGGAAGGGGCGAGAGCTCAGCGGGGGGCCAATGCAGCAGCAGCAGCAGCGTCAGCCCGAGCTGGTGGAAGGAAGCCTTCCCGTCTTCGTGTTCCCCACCGAGCTCGTCTTCTACGCCGACGACCAGGCCTCCCACAAGCAGGTGCTCACCCTCTACAACCCGTACGAGTTCGCCCTCAAGTTCAAAGGTCAGTCGGTAGCGCCCGCGTTTTGATGTTGGCCGGCGAGGAGGGTCGGCTTCGCCCGCCGTCGTCACCGGTGCGTTCCCCTCTCGTTTCAGTGCTGTGCACGGCTCCCAGCAAGTACACGGTGGTGGACGCCACCGGCGCCGTCAAGCCCCACTGCTGCGTGGACATGTGAGCCTCCGCCCGGCGCTGCGACCGTTTCGGGAGCGTGGTCCGGAAGGTTCTGAGGCGGGCGTGTCGTCCACAGAGTCATCAGACACCGGGACCTGCGGCCGTGCCATTATGGGGCGTACGACAAGTTCCGCCTGCAGGTGTCGGAGCAGAGCCAGAGGAAAGCCCTGGGGCGCAAGGAGGTGACGGCCACGCTGCGGCCCTCGGCCTCGCAGGACGCCCCCGGCCCCCGCCCTCAGGACGACGAGCGCCGGGCGAAGGAGCAGAGCACGGACAGCGAGTTCTTCGAGCAGACCGCGTTCCAGACAGGTGGGGGTGTCGTGGTGGCCTCGAATGGAGGGCCTGAACCACAGGTGTCGGAGTTCGGTCCTCAGGGGCCAGGATCTGGGCCGGGTTTTCCGATCTACCGGGTGGATCACTGGGAGTTGATTTCCACCCGGTAGATTGGAAAACCCGGCCGGATCCCGGCCCCTGAGGATTGAACTTTGACACCCCTGGTCTGAACCGCTCGTTCTGTTGTCACTGCTGTGTCCCGGGGTCTCGACCCCATGACGCCGCCCCTCCCCCAGACTGAAGGTCAGCGTGTGTGTGTGTTGTGTAGAGAGCCGTCCTGCTGCGGGGGGGCCCAGCCTGCTGACGGTGCTGCTCGGCCTGGTCTGCATGGCCGCCCTGATGCTTCCAACGCTGGGGGAGCACGAATCCACAGTGCCTGTCTACCTCCACTTAAGTGTTAACAAGAAGCTCGTAGCTGCTTATGTCCTCGGTAAGAGTCCCCCCCCCCACACCCCCCCCACCTGTTCCAACACCCTCCTGTCCCCCTCCAGGTCTCCTCACGATGGTCATCTTGCGTACGTGAGCGGAGGATGTGAGGCTGACGGTGGGGGGGGGGTGGTTCTCCCCTGGGCTTCAGAACCTGACCCCCCCCCACAAATGTTCCACACCTTTTGTTGTTACTTTCCATCCCTGCGTCTGAGCTCGCGCCAGCGGGGAGACCAAAGCCATGATGGAGCCGGGCCCGTCCCGCCGCTACGCAGCAGAGTGGTCGTCTCGTGAAGGACGCGTCCGCGCGCGTGAAGCCGGCGCGTTCACCCCGGTGTTCGCCCGCTACAGTGGTCGTGTGTTTTAGTGTTACCTGGGGCACAGGTGCGGTCGTGTGCATGAGCCGACCGAACCTGGACGCCACAATTGTCCACGTCACCCAAGCCTTTTTGAGGCGCGGGTTCATTGGCTGTACGATGTTAACGCTTGTTCAATATTTAATAAACTGTGTAACGCGTCTGGGTGACCCAGGCGAATCCCGCTTGTCCCAACATTTGAAGTGGTGCCACGCAGACTCGTAAAGAAATAATTTATTTAGTCCTGAAAGGCGCCGCGGTTACAGCGTGGGCGTGGCCTCGGCCAGCTCGGATCACAGCAGATCACAGCCCCCCGTCGGGTTACAGGTGACAGAGATGAATCCCGGTTTTCCGGACGAGGGCCGATGGGGTTCACGGCGGGGAGGGGGCGCCCCCCCCCCACCATCACCCCGCTGCAGGAGGACGTCCGTAAGAGGACGGGACAGTTCAAGCTCTGCAAACGGCGTTCTAGCGTGGACCGAGGGGTTTCACTTCCTGTTCAGAAGGCCTGAGGTGCGAGCCTCGACTCCTCCCCGTCGCTCCACCTCGTATAAACTTCATAAATAACATCTTGTCGCACAAATCTGCCCGTCGCTCCCACACGTGGCACATTTACACACATCCTGACAACAACACAGGATGAGAGGAACCTTTAGTGTTCAAAGAACCGGCGCAGAGAATTCTGGGAACTGAGCGGCTTTCAGCACGAAGGCCGGTCTTTGGAGAACGCTCCGGAAAAGCACATCAATAAATATAAAGTTATTTAGATGTACGCTGCTTCCAAAGACTCGACGGCCTGTTTATAACGCAGCGGCCCTCCAACCGGCCCTGAAATACAGGCGTGTCCACTGCGAGGCTCTGAGGGCACACGTGTGCAGACACAGCAGCTCGGTTGGGAGCAGAAGAAGCTGTGAAGTTCACCACAAGCTCAGGCCTGTGCGCCTCTGCTCCTATGTACATACTTACAAAAGAGGAACACAATAAGTTAAATCTCTAGAAAACTCTGTACACACGAGGCCCGCGGACAGAAGCGCTCCAGCGCAGACGAGGACGCCAGCGCGGCCGCAGGTTTCCTGTGGGGCGGGGCCTCGCGGCGCCCTCCTGACGGGAGCACGTTGATGAACCCACATCACACCTACAACCCTCCGCTAGCAGCCGTGGTCAGCGTCCTCGCTCAGTCCTCGTCCTCCTGAGCTGGTCCCCCCCGGACAAACATCTGGATTCCTCAGTACGCAGCTGTTACCCCCTCCCGCTCAGACGAGAAACGAAGATTCCCTGGGGGGGCGCTCAGCTCCGGTCCCTTCGCTCACTTTGGCGACAAGTCCTGCAGACAGGCGAACGGGGAGTTGCTGGAAGACGAGGGCGACACGCCTTCCATTTTTCCGGGTGAGTCCGTGGAGGAGCCGATACTGCTGAGGCTCCCGTCCAGCAGGTCGGGGGAGTGGCTGCAAGAGTCGGGTCGGGTTCAGAGGAGGGGCTGATGTCAACGAGGAGAGGGAGGCGGAGCTTACCAGGAGCTGAGGTCGGACACGTCGGAGGACAGCATGCTGGTGGTGCCCTGGAACAGCCTCTTGGGCTGGCTCTCCGTCTCCATCTCTCCTGCAGGGACAAGCCACATGTGGAAGTCTGGCGCACACACACACGCACGCACACACACACACGCGCACACACACACCAGGGTCTGAGGTAACCTCTGGGGGGGTCACGTGACCGCCCCGTCTCCCAGGTAACAGGGAATGGTGGTTACACAGGGTCACCGCTGGTCACTGTGGAGTCATCAGCCAGATTAGAGCGTGATGACCACGGACATGCTCGCTGTGGGCGGGGCTCCACAGAGCATTGTCTGAACCTGCAGGGCCCGGTTCAGGAATCCGCTAACCAGAGCAGGGCCCACAAAGCCCCCCCGCAGCGGTGGGACCGGCCTCAGACCCTCCACCGGCCCAGACGCTCCCTCGCCCTGACACGGACCACGCAGCGGACGCAGCCCCGGTGACGGGCTCGAGCGGGTCATGTGGTGCAACCATTGACAAGAGGCGGTTGTCTCCAGACTCTACTGGTGCCCAGTAGCACATGTGACACTCATCAACTCAACCTCCCCTTTAACACGAGGCTTGGGGGCGGGTGGGAGGGTTACCTTTGCGCTTTATGGGCCCCAGGATGCTGGCCCGGATGCAGTTGATGGGGCTCTGACTGCGCCGGCTGGAGGCACAGGAAACACACCAGTCAGCCCAGTACAGCAAACCAGTACAGCAAACCGGTAGAGACCACAGAGAGGAGGACCGTGTCTGATACATCATAGTCTGATACATTGTGTACAAATGAGGTAAACTGGAGCGAGGCGGCCCGATCCAGACTGAACTAGTCAAAGTTTCCTTAATCCCAGATTACAGCAGGGACACAAAGGCGCTGCTGACCTGAAGCGGCGGGTCGGGCTGGGAATGGGGCTGGGAGTGAGGCCGTTGCTGCTGACGAGGATCTGGAGGGACGGAGAGAAGCACTGCTGCTCGGACGACAAGAGACACAGACAGAGTCCCAGATTAACACCCTAGGACCGGGTTGGAGCTCAGCCACCAGAACACAGCAGCCACCAGAACACAGCAGCCACCATCACGGCCCGGTCGGGCTGGGGCGGGGCTTCAACCCCTCCCGACCCCGAGTTCGACCTCTGACCTCACCACACTCAAACATCCACCCCGCAGGTGAGCGAAAGCACGTGCGCACCTTTTTCCCGATCCCTCTGGTCGGTGACGGGGCGGGAGAAACGGGCACGAAGTCGATGCGCTTTGGAGACGAAGACGCCGACTTCTCCAGATCGTTGTCGCTCTGAGAAGAAAGGGATGGTTACTGCAGGTGAGGGGTGAAGGTACACGCAGAGTGTACACGCACTGGGGGGGGTGATGTGGGAGTATTATACTACCGACTCAGCCTGTCCTTGATAGGCTGGTGGCCCTGATAACTCCTCAAGTCTTAATCTAGCATGTTTGTGTTCGTCCTTCCCACCAGACCGAGAGGACGGCGGTGACCTTGGGTCCAAACATGCGCCGCCAAGTTCAGGGGAAGGTCAGAGAAGGGGAGCGGCGCTTACCAGGCTGAGGCTCTCCTCCCAGGACTGGCTCATCTGCATGGCGGCCTGGACCTCCCTGCGTGGACAGAACAAAGCCCGCTGGTACGTGGGAGCCTCACAACGCCCGGGCGCTCAGACGCAACACTTACCGCTCGTGCGCGGTCTCCCTGTTCATCACGTCCACCCCCTCCTCCTGCAGGGAAAACCACTTTTTAACCCTGTTATGCTTGGATACACACGCAGACCCATTCACGCCCACTTTAGACCAAATTAGACAGAACCAAGCTTTCAGGGACGTTATCAAATCACATGCTGGCTTATCTGATTATGTCATTAGAGTGAATTAAAGCCCGTCAGTAGATAAACTCGGAGCATTCGAATCTTCCGATGTAAACACTGGAGGTCACAAGTTGACTCTGGTTGTGCTCCTGCTCCTGGAGCCTCCCCCCACCACTCAGCCCTCACACGGTCAGACGCGCTGCACGAACGGCGGGTCAGTGACCTCGCTCCCCGTCCCTTACTTGTTTGATCTGATGGAGCCTGGTGCTGGGGACGCGAACCGGCGACGAAGGGACCTGTTGGGGAGAGGCGAGCGTGAGCAGAGGGCCTGGTGGCGCCGGACACGCGTGGCGACGCGCCGTACCATGTTGGGCCTGTTCACCACCGTCGTGCTGTTCCTCCGGCTGCGCAGAACCTCTCTCTGGAAGACGAGGGAGTTGTCGCTGCAACGACAAAAGTTCTGGGTCAGCTCACACGAACATCAGGCGCACAAGATGGAGGGGGGGCTGGGGGGGCGAACCTCAGGCCGTTTATCATGGGCGCGCTGTTGGACCTCCTCAGGTGCCCGTCGGCCTGGACCAGCGAGGAGGGCAGGTCCAGGTCCAGGTCCATCTTCTCCTGCTGCAGGACCCCGGGGTTGTTCATCATAGTCACCAGCTCGTTACCAGTAACCACGCTCGCGCTTCTCGACGGCTCAGTGACGTCACATCGCTTCCGTCGCCGCCGTCACAACTCGTGTTCTGGGTTCACCAGGTACGACAACAAAAGGGGCAGCGGCCATGGACGTCCGGCGGTCGAGCGGAGGCCTCGCGGCCCAACGACCCCCCTTCTGCGGGGGTTTGCGGGGGGCGGACTAGTTCGCGCCGCGGAGGCGGACGCGCGCTAACGCCGCGTCCGGGAGCGGTCGCCGGGGCCCGGGGCGCCTCAGCCCGTCATGGGGGGGCCCGCAGAGGGCCCGAGGGCGTGCGGGGGGGGCCCGGCGGCCGGCCCGAGGTCGTGCGGGGGCCCGGCGGCCGCGGTGACGTCGTGGGTCCCGCAGTTACGCGGCCGGTCCCATGCTAGCGCGCTCGGTTAGCCGCCGCCATCACGCAGCCGGCGGCTGGAAACCAGCAGAAAAGTGCCCCCCCCTCCTCTACGGCGCGGGGGGGTGTCAGGGCGGACGCCCCGGAGCACGCCGGCCTCCCCGCGGGTGCGAGCGGCCCCGAACCCGGACTTATATCGGCCCCGCCGCGTAGCCGAGCGCGCTAGCGGCTAGGCTAGGCTCGGCCGCGACCCTCCGGCCCTGGGGGGGCCGGGCCGCCGGGCGGCTCCGGGCGGCTCCAGGCGGCGGCTGAAGGCCCTCGGGACGCCGCGGCTCGGTCGCCGAGGCCTCGCTGCAGCAGGCTCCCGCTGAAGTCGCCCGTCCCGTCGTCGCGCCGCGGCCACGATCAGCTCCGGAGCGGCGGCGGCGGCAGGCTGCTCCCGGCGCTGGCCACGCCCCCTCCTCAGCGGGCCACGCCTCCTCCTCAGCGGGCCACGCCCCCTCCTCAGCGGGCCAATCAGGGCGCCGCAGCCGCATCTGGAACATCTGGCTACTCGGAAAACCCTCCACAGCCAGTGTGTGTGTGTGTGTGTGTGTGTGTGTGTGTGTGTGTGTGTGTGTGTGAGTGAGAGAGGGGGGGGGGAAATGGCTGCAGACGAGCCTGGCCTCAGCAGCTACGGTACTTGAGCCCACCGTCCAGACCAGGGTGTTGAAATGAGGACAGAGGGGGGATGCTCCGCTCCTCCTCATGCTCTTCCTCTTCCTCATGCTCTTCCTCATGCTCCTCCTCTTCCTCTTCCTCAGGGTCCTCCTCATGCTCTTCCTCATGCTCCTCCTCATGCTCTTCCTCAGGGTCCTCCTCATGCTCTTCCTCTTCCTCATGCTCTTCCTCAGGGTCCTCCTCATGCTCTTCCTCTTCCTCATGCTCTTCCTCATGCTCCTCCTCTTCCTCTTCCTCATGCTCTTCCTCATGCTCCTCCTCTTCCTCATGCTCTTCCTAGGGTCCTCCTCATGCTCTTCCTCATGCTCCTCCTCATGCTCTTCCTCATGCTCCTCCTCATGCTCTTCCTCAGGGTCCTCCTCATGCTCTTCCTCCTTCCTCATGCTCTTCCTCAGGGTCCTCCTCATGCTCTTCCTCAGGGTCCTCCTCATGCTCCTCCTCATGCTCTTCCTCAGAGTCCCCCCACGGTGGATTTGGTTCACCAAGACTCTCTTGAGCTCTGGGGGGTCGAGCCTGTGAGTCAGACACCACCGCGGAGATGTTCGGGCATCATCACACGCCTCCTGGGCGGACCAACAGTCAGTTCAAGGGAAACCCTTCGTCTGTGTTCAGTTTCGGTTTTATTTCTCCATAAAGGAGGGTTTCTTTTCCTCTAACCACCAGGACGACACAGTCCACATGCGTGAGTCAACCACCGGGGACGCCCGTTGCAAACACATGACACTCGTGTACGGCGGAGGTGTGGGTGGAGGATTTAAAACATTTAATAACAGCAGTTCCAAGAGTCTGAAGACGTAAACTACATTTAAAAAAAAGGCATTTTTTGAAAAAAAAATGCAATTGTGATGCTACAAAAAGAAACCGGATGATGCGAGGATGATTCACCCGGGCCGATGTTAGGCTTACGTTCCTCCGGGAGGCTCCCAAACGGGGCTCTCGTCCAAATGATCTGCATGGTATTGAAGACTTTTACTTTTTACAAATGCTAACAGCACCTTCTCAGTTCCAATCCACTACAGGTGACTCTTAATGAAATACAAGTGATCATTTAAGGCCGTTTCCGATCCTCAGCTGGAAGATTCCACGTGACTCAGGGAACCTGGCCGTGTTTTGGGGGGTGGGGTGGGGTGGGTGGGGGTCTCAAATGTCACAGCAGCACTCGATTATGATGATTATCACTGCGCCTGCCGCCGCAGTCGTTCACAACACCAACGTGGAGGAATCAAAAGTGAAAAGGGGCGTGGTGGCTGCAGCCGCCGGGGCTCAGGCCTTGTACTTCTCCTTCCCCGTGTCGCTGATGACGCAGATGTGCTGCAAGAGAACACAGCTGGTCAGCGCCGGAGGACAGGGGCAACCATCGGTTGTCACCGGGACGGGAGCATTTACATTTAGATCCCTAAAGTACTCGTTGTAGTCTAGCGCGTATCCCACCACAAACTTGTCGGGCACCTCGAATCCTACAACTGAGAAGGAGAAGGCGTCACTTTCGGTGGTTCCCGGGGGCCTCCGGGACGGGGCCTACTCACAGTCGGGGCGGTAGCCGACGCTCCTCGGTGTCCTCTTCACCAGCAGGCTGTGGGCAGAACGTGTGCTTGTTAGGTTGGGTACAGATTTGGGAGGCCAGTTAACGAGGATCGCATGCTTGGACGGGGCGGGGCTTGGAGAGCATGGGGCTGACCTTGCTACTTTGACCATCTTGGGGTTGTATTGTTTGAGGAGCTGCAGTAGCGTCTTCATCGTCTTTCCTGTGTCGATAATATCCTAAAACCACAAACGCAGTGAGAGAGAATCCCCCACACAGATGGACTGTGTTCTCAGGTAAATGAGGCATCCAGAACGAGCACGTACCTCCACAATCAGGACGTTCTGTTGAAGCAAAGAAAAGAGCGTCAGCGCACATTTCAAAGGGATTAAAGCAGGTGTTTGACTTTAACCACACGTGAACTGCGGGGTCCCGACAGTAAACCCTGAGGGACTCTGTCCTCCTGAGAGGCCCTACCTTGCCCGTCAGCGTGGACAGGTCGTCTCCTCCGATGACCTTGATCTCACCGGTTGACTGGTCGTTCTGTGAAACGAAGATAAGCAGCGTGGGTGAACCACTTTCATCACGTCTTTAAACTGACCATTTCACGAGCGTCACGTAAATTCAGGCTGACAGTGACGAACGGAATAATGTCATTTGAGTTTTACTGGGTCCAAAGGCTAAAGAATGAATCACGAAACACCACAGAACATAAACCCATCCAGTCTGCGTGTCTCAGACCGTGGGATATAAACTGGTTCATCCATCTCAACCTGAACCCACAGAGACAGTTTTAACTCGGCTCAGGCTCTATCAGACACAACAGCTTAATCTCATCTGGTGATTACGCTGATTTCATCCCGGTTTAAAGGACAGAGGGGAGTCGTCTGCATAAGCCCAACCACACGTCCAGCTGGGACGTCCTGCATGTGAACCTGGTTGCAGTCAAGTAGAAGACAAAGCCACAAACTTTCCCTTTTTGTTGATCTTTCAGATAAGGACTGAGCCTCAACTGTCCTAAAGTCCACGTTGTTATCGAAGGCTGTGACGACAGCCCGGGCCGTGCAGGGCAGCCGGCTGCTCACGGAAACACGCCGATTCCTGTGTTTGAAGCTAGATGAGAGACGACTGTTCTGAGGTGTTGTTGTACAACTATATAACGTCATGGGTGTGAGAGTAACGCTGCCGTGCACATCTGTGTATAAAGCTGAGGAAGAGAGGAGGCGTGGTTACGCAGTAGCTCTTGAGGCGGATGAAGTCCACCGTCATGGGGATGGAGCGATCGCTGTTCCTGTTCAGAGCCTTGATGTAGTCCAGCAGGTCGGCGAAGAACTTGTACCCCCCCTTGAGCACGCACAGGGCCACGATGTGGTGGCCCCCCATCTCCTTCATGATCTCACGGGCCAGTCGCTCTGTCCTGAGGTCACATGAGAGGGGGGAGGGGGAGAGAGGGGGAGGGGGAGAGAGGGGGGAGGTCAGCCTGGGTTTCTGCCTCAGTCAGCTCTAGTTCCTGTATCCTGCCTCGCTCCGCCACTGAACCCTCGCCCAAGCGTCCATCATCATTTCAACACAGGAAACCTATTTCAGGTTTGACCGTTCACTCTAACTCTGGTAAACCAGACGGTTTAATCCTGCTCTCCAGCGCCGGTGCCGACAGAGCGCGCTGCTTAAAGCACACAAGGAGACAACGTGTCAAGCAATGTGTCAAATACCCGGCATTTACCGGACCTCTACGAAGCTCCCTGGCCTTTTGTTGAGACTGACAACAAACGCCGTTTCCAGCTGCCGGTGGCAGCGGCGGCAGTCTCACACCAGGCTCTTGTCAGAGGGCGTTGTGGAAAGAAAGGCCCCCACCTGTCCAGAATGAGTCCGTGCGGGATGTAGACCCTCTCCAGGTCGCCAGCGTAGTGCTTGGGTATGCAGAAGAGGTCCAACTCGTATCCCTGCTCATCGTCGCTGATCTGAAACGAAGCACGAGGTTTACAGAATCAAAGAGGTATTACAGGTTTTCCCACGAACCACCTCGGCGTGCTCGACAGATTCCTGGTTCTAATCCCAGGAAACTGTGAGGGACACCGGGAATCTGCTCCGTAAGCAGCAGCCGAGTCGGAAAAAACGATTTTGGTCCTCACAGCGAGAAAACAAGGAGTCTTTTCTTAGTCGGGCTTCAGGGAATATCTTGTGTCCTCGTCATAAAATATGACTCCGTGTTTTTAAGGCTAAAAATGGAGGTGTATTTAGGGCCTGCTAAACACTCGTTTGTTCTGCAAGTGTCACTAGGACGGATCCTTAAATGTTTGGGTGTGCGTGCTGGCTCCCAGGCTGAATGGCACATGAACCCTGACAGCATAACTGGGATCATGTGACAGCTGAGAAGTTACAGCAGGGCTGGAACGGCTGCGGGATCGATGCGGCTGTTGTCACAATACGCTGTCTAAACCCGGATCCCCCACGGTGGCCGGCGCTGCCGCGTTTTTGAACCCGTTCCAGGGGGCTGCGGCTGAACGGAGGACAGATATTTTCGATCGCTGTCGTCACATGGCTGTTTTCCGTCAGTTCTAATATCCAACCAGAAGTCGAGCTGATAAGCTGGTCACTGTTTGCACAGCGCCTGTTTTGAGGACAGAGCAACATATTTATCAAATATGTAAATGAATAAACCAGACAGGAACTCTCTTTTTTTAAAGTTGATTCAGCTTAAGGTGGATTTATCTTCCTGGGAGTCATTAAATAGCCCCGAGACAACTTACTCCCAGGTGGGGATTGTGATCAAGGATGTCTGCAGCAGAACCTGCAAAACTAGCTCCTTTTTAAAAGTTCACGTTGAGAATCTGGGTGAGACAACTGTTCACAGAGCTGTCCGCTTGGTGCATCCCGCAGAGCTCGACCTCAGTCTGCAGCACACCTCCTCCATGGTTTGTGGCGCAGCAGCAAGGCTCAGACCCCCGTCGAAGAGGAGCTCGTCGGTGCTCGCATGCAGCCTCTGGCCCCAGATGTGCTGGACCCCCCCCCCCCCCGGGGGCCCCTGGGTGCAGGTCCGGTCACACCCCGGGGGCTGAAGCGTCGCTGTGGTCGGTGCTGATGGAAGGAGACGCGCTTCCACCGACGCGCCTCCTCCGTCACCAAGGACAGCACATGTCTGGTGGGGGGGGACTCGGGCCCCCCCGCACGCGCTCGCCTCACCTAGCCTGGTCTGACCCGGGTCTGGACCCCGAACTAACCCGGGTCGGACCCCGACAGCCCCGCTAACCCGGTCCCGGGGGACGGGCGCCGACCGGCGCGCTGTGGCGGGGCAGGGCTTACCACGACGCAGGGGCTGGGGGTCTCCATGTGCGCGGCGGGGCCGGGCCGGGCCGGGCTGGGCTGGGCTGCGGGGCTGGGAGAGCTGTTCCCGGGGCAGGAGGACGTGTCCTGGGCCGGACGAGCGCTGTCTCCCGCTGTAGCTGCTGGCTAGCGCTCACCGCCGCGTCCGGCTGTTTCCGCGATAGGGGCTCCGCGGCCGTGACGTCACCGGGCAGACCGGCGGAGGGGCGGGGCTTGGTCCTGCGATGGGCGGGGCTTGGTCCTGCAATGGGCGGGGCTTGGTAGCCGGGGGGCCAAAGACTCAGGGGAGGAAGCGAGCAGTCGTCCCGTCCGGGTGTCAGAAAAATGATACTTAAATGATGTTTAAACGGATATTTTCCCGAGTTCGTCTGGTTTTGATTACGCAGACTGAAATTCCTGTGATCGGTGCGGCTGTTCGAGCCGCGGAGATGAGACAAGGGGAAGTAAAACAACCCCAAAGAGGTGATAAAGTGAATATGAATCCGTGTAAAAATACGTTTAAAGTGTTACGGTTTGACAGTACAAATGCAAGTAGGTCAGATATCTGTTTTTATTGAAGAGGAATCTACATTTGTGCATCTATCTTCTGGCATTAAATGGTTGTATAATTATGGTTACGGTGTGTCTGTGTAAGTTGCAGGTCATCCAGGTCATGGTAATTCTGGTAATTTAATCACAGCAACTGGACTGGCTTTGGTGAGTTTGTACAGGCCTTATTTACACTATTAGAAAAGGACCAAAAAATCTACGGCACACTTTACTACCGCCTGTACCCGGGTGAAGCATGCCCTGTGTTTATGGATTCCCCAAGATGCACAAGGACGGAGCTCCACTTAGATCATCATCAGCATCAACTCAGTCACCTACAAAACTCCAAACATTTAGCCCCGCTGGTAGGAAAGACCACACACCACATCCAGAACTCCCAGGACTTCACCACCAAGGTCAAGGATGTCGTGTTGGAGCCAGATGGAAGGCTGGTATCATGTGACATCACCTCTCTTTTCACCTGCATCCCCACCACAGAAACAGTTCAAACCGCAAGGAAACGTCTTCTAGAGGACCGGGCGGACAGGACGACCCTCACCCCGGACCACATCTGCGCCCTGCTGGACCTCTGCCTGACCACTACGGTACCTATTTCCAGTTTCAGGGAGGTTTCTACAGACAGACGCACGGCGCCATCGTAGTCAACCTACACACAGAGGAACTCTGAAACAGTCGGTCAGAACTGATGGAGGAGGAGAGAAGAAACATCTCTGGGAAACTCAACCAGCCCAATTGCTGTGATTGAACTACCAGAACTATGGTTACAGTAACATTTAAGATGCAGGACCTTTGCTGGGGGGGTAAAACGCCTCTTTATCTCTATGGTAATGAGAGTTGGCTAAGGGGCAAAGCTCATTCTGAGTGAGCAAGAGTACACAGAATATATGTCCCAATGGTAGATTCCTCTGTCCTCTCGCTGACAACACAAACATGCACGTGTATTTATTGGTGGATTATTTAATAAGTAATAATTTATTAATAAGCAGTTATTGATAAAGATGTTTTTGCAGGGGGTTGATTGTGACTTTTGAAGCTTTTCTTGATAACTTATTTCAGCTGTTCTGAACTTAGATCAGCCCTCCCCCCCAGTTTAAGTGTGCATGTGTTTCAGGTATGTGTGTGTCTGTGACATACTTTAGGTCTGACTGTGAATCGTTCCAAGGTGGCTTTCATTGGGTTAAAGGAGGAACCAGTTTGAGGAAATGAGTAAAACAGTACAAAACAGTAAATGCTCTGGATTACTCATCAACCCCCCGCCCCCGCCCCCACCATCACGAGGTGCACTTACCTCTCCATAAAGCAGCCATGCTCAAAGTGATGATTCTTCATTTCTTCAGCACGTCTGCAGGCGGGTGGAGGTTCTGTGGTGAACCCTGCGGTAGTTAGAGGCGGGAACCGAGGAGACACGCTTTGTAGGGGGGCCGCCATTGAACGTTGAGACGCTTTATGGGGGGGTCGCTGTTGAACGTTGAGGCCTCTGGATGGGCGGTCAGGGTGACACCTATAACTCTAATATAGTGTTCAATCCGCATCTTCCTGGCCGTCTCCTTTTCTGCTGCAACATCCATCCACGTTTAAATCCTCAGATGAATCCATTTGAGTGCCAACAGTGCTTCGAGGATGATGCAGCATAATTAAACATGATTGGTTGTTCATTAGTGTAAAAGCATTTCCTCTCTGGCATTAATAAAGTCCCTTCTTCTTGGCATGAAACAAGTTTGCCTGCTGCCATTTGCTGTAATATGCTGCAAATCACCAGCGTCGCGCTCGAGTGCTTTTGCTTGTTTTCCAGTTTCCTCCCACAGTCCAAAAACACACAAATTAGGTTGAACAAGGACCCCTCAGTGTGTGTGTGTGTGTGTGTGTGGGTGTGTGTGTTATGGAGGACTGGGTAATTCCTGCCTCACCCATGTTGGGATCAACTAGTGCGACTGTCGATCCCCTCGTCGGTCTCAAACCCTTCGTTAAATAACGGCCCAAACACACACAGACCATCTTTTAAAAGGTGGTTTGAAATAACATTAGCTCGTACATCTGCCCTGATTTTTATCTCCACTAAACCTTAATTGATTTTGCCGCTCATCAGCTCTAACAAATTCAATTCAAAGACTCTTCACTCGTGAAATGTGTAAAATAAAATATTTCCTATTTCCAATTATTCATGGGTACATTTGTAGAGATACAAGTAACATTACATCAAACCCTAAAGAGCGCTACTCTGCTCTTTAGCAGCTCATGAAAAAGCAAACAAAGCAGAAAAAAAAAAGAAACATGCCACCCGCCATCACAATGGAGAAAAATCCAAGTGCATGCTCACAAAACATGCAACGATGGTCTGAGAGCCAGAGATCCAAATGACACACGATGTTACAGTAGCAAAATATTACACGTTAAGAAAAAAGGCTAACATCAAAAGAGTATTAAGACATATTTACTGAAACAAAGAAATCAAACTTCACAAGTTGATAGGGTAGAGTAACAAACCGGCTTCTCTCAAAGTGAGTCCTTCAGAAGGTAACAAAGAGCCAGAGCGTGTGAGTCGTCTGAAGGCTCCACCAGCTCCCACCCACAGCAACAACTCATGCAACTGAAACTGGGCCTATGGGGGGGGGTGGATGGGGGGGTCAGGACCAGCAGCCACGGCTCTCCACGTGTCTGCACCAGTCCGCTGCTCCGCAGAGCAGCAGCAGTCTGAGGAAAGCTCGTGGAGAAAGGGTCTGGTGAAACGTGCGTCCGGTCAGCGGAAGGAGAACGTGATCTGGTACACCGACAGCCGGGGGGGTTTAGGGTGGTGGTGGTGGGGGGGGGTTCACCGGTTTAAAAATGTCACTTCTCCTCTGGACCGACCTGCTGGAGGGATGGAGGGAAACAGGCCCCTTTCAGCCCCTCTGCTGTGTGTCTCAGCCGCAGCACCGACCTAGTTGCCGTTCACTTGCGTGGACTGCGCGGCCCCGTGGCCCACGGCCGCCCGGGCTCTGCTGCGGTTCTCCCGCTCCTCGTCCTCCTCGTCCCGCTCCTCGTTGCCGCTGTGGTTCTTGCAGTATAATCTGAAACACACAGACGTGGCCTTTGACAGATCGAGGTCCAGATGGCTCCGGACCTTGGGGCCCACGGTCGGCACCAGCGGGCTTGAAAAGAACACCAAAGGGTCTCCAGACGGCCGACCTGGGGGGGGGCTGGGCCGAGGTCAGATGTCTTCGTGCAGTCATGGCAACAACAGATCTCAGCACAGAAGGTACAGAAGACCAGGGGGAGATCGAAACACTCTCCACAGCAACATTCTCTGTCGAACCCAGGGACGCCAAATACACCCCCCCCACACACACTCTAACCTGGATTACCTGTGTTAAAACTGGTTACACACACTCTCACTATATTCAGGCCTGCAGTGGGGAAACAGTCCCCCCCCCCTAAGGAAGGGCCTTATTGATCGACTCACACTTAAAGAATCTCACTTGTAAAGGTCTCTCTACTGGGACATACCGTATTTTCCAGACTACAAGCCCCTACCTCTTTCTTGCGGTCAGAACCCTGCGGCTGATACAACGGTGTGGCTAATATATGGATTCTTACTGCGAGCTTCATAGCGCCAATACGTTTTTTGCCTGGTCACAGCAGGCCGATTAAATTACAGAACAGGTCACAGTGGACCGAGGAAACTGTTGAAGTTACCAGTAAAGTAAATTCCCACGCACTAAATTCTTCAGATCAGTTATTTTGGCTTCATGCACACAACTCACAGAGAATCCACGAGGAAATGTGAACGACGCAGCTTTTAAGTTGAACGTCCAAAGGCTGGACTGCTGCGTGATGAAGAGGACAAGACATGCGCAAGTTTGCCTCGAGACCAAAGTGATGTTGAGAGGCTGTTCTGAGGCTGTTCCATTCTGACACTGAAGAAGACGACTTCAGTGGTCTTAGTGAGCAGGAGGAAGGTGAAGACGGGGATCACTGACTTTTAATCAGCCACGTTACTGCTGTTACTGCACTGTTTGAAAAAAAGCATTTATTTAATAAAAGGTTTTCAAAAATCTGTAAATATCTCATTATGGCTTATGCATGTATAAAATTAAAAATTCATTTAAATTTAGTGGGTGCGGCTAATATTCTGGTGCGCTTTATAGTCTGGAATTTACGGTAATATAAACTGGAGAAGGAAGCATCAATGAAGGGCTCTTAAAACATAAATAAAGGGCCAACAAGAGGAGGGAGAATTGTTAAACCCTCAATCACTGCTGGGAGGTGCTCCTTTAGTATAAACAAGTGATTTAGTCCTTTTACATATGTGAAATCAGCCAGGACAAAGTAACCAGCACATCTGTGAAGAAGAGCCAGCACCCTCTCTGGGGCTCTTTTCTTATCTTCAGGAAGCCTTTGACAGACCAAGTCTAACCATACATTTCCCTCCTCACGCTACTAAATGACGCCTCAACGCCGACAGCAGCAGCATCCCCGTGGCTCTAAACACAGACGGAACAGTCAGTTCCTCTGACGGGGGGGCGATGGGCTCCATCGTGAAGCTGCTGCTCTGCAGTCGCCAGTGGCGTCTGACTAATATCACAACACTCCACTTTACCTTTCAAAAACAAAAACCCACACATTTAGGCCGCGACAGACGTGGTGAAACGATGAAACCGCCGTCACCTCCGGAGCCGTTTGTCAAGTGAAGGTGTGTGGCTCTGCTCTGCACGTTAACGTCGGGCTGCGAGCTGATGGAGCGATACAACCTCAGAGGGAGCAGTTCAGTGTTTACTGATGGAGGTTTTTAACATGTACGGCTCTACCCCGCAGGCTCCGCCCACTCCACACACCGCTGTGAAGCAGAACTGCAGCCAGGGGGGATTGCATCATGCGCGCGCGTGTGTGTGTGTGTGTGTTGGGGCTTTTTACATTTTGCATTTTCAGAGCAGCTCCTACGTGGAGGCTCCATCCGCCCAGACGAGGAGCTGCAGTAGTGGATGAGTTGAAGACGACGTGAGGTCCTGCTTAATCACATAAAGTGTGTCGCCTTCGTCTCAGGTTACGCCGAGTTTCACCTGGCTTATCACCAACCTTCATCACTGTTCTAATGGATCTTCTGTTCATCACTGTTTTTTCTCCCACTCAGGGACGAGTGGTGGAAATTGCTACAGCTAAACCGCCTCCTTCACGCTGTCGATTATTAATGAGCGCTGTCCTTGAGAATATAAACAGGGTAAATAAATAAACAACAGAACCACAACCCCCCGTCAGTTCTCAGTTAAACTCGGCTTGGTTCTGTGTGTGTCTATGAATGAGAGATGATTCAACACCAACACAAACAAACAGGAGGTGATTTACGGCCCCGCAGCGCCCCCTGGAGGTCAGGGCAGAGACGAGCCTGCTGTGGCCTCAGGGTCACAAGTCCATCGTCGGGTAGAGCGGACCGCGGTGGGTCACCTACAAGGAGCAGCTCAAACCCACGACAACTACCTCACATGTCCACTGGATGTTTCCATGGAGACCTGCGCTGGGGGGGGACACCCCCGGGGATTCCTGCTTGTTCCTCCTCACACTTCTACCCCCCAACGTTGAGGTCTCCCAGCGGATCTACAGCTCCACCGTCACATCCCAGAAATAAAACCAGCCCTTTCCTGACATCCTTTAACTACCAGACCAGAGCTGAGGCTACTGGTGCCCCCCCAGTGCTGATGTCAGTCCCATCAAAGCGGATCCATACTGGGGCCGTGGATGGTCTGGTTCGTGCATAGCAGAGTTCAGGCTGGGCGGCTTTGTTACATCCAAAACACCAACATGGGGGTTCAATATTTGGATTTGGTGGATGTGGGAAAACAACGTGCCCCCCCCCCCCCCCACGCTGAGGCGACCTTGACTCAGACTCCTCCTCTGCTTTTTGATCATCACGCTCCAAATATAACAGGATGATGGGACAAACATACAGCATCTCTCAGCACTCCTGATTCACCCTCGTGTGTGTGTGTGTGTGTGTGTGTGTGAGGGGGGGGCTTACTTGTAGATACCACGTGCCATGTTTTCAATGTATTTGGCTTTATCTTGCAGGCCACAGTGGTAGTGGTAGGTCTTCACACACGCCTTTATCTCACACCCGATGGTAGCCCCCAGCTGGGTGCAGAGCGTGCATTTCTGGAAGAACGAAAAAAACCTCAGAGTCGTTTTCAGGCGAGCGGGACGTGTGTGTGTGTCTATGTGTGTGTGTGTGTGTGGGGGGGGGCTCTGTCTCACCATCCGCTTCCCCCGCTTGATTTCTTGGATCACCGTCTTCACGTCGAAGTTCCCGAACTCGGCCCTTGACGTCGTTGTCAGCTGCACCGTCCCCGAAGAGAAGAGCTACGTGGGGGGGGCACACGTTGACGCACACCTGCAGCGCAGGGCGAGGGCACGGCGAGGGCGGTGGGCGCTCTCTTACCATGCACTTGTAGTGCGCGGCCACCTTTTTGCAGTTGTCGGTGTGCAGCATGCCCCGGGTCTCGTTCTCCTCGTCGCCGGCGTGGCAAAAGCCGCAGCGCTGGCCGCCGTCTGCGGGACTGGCTCGGATGGGCGACCTGTCTCTCTGGGGGGGGGGGCGGAGCAAACAGAAGCAGCGTACAGCGAGCGGGCCGAAGTGAAGGCAGCGCAGGAGGGAGGAAGCGCCTTTACGTGTGAGGAGCTCTCCTCTTCTGCAGCCTGTGACGAGGTGGAGCGGGACTCCTCCGACTGCCCGCGGGACGCCACCTTGCCCCGCCCCTTCTCTAACTTCCCCCGTCCTCTGCTCTGGGGCGGTGACGCATCGGAATCGTTGGCCACGCCCACTTCTTCTTCTGGGGGGCAGAGAGCAGCACGGTGGGCGTGGTAGCGGTCAGCACAACAAGAGTGAAGGAGGGCGGCGGTACCTGGGGGGTCTTCTGGGGACGCGTCTCTGTGTTTGCGACAG
>CAJVRN010000012.1:87500-112500 GCA_911728415.1 Lagocephalus sceleratus | reverse complement strand
ACACACAAAGACACATACATGCACACTCACACACACATACAAATATATACACACATGTATACACACACATACACAGAGACAGACAGACACACACAGAAACACACACACACACACACATATATACACACATGTATACACACACATACACAGAGACAGACAGACACACACAGAAACACACACACACACATGCACAGAGACACACAGACACACACTGAAGACACACAGACACACACAACACACAGACACACACACACACACACACTCCTCTAACCTCGATCTGTGACTGAATGACGATGTCACCTATACAGTCCCCATGTTCGGCCTCCTGGGGGAGGGTTTGTTTGATCTGGGGGGGGCAGGCTGGTGCAGGTACTAGTTAAGGCCATAACTAGTCGTTGAGCCACAGGTTGGGTTGGTGGACGTGGCTCTGATGTGTGTGTGTCCCTCTCCGCCTGTGTGTGTGAGTATTTCAGGCTCCTGGTGGAGAGGATCAGGAAGCTCCACCACCCCCCCCCCAGCCATGCCGTTCCCCTTCGGGAAGTCTCAGAAGAGCCCCGGCGAGGTCGTGAGGGCTCTAAAGGACAACATGGCGCACCTGGAGAGGCTGGACGCCGCCGACAAGAAGTGTGAGAAGGTGAGCAGCGCCCATGTCCCGGCGCCCCCCCCCCGCGTGGCCCGGCCGTTGACGGTGCGCCCCCCCCCCCCCCCCCAGGTGGCGGAGGAGGTGTCCAAGAACCTGGGCTCCCTGAAGGAGGTCATCTCCGGGACGGGGGACAAGGAGCCCCAGACGGAGGCGGTGGCGCAGCTGGCCCAGGAGCTCTACAACACCGACCTGCTGATCTCGCTCATCGCCAACCTCCAGAGGATCGACTTTGAGGTGGGGGCCGCTGGAGCACCCGCCCGGCCGAGGCACGCGTGTGTGTGAGGACGTGTGTGAGGACGTGTGTGTCCCCTCACAGGGGAAGAAGGACGTGGTCCACTTGTTCAGCAACATCCTGAGACGTCAAATCGGATCTCGAATCCCGACGGTGGAGTACATCAGCTCACACCCCCAGATCCTCTTCATGCTCCTGAAAGGGTGAGTCCCCCCCCCCCAGCCCGACCCCCGTCGGAGGATGCGTCCGAGCTTCGGCGCTTTTCGTTCCGTGCTGCGCTCTTCCGTGTTCCGTGTCTTACAACAATTCCCGGAGACACAAGTGCAGACTTGTCGTCTCGGCGTTCCTCGGAGCGGCTGAGGGAAGATCTGTGATCCCAGACGCCTGAACGAGGGATGTCTGAACTCGCCTGAAGGCCGCTCAGCCGTGACACGACGCTGGGGCGGGCGTGTGTGTGGGTGTGTGTGTGAGTGTGTGTAGGAATCAGAGTGTCATGAGTAGGACCCCCCCCCCCCAGCAGGAGGCCCAGGTCTCCATCATCAGACCTGGTTACCCACCTTTAGACCCAGTCCAGCAGGGGACTGTGCTGATGGTGTGTGTGTGTGTGTGTGTGTGTGTGTGTGTGTGTGTGTGTGTGTGTGTGTGTGTGTGTGTGTGTGTGTGTGTGTGTGTGTGTGTGTGTGTGTGTGTGTGTGTGTGTGTGTGTGTGTGTGTGTGTGTGTGTGTGTGTGTGTGTGCCCCCCACAGGTATGAGAGCCAGGAGGTGGCCCTGAACTGTGGCATGATGCTGAGGGAGTGTCTGCGCTACGAGCCCCTGGCCCGGACGGTGCTGCTCTCTGAGGACTTCTTCTGCTTCTTCCGCTACGTGGACCTCTCCACCTTCGACATCGCCTCGGACGCCTTCGCCTCCTTCAAGGTCCCCCCCTTTGTGCACGTTCTCTCCTCTGAGCTCCTCTCTAACGTCTCCTGCCCCCCCAGGACCTCCTCACCAAACACAAGGCCATCTGTGCCGAGTTTCTAGAGAAGAATTACGACAGGGTGAGTTGAGAGTCTCTGGGTCGTCGTTTAGGCTTTTGACCCCCCCCACCATTAATCCCCCCCCGTTAACCCCCCATAGGTGTTTACGGAGTACGAGAAGCTCCTGAATTCTGAAAACTACGTGACGAAGCGTCAGTCTTTAAAGGTAACGCTGCACTTCTGCCTGACTGAAGCTCCAGCCTCCACTCACCTGTCTCCTCCCTCCCTCCCTTTCTTCCTTCCTTCCTCCCTCCCCTCCTTCCTCATGCCCCCCCCAGCTCCTGGGGGAGCTTCTCCTGGACAGACACAACTTCACTGTCATGACCAAGTACATCAGTAAGCCTGAGAACCTGAAGCTGATGATGAACCTCCTGAGGGACAACAGCAGGAACATCCAGTTTGAAGCCTTCCACGTCTTCAAGGTAAACCCCCCCCCACACCTCACACACACACACACACACACACACACCCCCCGTTGAGGCACCGTGTGGTTTGCGTCTGAAGGTGTTTGTGGCCAACCCTAACAAGACCCAGCCCGTCCTGGACATCCTGCTGAAGAACCAGGCCAAGCTGGTGGACTTCCTCTGCCACTTCCAGACCGACCGCTCGGAGGACGAGCAGTTCTACGACGAGAAGAACTACCTGATCAAGCAGATCCGGGACCTCAAGAGGCCCGCCGCGCCCGAGGAGGCCTAACGCCGGCGCCCGGGGGAGGGGGTGGCGACCACGCGGGCTTTGACGCGCCTTGATTTTAACCGGGAAGTGTAACGTTATGTCCTTCACCTGCCCGCCCCCCCTAACGCGGGGGCGCTTTAGGGGGGGCGGGAAGCGTCGCCGAGGCCGCGGCCGCTCCCCGCGAAGCGCTCTGGCCACGCCAGGCCGCGAAACTGTTACCTCTCCACCATGGCGTTGCCGGCGGATCCCCTCGAGAGGCGCCTCGCCGCTCCCCTCTGTAGTTTAGAACGAGCCGAAGGAAACGTCGACCCCCCGTGTGTGTGTGTGTGTGTGTGTGTGTGTGTGTCTGTTCCCCAGTGTGGCTCTCTCCTCTGGTCGTAGTTGAACTCGTTGAGCTGTCGCTGTAGCGGGTCGATGTGGTGGTGTGAGGCCGGCGGTTGCGTGGTCGTGTCGGGGGGGGTCGTTTGAGGGGTGAGGGGTGAGGGCTGTACTGGATGTACAGGAAGAGAAAATCAAAGCCAGGGATCGATGGGCTGCGCTGGGACTAGAGAGTCTGGAACGAGGCATCAGATAGTGCTGCAGGGTAGCCCCCCCACACACACACACACACACACACACCCGCCCCCCACCCATTGATCCCCCCCCAGAGCGCTCCAGTTCACCCCCACGCTGCACACCAGCCCAGCGGGCGTTTCTTTGGATGCTCCTGCGGTTTACACACCACGGTCCTCCACCACCACTCACAGCCATACGTCACCCGCTCACCATTAACAACACGAGCGGTGGAGAACACACACGCACACGCACACACACACACACACACACACCATAAACACTGTAACTTGTAGGCCTGAGCTTATTTTGGGAGGAGCACTGAATTTAGTTGTGCGCATAATTTAGTTTTCCCGCTTTTAATGACGCCTTTGAACCGGTTTGCCTTACTTTAGCCGATGCCTCTGAGCAGAGATGTGGATTTTCACGAGCGTTGCGTCTCCTCGGAGACCCGGGGGAGTCCGCTGGCTCAGCTTTTGGTGAGCTCACATATTCTGTTCTATTCTATATTTGTCTTCTATTATTTTATTGTTGAGGTTTTTGACTGACGGGTGTTGGAAAAAAAAAATTCCCCTCTAAGGAAAAGGAAAAAGAGTTCTCATTAGAATCAAATTTAATTTTAATTCAGAAGATTTTCTTTTTACCAAGTTGCTGATAATCATTTAAAAACAGCTCAATAAATGTAAAATGGAAACAGTTCTTTGATTTCTTTGATGCATAGGAAAGCCCGGGAGTCTGTGCTGGGCAAGAAACAGTCAGATGTGTGCAGCATTATCCCAGATACTACATACTTTTTACTTCAAACACACACACACACACACACACACACAGAAATGTGAGTCCAGCGGGCCAGAGGGAAGAGCGCTGCAGTGCGCCGTGTTTCCACCGGGGGGCGCTGTCGCCCGTAGGTGTGTGTGTGTGTAACTGTACCTCCTGTTGTGGTTCTATTAAATCCTCGTGTAGAAGATTAACACGGCCTCTTTCCGTAAATATTTGCTGTGCCTTTGAGGGTCCCTGCCTTGCCCTCCTTTTGCTCCTTTTGCTCCTCGCTGGATCAGAACTCTTTTTTTCACCGAGGTCGGTGGCCTGTACATAAATCTATTAAAGTGTGGACGCAGGTATTAAAATGGAAAAAAAAAAGTGCTGGAATTCGGTTGTGCGTGCGTGTGTCCGGGGGTTTGGTTGACTAAATTCTTCCATTTAGGTTTTGCTGTAGACTGATGACCTCGGTGGAGACGGGGTCAAAGGTCACCTCTGACCTGTGACAAACCTGAGAGGGCCTGAACCCAATAAAGGTTTCCTTCTTTTAAGAGCTGCTCCTCTGGTCTTTCTTCTTCTCCCTGATGGATGCAGGGGGGGCATAAGGGGCCGTGTGTGTAGGTGTGTGTAGGTGTGTGTGTGTGATTAGACGTGAGGACCTTAATGAATCAACACAACCTTCAGTCCTGACGCCCTCGTGCAGCTCGCTCGCCCTCCATCAGCAGAGACAGATCAATAACCAGTGACCCCGCGGCCCCCTCTGTGGGGGTGGGGTTGGTGAAGTCACCCCTCCTCCAAGCCTGAACTGGGGAGCCCCCCCCCCCACAGTGGGACACATTCCACCGACCCGGAGGTGCAACACGAAGCCTCCCCACCGCCCTGGAGGATCAATGCAGGCTTCCGGTGACCTCTATGGGCTTTTCCCTCCTCCTGATGAGGCAGACGCTCCTTCTTCTCCTTCTTCTCCTTCTTCTCCTTCTTCTCTTTCTTTTCTTTCTTCTCCTTCTTCTCCTTCTTCTCTTTCTTCTCCTTCTTTTCTTTCTTCTCTTTCTTCTCCTTCCCGCTCGTCCCATCCGGCTCCAGCAGGAGTCCCGGGCTTTCCTCGTGGGGAGGGGCTCTAAGGTCCAGGCGAGGGGCGAATCTCCGCGACGCGCAGCAACCTGTGGGAACAGGTTAGTGGGGGGGGCACCGGGGGCCAGCCGGGTCCACCCTGAGCTGGACTGGTCCAGAACCAGTGCTACTGGGAGCGCCCGCGTGTGACTGGACATGGGAACGGGACGGGGCAGACTGGAGAGTAGATTATGTGGGGGAAGGGTCGACGGGGGTTAAAGGTCACAAACCTCCTGGGCTTTCTCTGACCAGCGCGAGCCCACTCGGGCTGAGCCCACCAGTAGAACCAGCAGAACCAGTCCCTGGCTCTGGGTCCGCGGGGCGCGCTTCAATTGGGCTTCGACGCCGCAGGAGGAAGGAGAATCCGGCCGAGAGGAGGACTTTTGCGCGGGGGACGCGCCGCCGACGCCCCCCCCCACCAGGACCACGACCAGCCCCCACAAAGAGGAAACGATGCTCCCGCAATTTCATGCATGGCGGAACTTTTTGTTGGTTCAGCCAGGAGCGCCATGGCGCAGGCAGGAGCGGGAGCGGGTCCGAGCCTCCCAGCGGAGCCCCACGGTAGGCCGTCTGTCCCCGGTTAACCCCCCCCAGGACGGGTTAGGAGCTGAGAGGTCTCGGTTAATCCCGGGTCCGGCGCTGGTGTCCAGACCCGACCACCGAGCTCTCTCAATGGCCCCGTCGGTCTTCGCGTCGACGCGCGGCTCTGATCCCGGATCAGTTTTATAGAGGCCGGTTACGGAACAGGATAAACGGGGACTTCATTAATTAGATTAATTGTGTGTGTGTGTGTGTGTGTGTGTGTGTGTGTGGGGGGGGGTGATTCAAGCCGTTATGATCGCTCTCGGGGCGCGTAAACGCGCAACTGGACCTCTGAGTAACAAACTCTGGCGCCTCTGAGCTCGTCTGACCTCCGAGCGCAGCCTTAACCTCAACCTAAAGCATTAAACACAGGTGCGTTAGTGTGCCCCCCCCCGCGGCTCTGATCCAGGGGGCCTGACGGGGTCGTGCCGTCCCGATGAGCCGTTGGGGACAGGAGCTCCTCCAGGTTGACGTCAGCCATGTTCGATGCGCGTCCCCGCGTAAGCGCGCACTCTTTCCTCGTTCATTCAAACCAAAGCCTCGTGCGTGATCCTCCGCGTCATTAAAGGGTTTTGTCTTGCAGCCCCCCCCAGGCCGGAGCGGCCCCCCTCCCTGAGAGCCTCGGCCCCCCAGCTAAGGTGCATCTAGTGTAGTTAGTGAAGTAGCTCAGCGTCTACTGCGCTAGGTGCCCCTTCTGGCTGGAGGACCGATGCCTTCTTCAGAACAACCTGCGGGCTGCTGGTCACAGAGACCCCCCCTCAGGTCGGGGGGGGGTCCTCTCTGCTCACTGGCGCCTCCACCCAGCTCTTCACTCAATGTTATATTTGTATTTTTCACCTTAAAGTTGACTCAGCTGTGTTGAGTGTTCAGTGGAGGGTCGAGGGGAGTTTACCAGAGGAGGGTCTGACCCCCCCCCCCCCCCGTGCAGCCTGCCCATCCTCAAGGTGGGACTCTGATGGTTAACGGTGAGTTTTGTTGGTTTGCTGTCAGCTTCTGCTACTTTCCGCTGTGCAAATCCACGCAAAGCTCTCCGTCTCCCAGCCGCGCGCCTTCACCCCCCCCCCCCCCCCCCCACACACACACACACACTCTCAAGGCTTCTCCTCCCTCTGCTGGATGGATTCGCCTTTTGAACCGTTTCCGTCGGTGCAGATGGCATCAGGATCTCCCACCGCGCAGCGCGCTGCTGTTTGGTGCCGGCCGTCGTGATCACAGAGGCTCTCCTCACGCCTTTACGAATTGATGAAGTTTTTGAAGCCCCGGCAGAGGAAGGAGCGGCCGCTAGGTGGCGCCATTCGCGCGCGATTAGAGACGCTGTTTCGAGCCTGTTGGATAAAAAAATAAAGTGCCGCCTCAGAGAAATCATATTAATACACACGCATGCTGCTTAAGTGTTGAACACGACCGTCTGTGCTCACTCTTCTTGGTTTAAAGGCTCGATTTGTGCTCCTGCCTCACTTTCTGTGGTAGAACAATAAAAGATCAAAGCCCCAAAGCTTCAAAGCGTGCGCGTGGTTCTTGTTGCAGCCCCTTCCCTCCCAGCATCAGCCGGGGCGCGTCGCGGATCTCCGCTCCTGCAGCCATCTGCAGGAATCCCGTTACAACCCCCGCGACGACGGGAGGGGGAGGTGGAGGAGGTGGGGGCTCCTGACGCGCGCTCACGGCGTGTGCGCGCATCCATTCGGGGGCCAGTTCGTCTGCGCGTCACATCAGAGTCGGTGTTTCAGGTGTGCGCGGAGCCACAACTTCTCAGCAGCGGAGCGGCGGAACGCAGAGGCTGGACCGAGGACCCCCACCGGACTGTTGGGTTCACCCCCCCCCAAACCCCCCCCAGATCATCTGTGAAGCGCGGGAAGATGCCGATCCGAGCCGCAACGGGAGCTGCACCCTCACCCCCCAGCGCGGACACGGCTCCCCCCTGAAACTCTGAAGTTGCCTCGGTTCTCCTCGACCCCGGCCGGCCGCCATGGACGCGTCTCCGGCCCGCTGCGCGCTGCTCCTGTGCGCCCTCCTGCAGCTCTGCGCCCCGCTCGGAGGACAGGTGCCCAACTGTCAGGACGTGCGCGCGGCCTTTCACTCCGTGCACCCGGGCTCCAAGTTGGTCCCGGAGAGCCCCGTCTCAGGTACAGAGCCTCCTCACTCCCGTCGGGATGTAAATGCGGCAGCTGCGCAAAAGTTGACCTGAGTTGTGTGAGGGTCGCGTCTCAAAGACGAACAAGATCAAAGCGGCTCCTGTTGTGTCTCATTCAAGTAACTAGTGAAAATATTCAGGGACATTTGAACATATTTGACATATATGTGTGTGAATAATTCGAATTTTTGGTTGATTCTTCTCATTTGGTCCAGTTTTCAGCCACGTTCTAAAGCAGTTATCTGGTTGTTCCCGGTGACCACCCAGAGACAGATGTGTTCAGATCAGAGATGTAGATGTCAGTTTTCTGCTTCAGCACCAACATTTGGTCCAGGGGAACTTTTCTCCGCCTCCTCAGACACCAGCACGCTCTTCATTCTTTCATGACCAACAGTCCTCATTAAACACAACAGGAGGACTCGTCTTCCTCCCCAAATGTGAGGAAGAGGAGCTGCAGCTGTGTCTGCGGCGGGGCTGAAGAATCAGCCAGCTCACAGTCATTACTCAGACGAGATCAATGCAGCGGAGCTGATAATTCATCCCAGCCAGTTAAGAGGCAGGTTGTTCTACACAGTCCCACGACGCCCGGGGGCCTGATTAATCTGCTGCTTCTGATTTCATTAAGTGACGGCAGAACAATAATGGCCACAATGATAGAGCACCAAAGAAAAACGCACACTGATGGATTTCACGTGTGATTAAATGGTGCAGACGGCAGAGTGGATACAACGTAAACGCCTGTTTAGGCTGGGATTAAAGAGTTAAAGGTCAGGGTGCACGTCAAAATATCCATGGATCCACGAGAGTGTTCAAGGAGGGTGTGAGAGCGGATAAGAGGGGTGGAATATCGTATTTCAGTGTAACAATTTCTCAGTTTGCAAAGAAAAACAAAGTCTTTCAGAATCTGACAGCCGTGCTGCACAAGCGTCTGATACATCTCCACAGCACAAAAGATTTTGTAGCAACGAGGCTCGAAATCTGCAGCGAGGCAGCGTCAGCCTTGTAAATCTGATGGAGTTCATGGAACGAAGCTCAGACAAAGCTGATGGTTGTTGCTTTTCATTTGTCTGTGACCACAGTTCAGCCACAGCCAGAGGAAGACGAGGCGAGATTAATTGGGTTTGAAAAAGACTTTAACAGTTGTCACATTTGTGCTGCATCTGTGGAGCTGCCTGCTCACAGTCATCTCTACAGCTCACCGTTACCTGAGTTACCACACACAACAGTAATACAGTAATACGACTGTTACCACGCACAACAACAGTAATATGACGGTTATCACACACAACAACAGTAATATGACTGTTACCACACACAACAACAGTAATATGACGGTTATCACACACAGCAACAGTAATACGACTGTTACCACGCACAACAACAGTAATATGACGGTTATCACACACAACAACAGTAATACGACTGTTGCCACACATAACAACAGTAATACGACTGTTACCACACACAACAACAGTAATATGACTGTTATCACACACAACAACAGTAATACGACTGTTACCACACACAACAACAGTAATACAACTGTTACCACGCACAATAACACACACACACCAACAGTAATATGACTGTGCTAACATGTACACAAAAATAATACAGTATTACAACTGTTTTACGATGTACACAACAACAATAACGTGACTATGTTACCACATACACAACAACAGTAATATCATTGTTACCATGTACACAACAATAATATGAATGTTACCACACACAACAGTAATACAACTGTCACCACATAAACAACAACGTAATAGGGCTGTGTTACCACACAGACAACCGTATTACATCTATTTTACCAAGTACACAACAACAATAATACGACTGTGTTACCACATACACAACAACAGTAATACGACTGTGTTACTATATACACACCAATAAGACGAATGTTACCACACACAAAAGTGCTGTTATCACGTAAACAAAAGTAATATGACTGTTATCACACACAACAGTAATATGACTGTTACCACAGACAAAACAGTAATAAAACTGTTGCCACACACAACAGTAATAAAACTGTTGCCACATACATAACAGTAATCCGACTTTGTTACCACATACACAACAGCAGTAATATGATTGTAACCACACACACAACAGTAATATGACTGTGTTACCATGTACACAACAACAGTAATATGACTATGTTACCATGTACACAACAGTAAGACGACTGTTACCACATACACAAAAACAGTAATACGGCTGTTACAACACACACAACAGTATTACGACTGTCTTACCACACACAACAACAGTAATACAACTGTTACAACACACACAACATTATTACGACTGTCTTACCACACACAACAGTAATATGACTGTGTTACAACGTTTACTGTGTACACAACAGTATTACGACTGTGCTACCACACACAAGAATATGACTGTATTATCACGCAAACAACAACAGTAACATGACTGTGTCACCACAAACACAACAACATAATGTGCTGATTTCTCCTGTTGAAAGTGCCTCGAGGTCAGATTTAAGTCGTGTGTGTGTGTGTTGGTGAGGCTCAGCTGCAGGTGGGGCTGCACAGCTTATGAGAAACACTCCAATAAAAGACCAGTTTGCGTGACTACACCAAACTGCTGCACCATGTCCAGAGTATCAGACTTCTGTCATCCTCATCCTCGTTATCATGTTCATCATGCTCATCTTTATCATCAGCCTCATCTTCATCATCCTCCTCAACCTCATCATCCTTAGCTTCATCATCATCATCATCATCATCATCATCATCATCATCATCATCATCCTCATCCTCATCTTATCACCATCCCCATTCTCTATTCTTCATCCTCATCATCCTTTTCATCAGGCCGGCCTGCAGGGAGTCGTCATCATCCTTATCTTCATCCTCAGTATCGTCATTATCATCCTCCTTTCTTCATCCTCATCAACATTATCTTCATCATACTTATTTTCATCCTATCATCATCATCCTCCTTGTCATCATTATCTTCATCATCATCATCATCAACATCCTCATCCTCATTATCATCATTATCTTCATCCTCATCATCAACCTCATCATCAACCTCCCCATCAATATCTTCATTTACATCATCTTCATCTTCATTAACACTTGTCATTAACATCATCATCATCCTTCTCATCATCATTATCTTCATCCTCATCATCCTCATCATCTTCATCCTCATCCTCTTCCTCATCACCACTAATTGAGATCTGTCATTTCCAGTCACCCTGTACTGGCCTTAAGCTCAGGGTTTCCACCGTCCTCAGCTTCTTTACTTTTGTCTTAATGAGCTGTTTTTTTCAGCCTCTCAAGCATCAAATATTCGGTCTGTTTCTTCACTTTCAGCACATTCTGATCCTCTTCCTCATGTTGTGTCTCATCTCTGCTTCATCATCTCCTCTAATTCACACAGACTATCAGACGGTATCATCCTCTAGAATAGTTTTCAACTTTGTAGGGAAGAAGTCAACACGGGAGCTTTGGTGGTTGAACCGGAACATCTGAGGCTCGACGAGCTCCAATCTGGAGCACTGCTCGCTGCGATTTTCCAGCAGTCCACTTTTTTTGGTGGGATGTGGAGATGTGAAGTAGCCAGTGAGATGAAGTGCTGTGTGGGAGAGGTGGCTGAGTCAGAGACGTCCGCAGGAAAGGCGGCACAATCCGAGTAATGCTGTGTGTGGAGCCAGCAGGCAAAACAGGCGCCGTTTCATCTACCACAGCGGTGGAAGCGGAGCGGCCCTGGTCCACCCGACACCTCGGCGAGACTGTTGCTGTGGGCGGATGCTCAGGTCCAAGGCTCTAGAGAAACCCTCCACCCCAGCAGGGGTGTAGATGAGGGGGGTCAGGCAGGTCCCCGGGATCTGAGAGGACACGGTTGGGATAGGGCACACACACACACACACACACACACACACACACACACACACACACACACACAGTATCCAGTGAGGACCTTCTTAGACATAATGTATAACCTAGGTCTGGACCCTCCAACAGTCCTTTGAAGTCCTTCTCTCTTTGTGAGGACTTTCAAAATACATTACCCAGCTCCTGATCTTGATTCTAAACACAATTCTAACCTCGACATGTGAAGTTGTGAGGACCAGACAAATCTTTGATAGTAGAATGACTATTTTTGTACTCAGTATGTAGCAAGTACAAGAACACACACACACACACACACACACACACACTCAGCCTGCTGCTGCTCCCTTGAACACATTATCACAGTACTGAGCAGCACTTGTCTGTGGTTTGTTTCTACCTTTTGGAGGCACTCAGACCAGAGCTCAGACCAGAGCACCGCCAGCATCTGCATCAGATGTTGCAGTTCTGTAGATCCGCTGGTCCTTTGTCTCCTGTTTCCATGAAGTGACGCTGGGTCATTGTGCCCCAGAGAGACAGCCAGCCAGAGCCCCCCCGTGTGTCGACTCAACACTGGTACCTCATATATAATTTATGCTGGTAACGAGCAGCTTTTAACATATTCTATATCTTTATACAACTTGTTTTTCCCCGTGGTCCTCGTCATTAAACTTGCATAGTTTCAGCTTTCTAATTGGTGCTGGGGAAGTTCACCCTGCAGATCTGTCCCCGTTCCCCTGCCTGCTAGAGGGCCGGGGGCCTCCGGGACCCCCGCTGGGCCCCCCCCACGCCTTTCAGCCGTAACCTTTAACTGGGCGAGTCTGCCCCGTCAGTCCCGATTCCATGCGTGTAGGCTCGATGTTCAGGCAGCGCCGTCCGGAGGCCGTGACATGTTACGATCCTGTGGTAAACATGGAATTTTAATGACCCTACCCCCCCCCCCACAGAGACGACTAAAATAGCAGTTGTTTATCACACTGACGGCAAACGGAGGATGCACAACTTCAAACCGTGCCGGGTAATGAAAAGGCCTTTATTTATCTTAGAGTGACTAGTTTCCTAAAGTGTAGTGTGGGTGGTGATGTGAGGATTCTGGACTAAACTTGTTACTCATACAGAGAAAACGGTGAATGGGGGCACAGAGGAGAGTCTAAACGCATCAGACTGGGCTTTGTTGTTCGGGAAATTTACATTTAAATAGTCTGCAGCCCTCCGTCTGGTCTGTCTGTGGCTCTGGGAGAGAATCACAGGTCACGACACCGTTAATAGCTCCTTTTAATTACTCAATATCGGCCTGGTGGAGAGGTGTTCTGAAGCCTAATTGTTATTAAACGCAAGGGAGGCGAAGTGAAACCAGCGGCGAACAAAAGCGAGCAGGGATGACAGCGACTAAGAGGGAGAGAGCGGGAGTGGAGGAGCCACGAGCCCCCAACGAGAGGAAAGAGAGGAGCAGGAAGCTTATTCCCACGTGAGCTGCCAGTCAGGAAGAAAGCTTTATTTAGACGTTGTGATTTTATTATTTGTGAATCTCTGGAGGGAGCCCCCCCACCTTGAACCCCCCCCCCGGTTGTTGTGGAACTTGCGTAATGAAGTGCATTTATCATCTGCAGCGCCACAGTCTGTCACTCTCTGCAGCGGATAATTGCTGAGCCTCCGTCGCTGGTGCTCACCTCACCTGCGCTCACAGCTCAGGCTTCTGTTTGGACCCCCGGAAACGACCTTGATCCCCTCGCCCCCGTCTGAGACGCGGAGGCCTCATCTGCTCCAGATGTGGGAGGTCCTCCTGCTGCCGCTTGTGCAGATCCAGGCTCCAACGCCTCGACAGAGATGTTCTCTTTTCATGCGAGGATAAAGTCCTCGACGCGCGCCCACCATCCAGCCCCCCCTCAAATTAATCACTCTTTTATTGTTGCCTCCTCGCGCAGCCGACACTCCCCAGATGTTTGTTTAGCGCCATCAATCAGACCCTCGTCAGTGACAACGCTCAGACAACCCCGAGATGTACAGAGACTGGAGAGCACAGTAGAGCTGCGGGCTTCAGCAGAGCTTTCAACAGTCATATGTGGGGAGAAGGAGAGTGTGTGTGTGTGTGTGTGTGTGTGTGTGTGTGTGTGTGTGGGGGGGCTCATCTTTGTATTTAACCATCAGATGTGCATGCCCTATTTATGTCTCTGTGAAGTCGTGTACATGGGGGTGATTTGGGACTAGGCTGGAGATGTATAGCTCGTCTTTACACACACACACTCACACACACACACACACACACACACACACACACACACACACACACACACACACACACACACACACACACACACACACTGAGCTGTTAGGGGAACAGGTCCTGAATGAGTTGTGGATGTAAATGAGAGCATCGGTGAAGGATCGGGAGTTGGGCGCAGGAATGTTTGTTCTGTGGTGTTTCTAGTTTTTAAGTTTCGATCCCTTTGGTCAAGTCCCTATCGACCCCAGACGTGACCTCTGCCCCCCTCCCTCAGGTGCCGACCTTCAGGTGTGCCAGACCAAAGGCCCGACCTGCTGCTCCAAGAAGATGGAGGAGCGCTACCAGGTGGCGGCGCGCAGCAGCATGGAGGCCGGCCTGCAGGGAGTCAGCGCTCGGCTCAAGCTCCTCATCATCCAGAACGCCGCCATCTTCCAAGGTAGGGGGGGTCTGGGGGTGGCGGGCTCTGGGGGGTGGGGCCTCCTGGGAGTTCGGTTCCGTCAGTAGTGGTCCTGGAATCTGTTTATGGGTGAGAGACGTCAGACATGGTGGAGTGTGTGTGTGAGTGTGTGTGAGTGAGTGTGTGTGTGTGTGTGTGTGTGTGGTGTGTGTGTGTGGTGGAGATCTAAGGCGAGGAGATCAAGGGGGAGATCTGTGGAGCGTTCAGGCCGACCTGCAGCTGGAGCTCCGCCTCTGACTCACGTCCATGTCCACGTGATGTCCTGACAGCCTAGAGAGGACGCTGATCAGAGTCCCCGTCCCCCCCCCGCCCTCGGCAGGGGACCGGGGACGCGGGGCGAGGCGCCGACACGGCAATTAAAGCGCGGGGTTTAAGGGGGCTGGGGGGGTTTGGGCCCGCTCTGAGCGGACTGAGGCTCTTTCCTAGAAGGGGCTCGATGGTAATTGCTTCAGCAGAGCGCTCTGGAGACGTCCCCAAACAGCCCTGGACTCCAATCCTTTTAACATCCTGGTCTTATCTGCTTCCCTCTACTTCATTTTCACCCCCCCCCGACTCTTCCTCCTCCCTGGCTGTTCTGCTGCTGCTGGGAATTGAGAGCATGTCTTGTTTGCAGTCTTCTTCTCCGTCTCCTCTCTTCGCCGCTCGCTCCTGCCAAAGATCAAAGGGCCTCCCTTCTTCTCCTCACTCTCTAATCTGCCAGCGCTCTCTCCATCCCTGCCCCCCCCCCCCTCCTACCTGCCCTTCTCTGTTTCCCAAGCTTGAGTACACCAGAGATTTCCACCTTTTTGAAGCTGACTTCTCAGGGCGATGGATGAAATAATGGCTCTGCCTATCGCTGTGTTTGAGTCTGAGACGTCCACTCCAACAGGAGGCTGTCCTCAGGTCACTGACAGGACGCAGGTGAGACAGGATGCAGGTGAGACAGGACAGGATGCAGGTGAGACAGGACGCAGGTGAGACAGGACAGGATGCAGGTGAGACAGGACGCAGGTGAGACAGGACACAGGTGAGACAGGACGCAGGTGAGACAGGACAGGACGCCGGTGAGACAGGACGCAGGTGAGACAGGACGCAGGTGAGACAGGACGCAGGTGAGACAGGACGAGCGTGACCGCGGGGCCTCCCTGTCCTCCTGTAACGAGCCTCGTCTCCTCTCAGAGCACCAAGCGCTGATTTCCTAGTTGTGTTTCCTCCTCCTCTTTGGTGTCATGTGACCCCGCCTTAGTGGATCATAACGTTACTCCATAATTGCGTTCCATCGGGCGGGCCGACTCAAGCCGATGGGGCGTAAACCACGGCGGGGGGCGAGCGGTTAAAGCGTTCCATCGTTCCCTGCTGCTGCACGCCGCCATGAAAGATTGATCCGAGGACAATGAGGAGGCCGCTCCACCCTCAGGCTGAGCTCCAGACGCTCCCTTACCTGCTGCTCTGCTCCCCTCAGGAGCGTTTTCATCTTTGTCTGAGGTTTGTTCCGATGAACTGGCCTGTCTGTCCAGACAGATGTTTGCCTCTGGAACCATGGACGCTCCGCTCTCTGGCTGTAACCGCGCGGTGCGAGAGGAGGCGGAGCCCCGCGCGGGTCAGACCCCAGACCTTGAGTCGGGCTTTGAACGAGCCGATCCAGAAGGCTCTGAAGCTTCTGTGTGATTCTCTCTGAAGTGCATCAGACGAGGTCCTCTGCACATCTGGTTACATCTGGAGCTGCCGTCACGCTTCCAGTCAGCACATACGTGTGCTGCGGCGCTGCTGGGCGTGTCCTCCTGTCCTCGCTGGCGTGTGCACAAATGAGGCGTAACGAGGGCGGAGGAGTACAGGACGGAGCTGTTTGTCCTCAGCTCAGGTCAGCTTGATCCCCCCTCACCTGTCTGCCTGATGGAGCACCAACATCCCAAACCTGACATTCTGTCTGACTGACGGCCCTAATTGTTGTTTCCGCGGAGACGTGTCCTTCAGGGGGGCGGCGCCGCAGCGCCCGCGGCCAGATGGCGCCTCACCAGCGAGATTACCGTCGTTTGGACCCCCGGAAAAACGGGGCTGCGCGTAGAACGAGCCGAGGGCCGAGCGACGCTTTCATGCTCTGTTTCATCACAGCGAGAAGCGAGAAGCAACCCCTCGCCCCCCCGGGGGGAGTGTGTGTGCGCGCGTGTGTGTGTGTGGGGGGATTACTCCTAATGTCAAGTCCACGGTGTGCAGAGGGAAGTTCAGGACTTCATATCGGAGTCTGTGTGATATTCGCAGTGAAAAAGTGGGACAGCTGGCCCGGCGCTCCTCGATGTGCGGAAGGCGTGCACAGTGGGGCGTTGGAAAACAGGTCTGGATTGGACCACTTTCACACAGCATGAGGGATGGCGCCAGGCGGGGGTCCGTCTCCGCTCCGTACATGATGAGGAGTTTGGGAGGACGCGCGTGTCTTTTTAACCAACATAACGACACCAGAGGACCTGTGGCGCGCACGCACACACACACACACACACAACACATACACACACACACACACACACACACACACACACACACACACACACACACACACACACACACACACACACACACACACACACACACACACACACACACACACACACACGCGCACACACTCACACACACACACACACACACACACACACACACACACACACACACACACACACACACACACACACGCGCGTGAGGAAAAGTTGTCTGAAGTTTGGGGAGGTCTCTGGTGTCCTTGAGACCCTCCTTCCTCGCAGCCTGACACGTCAGCATCTCATTAGCAGTCCGAAAAAACGGGAACTCCATCGACTTCTTCTGGGTGGATTCTAATTACTGTACGTGTAGAGGGAACGAGGACGGCGGCGGCGGGGGGGCGACCTTGACTTGAGTTTGCCCTCGTTTGTCTCCCGTGGTGCTGAATGGACGTTCGCCATGGCAGCGGCCCAAACGAGACGTGGCAGGAAGCAGCTGAGGCAGGACCTGGCAGGCCTCTCCGTCCAGCGCACAATCATCGGGATCGGATCTCGCTGCCTCCCGACTTCAGCCCAGCCTCATCCCCGCCGGCCCGGGCGTCCTGCCTGAGAGGACCCGGCCCCCCCCGGTCCCCCCCGGCCCCCCCCCGGCCCTCGTCCTTCGCCGAGCTCCTTTCTCTTGTGATTTTGGAGTAATTGAATATGTGTGGGAGCGGGTGCCTGCTGTGATGACTGAAGTTGTTTACCCACTGCCCTGGGCTAATCTAATAACATAATTACGGAGAGAGGCACTTTTACCATGTCCAATGGATTTCTCCGAGCATCATTTACCACACGTGGGTGGGGGGGGTGTACCAGCCATTACAACATCTTATTTTATCAACTTATAAATTGATTTAGACTTTTTTCCCCTTGCATTTCATCATTATGCATGGCCTCTTTGTTTGCTTGTAATTGTATTTTCTCAACATCGGGAGCACTCTGCTGGGCCCGGACCCAGAAAAGTCCATTAAAAGACTGGAACGCTAAAGCTGCTCTGAGTTCTGAGGGGTCTCTTGAGGTTCTGGAAAACACAAAACACCCCTCTGTCGACAGTCGAAGCAGGCGCGGGGGCAGTAAACATCAGGACGGGCCCTCCGTGCGACTCATTAGTGGGTCCGCTGCCGGTCCAGTGAAGTCCAGCCGAGGGTGGGCGAGAGGAAGAGGAGGGCATAGCTGGGATTCTTGATTGGAGTAGCTCTTGAACGAAGAGCGGGATCGTTACGCAGCGGTGCGGAAGGGCGCTGGGCCGTCGTATGGAAGCGCCTGAAGGTCAACCTGCTGCTGCCTGCAGCAAAACGGGTCTTTTCTTTGATCTGCGTCCCACCGTGCCCCCACATCCCTTTAAAGGAGGGCGGGGGAGCCTCTTAACTCCCTCAGTGGAGGAGCCAGTGTTCAAAAGTGCTTCAGCGCCGTTGCTGATCCTGGATCAGCTCGTCTGTGACAGGTCAGGCGACAGCTGGGGCGATGCCAGATGTGCTGGCTTCACCTCTGTGTGTTGTTTCAGTCAGTCTGGTTGTGTATTTTGTGCTCAGCCGAGCTTCAGGAGCTCAGGTTATATATTAATATAGAGCACGTTGTGTAAGTCTGCGTGATCGGTGCCTCAGGAGGCTGGAGTACAGTGGGCTTGCCATTCATCTGAGGATTTACGGTCCATCCCCTGCAGTCAGCGTCTTTGACTCTATTTTCAGCATCCAGCTCTCTCTTTTGGCTGTTTTGGTAAACGTAAGCGCATCTCCTCCTCCTCCTCCTCCCTCTGAAGTCTACTGTGCTGCAGCGCAACAGCTGACGCCTCTTCATCACAGCTAATGATCTAAAACGGCTTAATGATAAAATTGTTTGTGGAAAAAAAATCAATTAGATGCAATTTAATAATTGCCTCATATGTTCAGAAAAACACAGAAAGCATTTGCGTGTGTGTGCGTGTGTGTGCGTGTGTGTGCGCTTGGGCTTCAGTCATCATTTAAATCCCAGCATGCGTCTCCGTGACCAGACCGGCGCCTTTGCCTCGTCCCTACAAACGGCCTGATATCATCAGGCTGCATCAGCAGGAATCTGGGGCGAGCGATACGACTCCCATCCAGACAGATGGTGACAGCGATACCGAGATTATTCATCGTATGTAGAACCGTTAGCGCCTCCGTATCGCTTGGACTCAACCTGACGACTGCCGTCGCTCTGCCTTCCCGAGCTCCTGACCTCAGAGGAGAGAGTAAAGCCTGCTGGACTCTTTGGGACCGTGGGTCCACCCTCATCCCGTCGACCAGGAGAATCAGACCAGCAACCCCTCCAGCGAGGCTCCCCCTCCAGCAGATCTATAACAGGAAACACCACTCCGTTTGTGTTTCTAAAAGCCTTTAGATGCGCGCTGCCGATATTTAAATCACATTATCTTCAAAAGGATGACTTGACTTGACTGACGTAACGTGAGCTTTGATCTCCCACAATGGATTTGAGCATGACGTCCCAAACTGTGGGGATTTGGGAAAGTTTTGGAACGTGACAAACTTGGATGCAGCGTTAACCCACCTGAGGACGGATAAATGAAGTGTGTAATAGTCACCGCGTGCCTGCGGCTCGATAGAGCCGAACATGAAATCAGCCTTTCCTGGGAATTATTGGACTTTTCGCTTCACAAGGACGAACCTTTGTTGTGTGCTTTTTTCCCCCGGTCTTTTGTTCTCTGTCGTCTGGTCCCGTCCCGTGTCTCCAGGCTTTTGCGCAGGTTGCCAAGTGTTCCTGTCACCAGAGGAGGCCTCGGCGCCGCTCTCCTGTTTGAAGTGCTCGTCTGCCCGTGCTTTACACCACCACTTCCTAATCGAGCCTCCGTCTTTTGATTTCAGCGCGCTCGCGTCCAACAAAGAAAAGAAGCAACCCGACGGCTGCCTCTGTGCAGATAATGTGTCGGGGATTCTTCCCCCCCGCGGGGGCGGGCACGCGCGTCGTCGGAGAACTCTTTCATTCCACAAAGGGCCGACTCTTCCGCTTTGAGTCGCACGTGTGCTGTTTTGTTTTTCAAACAGGCCAGGACGGGGCCGTGTGCGCGAGAGGGAAGAGCGCCGTTCGAGTGAGTTTGGCAAACGAAAGGGGGGGGCGGGGGCGCGTACGGGAGCTTGTCCTTGAGCCTTTGGAAGTCGGTCGCGGACGTCGGCGGGAGCTCTTCGCGCTTTTGTGTTTATAGGCGGGGATCCGCGCCTCGCTCTGCCTGAACGCTGTGGAACAGTCGCCTCATTAAAATCATTTATTCCGGGTGAGTCTGTAAAGGAGACGCGGGCTTGGATGGAGCTCCAGACTCACCTCAGAGGAGCGCTGTGTTCTCCCGGCAGACAGCGCTCCTCCACCACCCACCCTGTCGTGTTCTTTATGCTGATCTGTCAAAAAATTGTCACCGGGGGTTTTCCAGGGACGCGCATGGCTCTCGGTGTCGGAGCCCAATTTTAATGATTTGCCCTGTTGCACGCCTCTCAAGCTCTATTTCATCACAGAGACAAAAAACAAACAGTGTGCAGCGAGGATCAAAGTGCTATTTGAAATGCTATCATCAAACAGAGCTGAAGGGACTGACAGCCTCCTCCCAGCTCCAGCGGAGTGAAGGAGGCTTTGTTTCTGCCTGCTCCTAATGACTGCTGCAGCGGCCGCGGCGAGGAGGAGCGAGGGAGCGAGGAGACGGCGAAGAGCAGGGAAGGAAGGCGGCGTTCTGACGTGAATGCATCTCACGGCGAGCTAATGGGCTCCCTTAAATGACTCACCCGTGATCCTCAGAGAGACTTTTTCCACTTAATGGATTATACAAATTTGTTTTTCAGAAGAGGGCCTTTTAACTTGTTTTGGCGAGCTAAATCAATGCGCTGAAGATCGCTCCGGATCGGGCAGATCTATTAGGGAGACGTGTTTGAGGAGATGCACATTTGTCTTCATGCGAGCTCAGATGGAAGCTGCTCCAAGGCGCTGCTTTGTTTGTGTTGTTCCTCTCTCGGGGGCACACCAAGTTGGGATAAATCATCCCTTACAGCCAGCGCGACATCTGAAAACTTGTCTCTACCTTTGTGGCCCTCGCGGAGCCGTCGCCCCGTTAATCTGAAGTCATGCCAGTTCAGCCCCGCTGCAGCAGCCTCCGCTCACACCTCGAGGTGTTCGCCTGCCAGTCTGCCTCTTTGAGAGCGGAGCTTGGCAGGCTGTGGCGTGGGACACCTGCTCTGGAATTAAACTTCAAGGTGTCCTTGTTTATTAAGAGCGCTCCCCGCGCTGGCAGCGCGCTCCGTGCAGCATCTGCAGCCTCCTGCCTGAGCCCGGCCGAGGCTGACGGCTCCCGCGCTCCTCGCGTTCCCGTGCAGCTCCCCGCTCACCTCGCGACCTCAGCAGCTTGCCCCCCGTCCTCATATCAGGCACTTATAGCTCAAAGACATGCATTTTTCAGTTCTGCCTCTGAAATATTGAAGCGCTTGCGCAACATTTGCTCGGCCGTGCGGACATAACGGCGTGCCAGCCGGGGCGGGGCGGGGCAGGGCGGAGCAGGGCGGGGGGGGGGCTGATCTTTATGACCTCATCGCTGCTTCACAGCAGTTTAAATATGTAACAACAGACAAACTCAAGTCAGAGGCATCTGTGCAGGTCCCTCACGTGTGATAAGTGCTGACCCTCACACAGGCCTGCAGTCAACACACATACACCACCTTTCCACTGGCAGCACCAGTCCACTGTCCACTGTCCACTGTCCACTGTCTACTGTCCACTGTCCACTGTCCACTGTCTACTGTCCACTGTCTACTGTCCACTGTCCACTGTCCACTGTCTACTGTCCACTGTCTACTGTCCACTGTCCACTGTCCACTGTCTACTGTCTACTGTCCACTGTCCACTGTCCACTGTCTACTGTCCACTGTCTACTGTCCACTGTCCACTGTCCACTGTCTACTGTCCACTGTCTACTGTCCACTGTCCACTGTCCACTGTCCACTGTACTTTACTCTACTATCTACTGTCTACTCTACTGTCTACTATCTACTCTACTCCACACTACTGTCTACTGTCTACTCTACTCTACTCTACTGTCTGTCTGTCTGTCTGTCTGTCTGTCTTCTACTGTTTACAAGACTCTCTTGTCTACTCTACTCCGCTGTCTACTCTACTGTCTACTCTACTCTCATGTCATGTCTACTCCACTCTACTCTACTCCGCTGTCTACTCTACTGTCTACTCTACTCTCATGTCATGTCTACTCCACTCTACTCTACTCTACTCTACTCTGCTGACTACTCTACTCTACTGTCTGATCTACTCCACTGTCTGCTATACTCTACTGTCGACTCTACTCTACTGTCTACTCTACTCTTCTGTATACTCTACTCTACTCTACTGTCTACTCTACTCTTCTGTATATTCTACTCTACTCTACTGTCTACTCTACTGTCTTCTCTAGTGTCTACTCTACTCTTCTGTATACTCTACTCTACTCTACTGTCTACTCTACTCTTCTGTATACTCTACTCTACTCTACTGTCTACTCTACTGTCTTCTCTAGTGTCTACTCTACTCTCTTGTCTACTCTACTCTACTGTCTACTCTACTCTACTGTCTACTATACTCTTCTGTATACTCTACTGTCTACTCTACTCTACTGTCTACTCTACTCTACTGTCTACTATACTCTTCTGTATACTCTACTGTCTACTCTACTCTTCTGTATACTCTACTGTCTACTCTACTCTACTGTCTACTCTACTCTACTCTACTGTCTACTCTACTCTACTCTACTCTACTGTCTACTATACTCTTCTGTATACTCTACTGTCTACTCTACTGTCTACTCTACTCTTCTGTATACTCTACTCTACTGTTTACTCTACTGTCTACTCTACTCTTCTGTATTTTTTCCTGATCCCGGTGACATTTCACATTCCACCCAGTGTCCTGGTTCAGTTCGGATTTTTCATCTAAGCCTAAAATTGAAATGTCAAATTTTTCTTGTTTTCCTTTGTACCTAAATGACGTCATTGAAGTTTCACGCGGCATCGAGTGGGCCTACTGTTGCCATGGAAACACCCCCTCAAAACAGAACCAGCTCCCAAAACTTAATGTTGACGGAGAGGACAATGTAGATTTTAGTTGTAGTTGTAGTTTTAGTTTTTTGTTGTAGCTTTAGTAGGTGGGTGTTGGGGTTTCATGATCGAAGCTGAATTAAAGCAGCTGAAACAGCGTTTACCCTGTGGGTGTGCGTGTGCGTGTGTGTGTATGTGTGTGTATGTGTGTGCGTGCTGTTGTAGCCTCGTCTCTCAGAGCTGAGGATTTACTCGGGTTCCTTTGATAGAATTCCATCTAATTCCATAATAAATGTATTCATTACTTTGATAGCGGCCGTGGGGCGAGGCGGCGGCGTGCTCCTCAGCACTCATGGCGTGACTGATGCGAGGAGAAATGTTTGGGTGTTGAGGAGTCTGCTCCCAGTCTTGGCGGAGCCTTGTCATTGTGCGCCCCCCCCCACGTGCACGTCCGCGTCTCCGGCTGGATGTGAGGCACAGTGGTGTGAAGCGGGAGCTTCCTGACAAGCTCCATTACTCCTCCTCGGAAAATTCCCCCGGCCCGCCTGTCAGCGGGCGAGTCGATGGGCTGGGACCGCTGGGTCGATTAAAGCAGGTACAAAGGGTGTCTTTCATTTACGGCCTGCGCCTCACGGTTTTGTTAGTCGCTTTCTAACGCCGCGTGTTTATCCGGGCCGGCCAGGGTGAGACGAGCGCGTTTCCTCGTGGGACTGCGGGGAAAGAAGTGGGAAAGAGGAGGGGAGCGTCACGGTGAACTTGGATCTTGTTAGTATTGATCCCCTCAGACGGAGTACCCTCTGGTTTATAATTAATCTCCCAACGAGGGCGCTGGGTTCAGGTTTTCAGGCGGGCCCCCGGCCCTTCCGCCGCGCTGCCGTCCGCTCCGGAAAAGGTCAGTTAGAAGGAGGCGATAAGGGGGAACCGCACTCCATTAATATTTGAGGAGCGCTCGACATCGCTGCTGTTTACTTAACAGAACACGCTCGAGGGCTCCCCTGAAGAGCGCACCTCAAAGGAGCTGACAGCACCACCCTGTCACTCACCGCCCCCCTCTTCCTCCCCCTCCTCCTCCCCCTCCTCCTCCCCCTCCCGGGGCCCGCCCAGCTCCCACGGGTGCAGTGGAGCTACCAGTTTACCCCGAACACCGCTTCAGGTTTTCCGTCTTTGGGTCGGGTGCCCCACGCGTGGGGCCAGAGGCAGGTCGGGCGAGGGCGAAGGCGCGTTGAATCCGGATTGCGCGTTCCCTGGGAATGTGGGGGCCGCAGCAGTCCGAGCAGATTAATGGCTCTTAGGAGCAGATTGTGTTCCCCTCTGACACTTCCAGTCCTCAGAACAAGTTCTGAGCATTCACCCATGCAAGCCCCCCTCACACACTCACTTTCAAACACATACTCACACACACTCTCACACTGACACTCACACACACTCTCACACACTCACACACACACACACACACACACACACACACACACACACACACACACACACACACACACTCTCCCCTGATGTGTGTTTTAGAGTTGCAGTCAGACAGGGTTCAAGAGTTCATCCACTTTAATAACTTAAACCCCCCCCCTCTGCAGACACATTCAGCCCCTTTAATGAAACGCTCCGGTTCTACATTTTAGGAAAACGTGCTTGTTAATTCCTCCGCTGAGAAGATTGATACGGCGCGAGTAGCCGCGCGGTTATGAAGTTACATCCCGCTCACGGGCGTCGGGGAGACGGGGGGGGGGCAGTGAAGGCCCCAGGTGTGTGAGTCCTCCCTTGTCGGAGTGTAACGGGAGGAACAGAACGTCGCTCTCGCTCTGATAAAGAAGACAGGAAAAACCGATGTGCTGCACTTAATCCATAGATCAAAGTCATGACACTTCATAAATAAAACATACCTGAATGTAACATAATGGAGCCCTGCCCTCACGTCGATGCCTTTAAACGCATCGTAGACTAATTTATCGAACGGCGTCACGGTGGAACGTCGACCTGGACCTATTTGCATCCCTCTTTTAATATTTTCCAGCAGCAGCTTCAGGCTGCTGACATGAGTATAGTTACTTTTATACCAGATTACAGGGATCAGCCTGAACTGACGCGTTCACGTCCTGAGGATGGAGTCTGTATCGACAAAAATAAACGAAACAAAACCACATTTTTTTGGGGAGATTCTGTAAAATTTATGACAGAGAGGGAAGCAGAAGTTGTTGATCTAGATT
>CAJVRN010000012.1:50000-82500 GCA_911728415.1 Lagocephalus sceleratus | reverse complement strand
CCCACCAAATTAACAGGTCGGCACAAATAAATAAATGAAGGAATGTTCGAATAAATAATGTATCGATGTAAAAATAAAAAGATTACATATGAATAATAAATGAAGATCTAGATAAATAGCCAAAATAAAAGGATATTTATTTAATTTTAGAGTGATGTTTAACAAATCAATGGAGTATATCATTTTTATTTTCCAAAATGCACGTATTTATACATGCGTGCATTTATTTAATAATCTATTTATTTTGGTTTAGTAAAGTTTAACCCTTTTCAGGCGATACTCTTTGAGTGCCTTCAACAAGTTGACAGGTCGAAACAAAGGTTTTGGGGAAAAAAATCATTTATAGGAATAATGATATTTATTTATTCCAGTATTTATGTCTGGAATGACCCCAGCTCTCAACCCTCTGACTTTAGACGACCCTCTGTCTTCCTGACACACCTCTGTGTGAAGCCACGGTGAGGTCAAAGGTCACCGCTCACGGTGGTCAACACCGGACTGACTAAACAATGTGTTCTCTCGTGGATTTCGGCTGATCTCTGGAATCCCGATCAACGTCCCCTTGCCCGCAGGAGCGAAGGCCCGACGGCCGGTGCATCGGTGCTGTGGCTGCGTCTAAGTGAGCCCAGGCATCTGTCTCACAGCTGTCTCTCTCTGAGATGACATCACGTGTTCCTGCCTCGGCCACGCTCTAGTTTGATGTCTCGCCCCAGCTTGTAAACCCGGGGGGGGGCTCCGCCGCCTCCCCTTACTTATCCAATTAGACTATAAGGACGCGTGATTGATACGGCAGCCTGGCTGGGACCGGCGATGCGTGCAGCTGCAGCCTCCGGGTAGACGTCTCTCAACAAAGAGAGCAGCGGACTCCCGCGTACGCCGCTCGACTGGCCGCTAATCGGTCATCCGCTGAAACATTAAGGACGTCAGCGACTGTAATGGATCGGCCCAATTAATCCAGAGCCGTGAGGAGAGCCGGACTGTTTGTGGACCTCCGTCCTACACATTTTTAAATTACCTCACAGTTGTCAGGGGGACGGTCTTCTCAAGGTGAAGTGAGGGTAATTAATTTTCAAAGCGGGGGTCTTTCCTGCCATCGATGGCCAATCGGTATACACTTATTAACCTGAGTGGCAGCATCGATTATGAATTTACTCAAGCAGAGGAGCTGAATGGCTCATAATGTGCAAAAAGTGGAGCGCACATGATTTCTCTGCCAGGAGTGAGGTGGTGTGTGTGTGTGTGTGTGTGTGTGTGTGTGTGTGTGTGTGTGTGTGTGTGTGTGTGTTTGTGTGTGTTTGTGTACGAGCTTCTCTATTTAAATGCATATGTTATTATATAATTCATGGACACTGGAGGAGTGATGTGTTACCCAGCTCCTTCCCCTAAACCATCCTACCTAACCCCCTGACCCAGACCCATCCTACCTAACCCCCTGACCCAGACCCATCCTACCTAACCCCCTGACCCAGACCCATCCTACCTAACCCCCTGTCCCAGACCTATCCTACCTAACCCCCTGACCCAGACCTTCCTACCTAACCCCCTGACCCAGACCTATCCTACCTAACCCCCTGACCCAGCCTACCTAACCCCTGACCCAGACCTATCTACCTACCCCTGACCCAGACCTATCCTACCTAACCCCCTGACCCAGACCCATCCTACCTAACCCCCTGACCCAGACCTATCCTACCTAACCCCCTGACCCAGACCTATCCTACCTAACCCCCTGACCCAGACCTATCCTACCTAACCCAGACCTACCACCCACTGACCCATCCTACCTAACTCCCTGACCCAGACCTATCCTACCTAACCCCCTGACCCAGACCCATCCTACCTAACCCCCTGACCCAGACCTATCCTACCTAACTCCCCTGACCCAGACCCATCCTACCTAACCCCCTGACCCAGACCTATCCTACCTAACCCCCTGACCCAGACCCATGCTACCTAACCCCCTGACCCAGACCTATCCTACCTAACCCCCTGACCCAGACCTATCCTACCTAACCCCCTGACCCAGACCCATCCTAAACCCAGTTCTAACTTCAATCTTAAACCAGGTCTGGGCCCTCAAACATCCTTTGAAGCTGCGAGGACCAGCCAGAATGTCCTCACTTTGATAGTAGAATGAGGAGTTTGGTGGTCAGTATGGAGCAAATACAAGAACACACACACACACACACACACACACACACACACACACACACACACAGACGCACACACACACACACACACACACACACAGACGCACATCTTCTACTCTAACCTTGGAAACACAACATCATCCCTGAGGTCTATGCAGGTGAAATAAAAACCTCTCTTTAGGGTTTGTGTCCTGTGTTTCGACAACTCAATAACGTCATCTTCTGCTAAACTCACACACACACACACACACGCTGGATTAATTACTCTCCTGCCTGCCTCTGATCCCCAGGGCTGTCTGAGCCACATTAGCTGGCCTCTGCCTCTTGCTGGTGGGCATGGAGATGGCAGCGCTCCCCCATTCATCACCATGACTTTGGGAAGGGGGACACAAGGGTTGGGATGTCTAGGAGACTTAGAGGGAGGGGCGAGGAAGAAGTGAAGGTGAGATAAAGGTGGCGAGAGACGGGGAGCACAGAAATGCCAAGTCCCCTGTCTGAGAGAGGCCCCTGAAAAGAAATTAAAATAATTGCCATTCTGCTGCTTCCAGGGGTTTGAAATTTGATGTATGGAATTTTGAGGAGGTCCTCAGATGGTGGAGTGTGTGTGTGTGTGGGGGGGGTGTAAAAGAGGGGATGAAACGAATCTTCACCTGGAGACTTTGCTCTGAGTTCTTCATTAAAGATGGTGAAGGTTAAAGTGAGAGGGACGAGAGAGGAAGACAGAGCAGCACCAAAGACCGGGGGGGCAGAAGAGAGGGAGAGAGGTAGAGATGGAAGCAGTGCAGGAGGTGAGGAAGAGGAGGGGAGGATGAGAGTCAATGAGGTGTGTCTCCACCATTCAGAGCGGAGGCGTTTGTCTTTCAGCTCTGCTCTAACACAAACAACAAAGGGGGGTTGTGTTTAAAACCCTCACCTATTTATAGAGGCGCAGGTTGAGGAGCTGCTCTGGTTGCCGTGATGCCTAATTAGACGCTCGTTTACCAATAAACAGTCAGGCTTACCTGTCTGAGCGGGGGGGGGCAACCAAGACCAGAGAACAAGCAAATACACAACGTGCTTTAGAACACTGAAAATATAGATATATGTCACTGCTGGAGGCAGGAAGAAACCCTGGACAGGTCACCAGTCCACCGCAGGACACACACACACACCTTTGTTCTTCTATCTTTGTGAGGACTTTCATAGACATAATGTGTTACCCAATTCCTTCTGTACACCATCCTACCTAACCCCCTGACCCAGACCCATCCTACCTAACCCCCTGACCCAGACCTATCCTACCTAACCCCCTGACCCAGACCTATCCTACCTAACCCCCTGACCCAGACCTATCCTACCTAACCCCTCTGACCCAGACCCATCCTACCTAACCCCCTGACCCAGACCCATCCTACCTAACCCCCTGACCCAGACCTATCCTACCTAACCCCCTGACCCAGACCTATCCTACCTAACCCCCTGACCCAGACCCATCCTACCTAACCCCATGACCCAGACCCATCCTACCTAACCCCCTGACCTCACTTATATAGTAAAATTTTTTGGCACTCAGCATGTAGCAAGTACAAGAACACACACATGCACACACACACACACACACATTCTCCCACATGCTTCATTTTCCCTATTTCAGTGTTATTTGTGAGCGATAGTGCTGGTTCATGACTGGTCCAGCTCCCTCAGGTTTGATTTAATCTCAGCACCTTCAGCGATAGCTGCTCCCCATTTAGTCCCCCACACACACACACACACACACACTCACACACACACACACGTACTCTCCATCCAGCGGCTGGGTGCTGTTGTGTGCCTGTTCCCTTTTCCTTTCTGGTGTTTTCACGGAGAGGACCGACATCGACCCTCTACCCCCCAGCAGAGGTCGTCTCCGGGGGGGGGGGTGGCTCCTGAAGCTCTGTGTGTCCTGCTCATCTCTGCTCGTCCCCCTGCCAGTCAGTTCTGTTTTCATCTGAACGGCTTCCAGATGAGGGGGGGTAATTACCCCGCCCTGACGCCTGCTACACCTGCTCTAATTATTCCTGACACCGGCGTTCCCGGAGCCATCTGCAGCCAGGTCGGCGCTTCACACCAGGAGCTTCCACAGCAGCAGCCAGGCTTTCTTCCCGGTCTTTTCCAGAGCGATGGCGCTCCCTCTCCTGCAGCTTCTGCAGGGCGCCGATGTGCCGCCACTTCAACAAAGAGCCTTAAAGTTTCAGAGGGGCCGGGGCCCCGTCAGGAATTAGTGCCAGTCATCCTTAGGTGTCTGCACTTGTGAACTAAGTTCCTTCATTAGTGTAAATGTGCTCCTTCATTATCGTTTTCCAGCTCAGAGAAACGCGCTTTCATTACAGGAGCTTATGGGCAGGAAGTGATTCCATTGTTATTTTTATTTGAGAGCCGAGTCCATCGCCCCCCCCGCTTGAGGAGTTAATTACTTCTGCCTTTTGTTCCACAAATGACATCTGCTGTTTTCGGAGGATGAGAGTTGGTGTGGATTTCCCACGTCTCAGCTCCACTGAAGCCTATTTGGTGGTAAAGGGGTGAACTAAGTTCTGAATCCTGGGACGAGCAGCGCCGGTTTACCGAGGACTCTTATTGTTGGAGGCTTCTGCTCCATAGATTACATCAACTCGTTATTACGGCTTTGTTTCCTTTAGCTCAAGACATCGCTTATTCTGAGATGTCTACGCCACAACGGTTTCCCCGAGAAGACGGCTACGTATCGAACACGATCAGAGCCGACAACGATGTTGATGCGCTGGACGTTGTAGGGTGGACTGTCCAGATGGAGCTGCTTTTAGCAACGTTACATCTAAACACGCCGCAATCGACCACGTGGAACTTCATCCCAAAAGTGGGTCGCAGGACCGACGGGATAACCAGGACGCTCCCTGCTCGCTCCGTTTATCGTCGACTCAACACGCCGCGGCGTATCGTTTCGTTCCGCTCGAGCCTGTCTTCGTATCGCTGCGTCTCGTTTTCAGGCCTCCTCGTGTGAACGAACAACCAAAACGGAAGGAGCCTCTTAGATGTACTCGCTTCACTGTTTGTTCGCCAGATTTTCCCTTTTTGGTCCCATTTTTTTAATCCCGAGCGCCGGCGACGCTGTAAACCCGTTTCATCTGTGACGGCGACGACGAGCGCGCTGTTGTGCACGTGTAAAAGTTGTTGAGGTATAAAAGAGTCAAATAAAAAAACAGCGTCTGCGGCAGGTATGAGGGAGAATTACAAAGAACAAAGTGATGGCGGGTGAGGGGGGGGGCGTGCTGACGGGCTGTCAGCTCTAAACACGCGTTCGCTCCGTGGGAGACACGAAGGAGAAAAAGATGAGGTTTAAACTCTAACGAGTCTTAGGAAGGCTGTGCTAGCGCTCCTGCTCGTCTATTTACACCTCAATCAGCTCGTCTCCCTTTGTGCCCCCCCCTTATCTCCTCCGGAGGATCCAAGCTTTTCCTCCGACCTCGGCGGTCAGAATCCCCGTCTGTGTGACCTCTCACGTGCGCTCGTCCCAGCCTCCTTCCTGTACCTGGGACCGTCTCTCTCCCGACTGCAGCTCAAAGCTTGCCTCGATGCCCCCCCCCCTCTGTATTTTTCCATCTCACGTCCGTCCTTCGCCGCTGCTCTGTCCTCCACCCCTCTGAGACGGAGGGCGACCCCCCCGGAGCAAAGATGGAGGCGCTACAGAAGGAGCAGCTCCCTCTGGGTGGAGCCGGCACTCCGCTGATTCCAGGATGACCTCTGGACGACCTTGACCTTTTCCGAGGACCCTGGAGCAGCATCACTCCAGCTCTGACACCCCCCCAATGGGCTGAGGGAGGACCGCCCCCCCGATAAACTGTACTCATCATTTATACTGATGTGTTTAAAAAAAACTTTAAGTTTAATCCGTCTCCGTTGTCGGCCTGGGGGGGGGGGGGCAGTCCTCACACCTGACTCACCTTGGCAACCAGACACACTCCACCAACTGTTCATACACACTGTCACCAAATGGCCATGGCTATGCACTGTGTGTGTGTGTGTGCGTGTGTGTATGAGTGTGTGTGAGTGTGTGTGTGTGTGAGTGTGTGTGTGTTAGTGTGGTGCATGTGTGCGTGCGTGTGTGTGCGTGCATGCGTGAGTGTGTGTGTGTGCGTGTGAGTGTGCGCGTGTGTATGTGTGCGTGTGTGTTTACTTGCATGAGTGTGTGTGTATGTGAGTGTGCGTGCACGTGTGCGTGCGTGTGTGTGTGAGTGTGCGTGCATGTGTGTGTGTGAGTGTGTGTGCATGTGTGTGCGTGTGTGTGTGAGTGTGCGTGCATGGTTGTGCGTGTGTGTGTGAGTGTGTGAGTGTGCGTGCATGTGTGTGTGTGTGTGTGTGTGTGTGTGTCTCTAACAGATGGAGTAACCTAATACTTGTCTCATTTCTGGCCCACTGTCCATCGGCCCTTGTGGTCCACTGATGATGCTATCTGGGCTTTACCAGCACGCTGTCTGCTTCCTTCCTGGAATCGCCCACTCACCCCCCCTCCACACACACACACATACACACACACACACACCCTCACCCCCACAACCTGCCTCCAGACCTCCATCCATCCAGACACACACACCGCTCTGGCAAGGACGGCCTGTCAAGGTGGAGCTACTCTCAGTTTACCTGGGACGGCTGAAAATAACAACATGGGGACAAGTGGGGGGGGGTGAGCCTGTGGGATCTGGGGGGGGGGCTGTCCTGTGCTGTTGTTGAACACTAACATCTATTAACTCACATGTATCACATCAGGCAGAGGAGTCAGTCTAGATCTGTGCAGGCTAAAAGCCTGTCTGCTCGTGTTTGCTCAAACATCTCTGCCCCCCCAGACCATCTCTGCCCCCCCCCAGACCATCTCTGGCCCCCCCCCAGACCATCTCTGCCCCCCCAGACCATCTCTTCCCCCCCAGACCATCTCTGCCCCCCCCAGACCATCTCTGCCCCCCCAGACCATCTCTGCCCCCCCTAGACCAACTCTCCCCCCCCAGACGATGGTCTTGGGGGGGGGAGATATCTTCAGCTTCCTCTCCAGCACCTCTGGTGTTGAGGTCACTACGTCACTGTTTCTGCTGGGGGGGGTGATGGTGGTGGTGGTGGGGGGGTGATGGTGGTGGGGGGGTCACTTCTGTGGTCTCACCAGATGAATCCACCCAGTGTGTCAGCGGTCAGGTGCTCTGGGGGGGGTGGTCTTCGTTCCTGTCAGGGGTCACTCCTCACGCCACGCGGGGCCGTGTAATTAGATTACTTTTATACTGGAGGCTGCTCACCGCTGTAATCGGGTACTTTGATCAATGCTGGCGTGTTAAAGAGGCAGCAGAACCCCTAACGCGCCGCTGCGCTTCTCTCCACATGCTGAACGCTGCTCCTTTTAACGACTATTGGATTTCCGGCGCCCCCGGGGGGCCGCACTAACTCACCGAGCCTCGGTGACATCACATTTACCTTCCTGACAGTCCTCGGTCCTCCGGCTGCCCGGAGCGCCTCTCAGAGGCGGAGCCTCCCCCGCCTCCGTCTGCGGCGCTGCTGCCCGATCCAGCTGCATCCTCGGTGTCACAGGTCGCTGACACACGGACCCTCGGCCTCCATTAAAGGACACCTGATCCCGGACAGGCGCTCCCATGAAACGGAGACGGCAGCCAGCACAGGAAATGGACCTCCAGGGGTTCTCAGCATGACTGGCCCTTCACGCAGCTACTCAGAGCCTGTAATCCTGCTCTCTGGATTAAGTTGATTTCCCTCTGATGTATGGAGATGATGCAGGTAGCAGCTAAATTACAGGCTGGGAAGCATGCAAATGGCTTTAAATGAAAGTGCAAGCCTTCATCTTTTACATTAGGATAGCTCTCTCTCTCTCTCTCTCTGTGTGTGTGTGTGTGTGTGTGTGTGTGTGTTAGCTGGCAGTCTGTGCATCTGCCTGCTCATTGATCACAGAGGGAGGTGTTCTGCAGACGCAGCAGGACAGCCGTGGCCAGGAAATCTAAACAAATGTGCAGTGCTCCTGCTCTTCCCCTGACGCTCACCCAAATATCCTTGAGAGTTTGCCCCCCCCCCCTTCACGCGGGCGCTTGCACGTCTTCTTTTCTTTTTCCTCTGCGCGCGGTCGTCTCAGGAGAGCGTGGGGCGCAGCCCAGCGAAAGCGTAGATCAAAAGGCCCAGCCTCTCGGTACAAAGGGGGGGGCGTCCTCTAATTCCCGCTAACAGTATCCTTCCGCCACCTTTCCTCTCAGCAGAGACGGACCGCTGCAGCATCAATCGGGCCGCGGCCCCCGTGAGTCCCGCTGACTCCCGGCCCCCCCGCTAAGCCCGGTAATGGGGCTCTAAATCCCCTCTGTTGTTGGCTCCCTGCTCATTTCACTGGGATTGATGACAGAGCTCCGGCTCATCGTTGGGGCTCGGCTGCTTTATCCCCGAAGCACCCCGGATTATTCACGTTCTCCACGTTCCCCGCGCTCCCGCTCCTTACCTTCCCGTCCCCCTTAAATGGGCAGGACCGTCCTCTGTGTGGTGTCGCTTGTTTCTCCCGGCGTTCCCTGAAGGTGGTTCCCTCTCTCTCTCTCTCCCCCGCAGAGGCGTTTGACCTGGTGCTGCGCCACGGCCGGAACGCCACGCTGGCCCTCCTGAAGTCAGAATTCCCGAGCCTGGGCGCCGGGGCCCAGAGCTCGGTGGGGCAGCTCTTCATGGACATGTCCCTCTACATCCTGGGCTCGGACTCCTCGGTGGACCACATGGTGTCGGCGCTCTTCGGCCGGCTCTTCCTCCTCACCTACCGCCGCCTGCTGGGCGCCGCCGCCGCCCCCCCGTCCTCTGAGGAGTGCATCCAGGGGGCCTGGAAAGACTCGGGGGCGTTCGGACCCTACCCCAAGCTGCTGACGGGCCGGCTGTCGCGCTCCCTCCTGGCCACCCGCGTGTTCCTGCAGGCGCTGAACCTGGGCATCGAGGTGGTCAACACCACCCACCACCTGAGGCCGGGGCGGGACTGCAGCCGCGCCCTGCTGCGCCTCTGGTACTGCCCCCACTGCCAGGGCATCCTGGGGCAGCCGCCCTGCCGGGGCTTCTGCCACACCGTGATGCAGGGCTGCCTGGGGGGGGTCGCCGAGGTGCAGCCCCACTGGAAGAGCTACATCGACGGGCTGGGCAAGCTGGCGGGCGCCATGAGGGGGGAGCAGGACATGGAGGCCGTGGTCCTGATCCTGCCCTCCACCATCAAGCTGGCGCTGAAGCACGCCGTCAACGCCCGCGCCCGCCTCACGCCGCTGGTGAGTCCCGCCACAGACACACACGACGGCGTCACGGGCCGGTGGGGGCGGGGCATCAACACGACAGACTGAGGGGACACACACTCACCTTCCAGGGCCTCGGCCCGTACGTTCACGCATATTCAGTCAACATCAGCGTAGACAACCGGCTCAACGTTCCTCAAAACGTCCGTGTTGACCTTCCTCCCCACTGTTACACATCTGGCTCACAGATAAACCAAACAAAATACTCTCACTTGTTTTAATCCATCCCTCCATGTTTCGCTGCTCATGTCCTGTTCAGGGCTGCAGGAGCAATTGTCCATGGTTTTAATTGGATGACCTACACAGCCTACATTGGCTGTTGCTGGGTAAACAGGTAAACAGGTAAACAGGTAAACGCCCCCTTTTGAATCAGTCTGCTCGGTCATTAGCTCAAAGCTAACCCTTCGACAAAGAAGATGGCGAAAGAAAAAAAGATGAGGAGTATCGTACATTTCAGGACGAATGGACTGAAGAATTGGCCTTTGTGGAGAGAGCAGGTCCGCGGCGTGTCCAGTTTGAAATGACAAAATTGCATTGATGAAACGTTCAAATGTAAAGTGACACACAAATTCAGTCTTAAAATATATTATAGGGTTCTCAGTGAAATACATTTCCAAATATTTTGCTTTCATGGCTCTCTTAGTCAAAAAGGTTCCTGACCTCTGGCCTAGACAGAAGACATGGGCGGGGCAAATAGTATATATGGGCGGGGCTTAGAGTAGTCAAAGTGTGTGTTCTGAGCAGGGCTGTAAGTCTGACTGTGCTCAATCCTGTTTTTTTCCACCAAATAATGTTACTAACATTTGATTTAGACATCAAAGAATGGTGTCAACTTGCAGAAAAGAAGCTTAATATGTCCCCTTCAAACGCGCCGTCTGACACGTTTGTCACTTGTGTGAAGTTGTCAGTCTACCCAGGCGACACCAAAGTGGATGTTGGAGCAGAGCAGCACCATGGACACTTAACAGGAACAGGGGCGTTAAGGTGGTACTGCTGCTGTGACCAGTCCTCATTTCCCTCAAACGCTGACTTCACCAGCGGGTCGGTAGTTTGAGGAGGGCCCATGTTTTGCATGATGAAAATGCTCGATTGCTGAGACGGATCCGCGTGGATTTAAGAGCTCAGGAGTCTTTCTCAGATTGTCCACACTCAGGAGGGTGTGTTGTCTCCGTCTCTCTTGGGTCGACACCTCGGTTCAGCCGTTTCACTGTAGCTACTCTTCACAGCTCTGTTTAACAGCGGCGGCCCACGTCTGAGCAGCCACTCAACACGGGCCGCTGCGGTGATTACACGAGTAAACAGAACCCATTCTTTTGGTTTTAATTCTGCAAGAAGCTCGTCGGCGACGACTGACCCGCCCCGTGAACCGAGGAGAGGCAGAAATAATGGCTGAGGGGGGAAGAGTGTGCTACACGCGCCGACAGCCAGACAGATCCTCCCAGCACGTCTCACTGAAACTTGTCTCTTGTTCATCAGCGGCTGCAGTGACCCGTAATGTGTGGTTTCAACTGCAATAAAACAGTCAAGCTTGCTCAGAGCCCACATGTAACAGGGCTGTGAAGTGCTCATGAAAAATGGAGGCGCTCCTCTGGTGGCGGCACAGCCCGCCGTGCTTCCTGCTCCTCCACATCATCTGGAATCTTTCGCTTTCACACCGCAAATCCCCCAAGTGGCGAGGCTTTCACTCACAAGCCATCATTTATTAACACGTAGGTTGACCTCACTTGTTCTGCAGCGCGAGGGCCACGGCTGCATCCGTGATGTGCTGCCGGAGTTTGCTGAGTGTGAACCACGTCCAGAATTAAAGAGACCAGGGGGCCAGGGCCAGATTATTTGATGCTGCAGCTACAGTTACTGCAGACCGCTGCATTTGTGACCTGTGTGTGTGTGTGTGTGTGTGTGTGTGTGTGTGTGTGATCTTGCAGAGGTGCTCCTTGCTCTGAACCTGTCCCTTCAGGGACAGGGACATCTTGTCTTCCACACTCTCATCAGAAGTAAGCCTCAGAACTATGCCACGTTTCCACTGACAGTAATGGCTCGACTCTCTTTTGGGAGCAGGTAAAAATGTGAGTACAATAGAGTAGAGTAGAGTATATTAGAGTAGAGTACAGAGTAGAGTAGAGTACAATAGAATAGAGTAGAGTACAATAGAGTACAGTAAAGTATAATAGAGTAGAGAGTAGAGTACAATAGAGTAGAGAGTAGAGTAGAGTCGATCATAGACAGTAGTGTGGAATGTAGGAGAATAGAGTAGAGCCGATACATTAGTGTACCAGTAACTAGTAACTAATAACTAGTGAGTGAATTGAGGAATACATCATTCATGAATCAGTGTACTCTCGTCGTCTTGTTACCAAAACACTCTGATTCAGGCGCCTGCTTTACAAACATCAGTGACTTTGTTGTTTCTTATTAATAAAAGATTCAGCTAAGATCCTTTTGTTACATATTCATATGAAAAGCTGCACAACGCAGACCTGTTCCCACCGTTCTGCAGAGGAGTCGATTAAGTCCGTCTGAAGCACGGCCTCGTCTGCTGCGGCTCCCTTTAACGCGTGATTTCTTCACCCTGAAGCGTATACTATCTAGAATCCTAGACGCCTGATTTAAAATCCTGCTGGTGTTCATTGATGGAGGGGTTGCTGTGAGGTGAGTCAGTGAAGAATTTAAATTAATTAAACCCATGTCGCTTCGTATAGGAAACTGAAGGAAACATCTCAAAGTTAAATCAATATAAAGTTAAATCAATATAAGGCCATAGTACTGTGTGCTTTCTGCTTGCTCTGCATTTGTTCCGTTTCTATTAAAAGGTTCAAATAAAATGTTGAAGGGAGACATTAACATGCTTAAACATTGTGGGTTGAGTGTAGGGTTTAATGATTGTAGCAAGTGTGCAGAGGTTTGGTGAACCAGACATAAACCAGGAAATTATTTCAAAGATTTTTATAGTTTTTTTCCTCGTGCAATAAAAGGATAAATCCAATAAATGTGCAGAAGGACTAGCGAGTCTTTTCATTTAAAAATCAAATCCATAAAGGGCTTTGTGTATGGGGATAAAAGAGCAGGATGTGACATTGGTAACTTCAGTGGGGAGGGCTGGGCTGGACCTTGATGTAGAAACTGACTGCCTGCTAACACACAGCCCCAGATTCACGTCTGCCCAAACACCATCCCAGCGCAGAAACACATCTGAGCCATTGTTGAGACCAAGGCCTGAGCCACAGTGACAGCCAGATATTTAGCTGTGGGAGTCTCACATGAGCGTGTTGGACATCATAAATCAATGGCACCAGCGCAGTCTTGTGTAAAACGAGCCTGCGGTGTGAGGCACGAATCAGGAATGGATGAACTGCATCGCGATCGTGGTATCTGCTCTGATACCCCCCCGAAGACACCCCAGAAACACAGATATTCAAACCACACACCAGCTGGCACCAGACGCCACCGTGGGCTTTAACCAGTGGGGCACACCCATAGGTGGTGCTGGGGCACCACCCTCCCTGGTAGAGGGGGAAATGTGCAAGACATACTTTACAAATCCAGTTATAAATGTGCTTTTTACCCACTAGTGTGTTTGTGTCGGCATAAAATATGATTGATAGAACGTTTCCACCCACTGATGTCCAGCGGTGCAGGATTAACCAATCAGGTGCTGTTGCCAGGCAAGATTTGTACATTTTTGGCCAAACCGTGTCTCAGAATTTTATGGTCTTGGGATGCTGAAAATATGTCCCTTGCTTCAAAAAATGCTGTTAAAATCTTGTTGTTAAAATCAAAAATAAAAAAGGCTGTTTGGTGTGTCAGTCAGAGGGACGGTGTGATATACTTTTACTGTTTGGACACATTAAGGTGTAATATTATTCAAATTTTATTTCCATGTTTGCTTTAAGGAACTCCAGTGTTTATATTCTAGTAAGACATAGAGCCATAATTGATTAGGATGTATATTTATTTTATGGTACTGCTCTTCTGGTTGTGATCAGATGTGGGCTGTGAGACAGTTTCATTGTTACTTGAGTATTTAGTGATGCTCTGTCTCGTTGTAGTTTGGTGTGTGTGACAGCTCCAGCTACTGTCTCTGTTTACCTTCTGTGAAAGCTGCGAATGCCACTGACGTGAAGGGAACAGATCGACACCCTACAAGAGAAATGCAGGAGAAAAAACCCATCTGTTCTCTTTTCTATCATGTGGAGTTGCGCTGCTGGGCCGGGGAGCGATGACCACTCATCCGCCGCCAGCCCGCTCCCCAGAATGTTAACGTTCGCCTCCATCGCGGGACCGAACTCCTGCATGAATCAAGCCGCGTTCAGAGAGACGGAGAGGGCAGCCAGAGCCCCGCAGCTCCAATCTATTCCGTGTCATCTTCACACTTCTCTCCTGGAGTTTGAAGTCATCCACCTTCATCTCCACATCTCATCTTCAACATCCCTCTCTCCCCTTCAAACATGACCCGCCCCTCCATTTCCCATTTATTTCATTTCCTCTGGTTCTAACACCGAGAAGATGCATGATTTATGAAGCTCTATTTTTACCGGTTACTGAGGAGAAAGAAAGAGGAGCGGCAGTGACAAAGAGGAGCAGAAAAAAAGAGGAAGAAGAATGGAAAGAGTGTGAAGAGCGAGCCTGGGGGAAGGAAGGCAGGGAAGTTCAAGGGAAGCATCTGTCACCCTGTGACCTCTTTTACTAAAAATGAAGATCTGTTGCTGTTTGTGACAGAAATGTGATGGATTTGATTAAAGAAGTGCGTCACTGGTGGGATGTTAGACGCTGGACACAGCTGACTGAGTCGTGCACATCGTTTCTTTTTTGTCACTGACATCACCAGTGTTGCAGGAGCGCACGGTGAAGCTCGGTGAAGCTCGAAATCAGGTTTTTTTTAAAGAAAACAACTGTTGCTTCAATCAGGAAACAAGACCCCCAAAAACCCAACTCTAACCCTAACCCATGCCTTGCTGCTTCATGTCTAACCATCCCAGCATCAGTATAGCTGAGATGTGCTGGGAAACGTGCTGCCGTGGTGCAACTGTTTAATTCCACTTGGAAACAGCCATGCATCATGCAGACCTGCTTTCCCTCTTATTCAATTCATAACTCAATATAAATGCCCATATATTTGGCACAGCATGCCGTAATGTCCTCTTGCAATCAACAAGTGATGTAATTAATGCGATCCAGAAGCGCCAGTTGAAGACGAATGGTGTCTGGATGTGGAAGTGTTGGATCATAACATTAACGCTGCAAGCTGCACACACACACACACACACACACACACACACACACACACACACACACACACACACACACAGAGTTGTACTACTATCTTTGTGAGGACTTTGATAGACATTTCTGACCCAGACCTATCCTACCTAACCCCCTGACCCAGACCTATCCTACCTAACCCCCCGACCCAGACCCATCCTACCTAACCCCCTGACCCAGACCTATCCTACCTAACCCCCTGACCCAGACCCATCCTACCTAACCCCCTGACCCAGACCCATCCTACCTAACCCCCTGACCCAGACCCATCCTACCTAACCCCCTGACCCAGACCCATCCTACCTAACCCCCTGACCCAGACCTATCCTACCTAACCCCCTGACCCAGACCCATCCTACCTAACCCCCTGACCCAGACCTATCCTAAACCCAGTTCTAACCCCCTTGATGCTGAAGGTCACACATACACATTTGTGATATACCATTCAGGCTCAGACTGCCGTGAGATACTGTGTTTATTCCTCTGATGGTGGTTTGTGCACATTCTATACGTACCTAGGAGCACTAGTGTCTCGGGGGACCGGTCCAGGTGAGAATTAATAGTCTGGTAATTCTAAGCACTTGTGTCAGTTCTAACCAAACGGTGTCCTCTAGAGAAACTGACAATCTACATCTATTTAGGAGTCGGCTTGAAAGCACAAACACACGATCCATTTTTTTTCTATAATTGTTTATCAGTTCAGACATCGAGGGGTTAAAACCAGGTCTGACCCTCAAACAGTCTGAAGTCGTGAAAGACAGAATGTCCTCACTTTGATAGAGGAACGAGGAGGTTGGTGGTCAATATGTAGCACACACACACACACACACACACTCTCACACACACACACACCATTGATTGGTGGTGAGGTTGAATTTACGCTGTTCTGAGTGTGGTCACATGACCCCAATGGGGGGGCTCAATATTAAACCCCCACAAACTCCACCCTACCATGACGGACCACGAGCAGGGGCTGGTGGGGGGGGGCAGTGCTCCCCTACCCGGGAGCCCACGAGCAGAGCGGGGAACAGAACTGGGCTCACATTAATCACGGCCCACGGGGACAGCGGCCCCCGCTAGAGGCGAGGGAACGAGGGGGGGGACAAAGAGCTGCCAGAGACAATGGGAGGACAGAGATGAATGTGTGGACATCGTGGACCCGCACATGTGGCTGTGGTGCACCGTGAGGGGCTGTCAGAGTGTGTGTGTGTGCGCATGTGTGTGTACGTGTGTGTGAGTGTGTGTGTACGCGTGTGTGTGTGCATGTGCGCCCGTGTGTATGTACGTGTGTGTGTACGTGTGTATGTACGTGTGTGTGTACCTGTGTGTGTACGTGTGTGTGTACCTGTGTGTGTACGTGTGTGTGTACGTGTGTATGTACGTGTGTGTGTACGTGTGTATGTACGTGTGTGTGTACCTGTGTGTGTACCTGTGTGTGTACCTGTGTGTGTGTACGTGTGTATGTGTGTGTGTACCTGTGTGTGTGTGTGTGCAGCATGTACTCGTGTATTTATCATGTTAACTCACCATGACTCATTATGATAATATGAGCTCTTAAAATGTTGCTTCTGCTTAGTCTGCAGAAAACTCTCTCTCCCTGTACCTCTACCTCCCTCTACCTCTTTCTCTCCCCTCTCGCTCTCCCCCTCCCTGTCGTTGTAGCCCTCTCTCCCCAGATGAAGATGTTCTCTGTCTCCCTGTAGCCCCCCCTCCTACCTGTACCTCTACCCCCTCTCTCTCCCCCTCTCCCTACTTTCCCTCTTTCTCTCCCCCCTCACCTCTCCCCCTCTCTCTCTGTACCTCACCCCCTCTCTGTACCTGTACCTGTCTCTCTCTCTTTCTGTAGCTCTGTCTCTCCCCCCTCTCTCCCCTGTAGCTCTCTCCCCCTCACCTCTACCTGCCCCTCCCCTCTCCCTCTCTCTCTCTGTACCTGTACCCCTCTTTCTGTACCTCTCTCTGTACCTCTACCCCCCTCTCTCTCTCTCCCAGATGAAAATGTTCTCTCTCTCTCACCCCCCTCTCCCAGATGATGCCCCCCCCCCATGACAGGGCAGGATGTGAACCTTGTCTGGTGTCTTTGGGGACATGAAGGTGGTGGAGTCATCTCATTCTAAACATGAGGGCCATTTGCATTTTTATTGCACCTGAAACGGAGGTGGTGAGCTCATCATCGGGGGGGCAGGGGTATTTATTACTGTAGTGTCACCTGTGTGGAGACACGTGGGGGGGGCACTTCAGTTTGAGCAGGGTTGAGATTACAAATTTGTACAAGGCAGCAGCTCCTGGCAGAAAGTACAATAACTTGTTTGTTATGCAAATCCCCCCCCCCTTTGCCCCCCCCTCGTTCATCCCTCCCAAAAATAAACAGATGCTAACAGACGGCGGTTTACGGGGGGGCGAGCTGGGCGGGGTCGGTGCTCCCTCCGCCCCCCCTGACAGGTTCTGGCTGTCTGCAGCGTCAGCTCAGGCTTACTGGGAGCACTGGGGGGGGCAGTGGGGAGGGGGGGCAGTGGGGAGGGGGGGGCAGTGGGGGGGTCTGCTCAATCCTGATGTTCTCTCCCTCCTCTGCAGGTGAGCGGCGTCTGCGGGAACGCCCCCCAGCGGGTCTCCCGCTCGGCCCCGGCGCTCCCCCTCCGGCCCCCCCGCGGCCTCCAGGCCCCCCCCCCGGACTCAGATGAGACCCTGGCTGGCCTCCGCAGGTGAGCTGATCCGGGGGGGGCTCTACTACAGCTGCTACAAGCTCCTCTCAGGGCCGATGACGTCTGGGAGGGGATGAACACCCCCATGACCCCCCAGGGCTGTCTACCTCTCTCTATGGCTCTCTACCTCTCTCTACCTCTACCTCTCTGTCTCTCTATGTCCCCTCTGTCTCCCTATCTCTCTCTATATATATCTCTCCATCTCTCTGCCTCTCTCTCTTCACCCTCTCTCTGTCTCTCTATTTCTCTCTCTTCCCCATTCATCTCCCTCTCTCTCTACCCACTCCCCTGTTTCTCTCTCTCTACCTCCTCTCTCTCTCTCTCTCTCCTCTCCCTCTCTCTCCCCTCTCTTTCTCCCCCCTCTATTTCTATCTCTCTCACCCCTCTCTATCTCTCTCCCCCATCTCTCTCTCTCTACCCCTCTCTCTCTCTATTCCCTCTCTCTCTCTCTACCCCTCTCTCTCTCTCTATTCCCTCTCTCTCTCTATCTCCCTCTCTATCCCCCGTCCCCCCATTCCAGCTCCAACAAGCTTAAAGCAGAGTGTCCTAACACCCCCCCTCTCTGTGTGCCCCCCCCCGTATCAGTCTTAAAGCAGGTCTGCTTGTGTCATCAGCTGTGTGGTCAGCGCTGAGGATGATGATGGTGATGATGGTGGACCAGCCCCCCCCCTCTCTCTCTGGCTCTGTGCTCTTCCTCTCTCCCTCTCTCTCCCTGTCATCTTCTCCCCCTCACTATCATAATAGCTGGTCTTTTCTTCTCTTCTCTTCCTCTCTGACTTGTTCCTGTGTCTCTTCAGGGAGTTTATCTCTAGCCTGAGGGCCTTCAGCTCCTTCTACAGCGGCCTCGGGGAGGCGCTGTGCAGCCGGGAGGCCTCTGCGGACAACCACTCCCTCTGCTGGAACGGCCAGGAGCTGACGGACCGGTGAGGGGGGGTGAGAGTGTGAGAGGGGAGAGGGTGTGAGGGTGTGAGGGTGAGAGTGTGTGTTGAAGTTAGAACTGGGTTTAGGATGGGTCTGGGTCAGGGGGTTAGGTAGGATGGGTCTGGGTCAGGGGGTTAGGTAGGATGGGTCTGGGTCAGGGGGTTAGGTAGGATAGGTCTGGGTCAGGGGGTTAGGTAGGATAGGTCTGGGTCAGGGGGTTAGGTAGGATAGGTCTGGGTCAGGGGGTTAGGTAGGATAGGTCTGGGTCAGGGGGTTAGGTAGGATGGGTCTGGGTCAGGGGGCTAGGTAGGATGGGTCTGGGTCAGGGGGTTAGGTAGGATAGGTCTGGGTCAGGGGGTTAGGTAGGATAGGTCTGGGTCAGGGGGTTAGGTAGGATAGGTCTGGGTCAGGGGGTTAGGTAGGATGGGTCTGGGTCAGGGGGTTAGGTAGGATGGGTCTGGGTCAGGGGGTTAGGTAGGATAGGTCTGGGTCAGGGGGTTAGGTAGGATGGGTCTGGGTCAGGGGGTTAGGTAGGATAGGTCTGGGTCAGGGGGTTAGGTAGGATAGGTCTGGGTCAGGGGGTTAGGTAGGATGAGTCTGGGTCAGGGGGTTAGGTAGGATAGGTCTGGGTCAGGGGGTTAGGTAGGATAGGTCTGGGTCAGGGGGTTAGGTAGGATGGGTCTGGGTCAGGGGGTTAGGTAGGATAGGTCTGGGTCAGGGGGTTAGGTAGGATGGGTCTGGGTCAGGGGGTTAGGTAGGATAGGTCTGGGTCAGGGGTTAGGTAGGATAGGTCTGGGTCAGGGGGTTAGGTAGGATAGGTCTGGGTCAGAGGGTTAGGTAGGATAGGTCTGGGTCAGGGGGTTAGGTAGGATAGGTCTGGGTCAGGGGGTTAGGTAGGATGGGTCTGGATCAGGGGGTTAGGTAGGATAGGTCTGGGTCAGGGGGTTAGGTAGGATAGGTCTGGGTCATGTGTTGTGTCTGTGAAGGTCCTCACAAAGGTAGAAGTACCAGGATGTGGTGGTACCAGCTGCCTCAGTGCGGAGCGCCTCCTCCCACCCTGACATTTGTTCTGGATCAGCTCTCATTATCTGTGTCTGAATTGGATTTTCAGGAGCATTCGTTTTCATATTGTCTGACACACATCGGTGGGTGGGGGGGTAATAGTCGTGGGGCAGCGGGGGGGGGGCTAAGTTATTGGTGCTGCTAATTGTGGCACTTTTTATCAGACATGTTGGCCGTCCCACCTGGAGCTGGGACCTGATGCAGACACACCTCCCAGCATATCAAAAGGCCCCCCCCCCGTCAAATGTGGACCCGCGTTGCCTCCCGCTGCTTTTCCAGGGACTAAATATCATCTTCAGCAGCATTCCAGAAAGAAAATGATCCTGCGGTTAAGGCGGGAAAGGGTGGATCCCCGCTTTGATCTCGCCAAGCAGCAGCCCGTACACACACCCCCACACACTCACACACACACACAACAGAGTTGTTCCATCTCTCTCTTTGTTTAAAATAACACATGTCGACTGTCACGGTCACGAGAGGCCTGGATTGCCATGGCAACTGTCAGTTAATCAGGATCGCCGTGAGATCTCGTTGGAGCGAGTGCATGAAACCAGTAGATAAAAATAAAACAGGAGTAATTTCTCTGTGATCTGAAGCTTCAGTGTGTGTGTGTGTGTGTGTATGTGTGTGTGTGTGGGGGGGGGTGCCAGACGAGCTCCATTATGAGCCGGACACTCTCACACCTTCCTCCTCTGTTGACGGGAGCGAGCTTGGACCCGACAGACAGCCCGATAATTGATCCGCTGGCACAGAAAAGGAGAACGTGAGGCGACACGTTGGTTCGGGGAGAGCAGGAGCAGCGTCAAGCACTCACCTGCCACACAAGCACAGTCCCCTCCTCCCCTGATTTAAATCTGTCTCCTCTAATCTACCGACATCGACCCATATTTCCTCCTTCCATAACGGATCACTAATCTCTCCATTATTAATGCAATAATTAGCAGTGGAGAGGAACTGAGATCATACCTAATAAGGAGAATGAATATCAGGGGAAATGTAATTTGAGTGTGATGGAAAGTGTAAAGGGGAGCAGCAGACTGATAAATGAGGCGCCAGGTACAGATGTGTGCGTGCATCCACTTCAAAGGTGCATGATTGTGCGTTCTAACAGCTTCTCCTTCAGTTGTCGCAGTCAAACGCCCGGATGTGGCTCCGCTGGAGTCAGGGGGTTCATTCCACCTCCAGAAAAGTGTGATCTGAAACCTGGGAACATCTGCCTCTGATCCATCACAGGACAAAGGAGCTTCTGCCCCCACCCAACCGGAGTTAGAGCCGCTTGTTGACACACGGAGACCACAAAAAAGTAACAAAAGAGTCCTAAATGCAGCATATTTCCACTATCGGGTGAACAACACATTAAAACGTGGATAAAGTCGCTTCAGAGGTTAACTCGTCTGCTGTCGCTCACAGAGGAGCTGCTGTTCCTCCTGCCGCCACCAGGGGGCGTCAGAGGCCCGCCGGAGGCCGCAGCCACCCATGGGTGCAGTCTGAGGACTGACCCGCTGTTTCCGTCTGCTCCCGCCAGGTCTCCGGGGCCCGGCCCGAAGAGGCTGCAGCCCGGCACCGAGTCCAGGGGCAACAAACCCCCTGAGCCCGTCATCAGCCAGATCATTGATAAGCTCAAACACATCAACCAGGTGAGCAGAGTGTGTGTGTGTGTGTGTGTGTGTGTGTGTGTGTGTGTGTGTGTGTGTGTGTGTGTGTGTGTGTGTGTGTGTGAAGCCTCTTGGTTTCTTGTGCTCTAACGTCGGTCGAGACCCCCGAGACCCCCAACAGACACGTGAAGGTGAGAAGCAGCTTTCTCCCAGAGGACCTTTGGGCCAAAGCCCTCTGGGACAGAACCAGTGTGTGTGTGTGACGCCGCCACTGGTCCAACTGTCCTCACCAGTTCAGCGTAGTAAACAGCGTTAGGCTCCGAGCGCCGCGGGCCTGTCACCTCTCGTTACCGTCCGCCTGTCCTGAGGTCCTCACGGCAACCGTGGATCTTCCCCCGCGGACACAATAAAAATACAGATGGTTCTGGTCTCACACACACACACACACACACACACACGGTCAGACACACACACACACACGATCAGACACACACACACATGATCTGATACACACACGATCAGACACAGACGCACACAATCAGACACACACACCGTCAGAGATACACACACACACCATCAGACACATACACGATTTGACACACACACACGGTCAGACACACACACCATCAGACACACACACACACACCATCAGACACACACACACCATCAGACACACACACCATCAGACAGAGACACACACACACCATCAGACACACACACCATCAGACAGAGACACACACACACCATCAGATACACACATGATCAGACACACACTCACACGATCAGACACACACACATGATCTGATACACACACGATCAGACACAGACACACGATCAGACACACACGCACACAATCAGACACACACACACACCGTCAGAGATACACACACACAAACCATCAGACAAATACATGATCACACACACGATCAGACACACACACACGATCAGACACACACACACAATCAGACACACACACCATCAGACACACACACACACCATCAGACACACACACCATCAGACAGAGACACACACACACCATCAGATACACACATGATCAGACACACACTCACACGATCAGACACACACATGATCTGATACACACACGATCAGACACAGACACACGATCAGACACACACGCACACAATCAGACACACACACACCGTCAGAGATACACACACACAAACCATCAGACAAATACATGATCACACACGATCAGACACACACACACACAATCAGACACACATACACGATCAGACACACACACACAATCAGACACACACACTATCAGACACACACACACAATCAGACACACACACACGCGATCAGAGATGAACCATACAAACTTATGATGGCACATTTACCAAACCACCAGTGTACTCACTGATATACTCACAAGCATATTCACCAGTATCCTCACCAGTATTCTCACCAATATACTCACCAATATACTCACCAGTATACTCACCAGTATTCTCACCAATATACTCACCAATATACTCACCAGTATTCTCACCAGTATACTCACCAGTACACTCACCAGTATTCTCACCAGTATACTCACCAGTACACAGGAGGGAACTTCCCTTGATTTTTTGCAGCTTTCTTATTTTCATTTCCCAACTTCACCAGTCCAGACCTCACAACCGGGGAGAGGTAATCACACACGCACACACACACACACACACACACACACACACACACACACACACACACACACACACACTCCCATTCTAACGTGAGAGAGCCCCCTGGTCCTGGAGTTGTGGTGACCACAGCTCTACGTCAGCTGTCAGCCTGTAACGACCTTCAGCTGTGTTGTCAACACAAACACACAACTACACAACAGTGTGGATGTCCTGCAGCTCGCCTTAAACGGAGGAAGGTGGGCGCCCCAGTAGCACCAGTGCAGCGCTGCTGCCTGCTGCAGGTCCTCCGCAGTAGGCTTCCACTTGTGCATGTCGGAGGAGATAAAACTGGATACAAATGCGATTTAGAGGTGCAGATTTGGAATATTTCAGCAGCAGACGGAGGCTTTAATCAGGAAAACGATCATAAGCTGCTCCAGCCAGACTGTTTACCACTGATAGGCCTTTGATGAGGTGTGTGTGTGTGTGTGTGTGTCCTCTGAGGTGTATAATTTACACGCGTCTCCCTCCTGCTTAATTCTGGCCTCTTGGATGTGTGTGAGTGTGTGTGTGTGTGTGTGTGTGAGCGAGTGTGTGAGTGTTTAATCTGCTATCTGAAAGGCGTACAGAAGAGTTAACTCCGCTTGTGCTTGAACTTCCCCTTGGATCCTGACATCAGTGGTCTGGATCCACATCTGACAAAAGGCCGCCTGCTCCTGATTGAATATTTCATGTGAAGTGAATCAGCCTTTGACTCCGGGCCATTAGAGCGGGAATCAGATTACAGGAATACTTGTGATTATTACACATTACACTGTGATGCAATGGGGATACAATAATCCATAAACCTGCCCTCTAAATTTAAAGCCCTTTGAAGCTCCTCGCCCTGGCGGAGGTGCAGGTCTGAACTGGACGTTCCCTCGGAGCTCTCCGTTTATTCCGGACATGCTTCCGCAGGCGACGACGCCAGATTAGGATGTTTCACCCCTGAACACGTCCAGCTGCAGGTGTGGGTCGTCCAAGCTCATCTCAGCATGTTCAGGTCTTTATGCGCCCTGCTGGATAAACCCGTTGCCATGGAGACCGCCTGTACATCTGCGTGAACAGCAGCAGCTCCCGGTCCGGCCTCTCCCCACCGGGCGTAAACATCCTGCTGAGGCCTTGGGAAAGTGACGTGGAGTCAAAAGCAGTTTTACAAGGCCTCCTCCTGGTGTGTGTGTGTGTGGGGGGGGGGGGGGCACACCCTCAGGTCCCATCAGGCTCAGGAGCATTTGCTCCCGAACATCTTGACGTAAGACGAGGAACCCTGGAAACTCTCTTCCCATCAGGGATAACTCCCAGAGGCTGGTGCTTCCAGACCCCCCGGTCCTGTCCCGGGCTCTGGATCAGGCTCAGGACCCCTCCCACTCACACTGACCCCTCCCACTCACGCTGACCCCTCCCACTCACACTGACCCCTCCCACTCACGCTGATGCGTGGTGACGGCGCTCCTGAGACGCTTTCCCTGGTTTAGACGCCGCAGGACCTCGGCGTTCCGTGATGGAGGATCAACGTGACGGGGGTTGGACGGGGCCTCCCCGGGGCCCGGCCCCCCTTCGGAGTGGGCGGGGCCCTGTAGCCGGATGAACGGCTTTGATCTGTGGTCATCGCTCCTCCTGCCGGACGTGCTTACGCGGCGCTCCGGACTCCCGTGTGTGGTCCGGGTGACGACCCGCTCCGACTTCTATTAATACGTCTGCGGGGTGAGAACGGGCCCGGCCATCTTAGATTAGAGCGCCTCAGCTCGGCGATGCTTTCTCGTTCCGAGCAGTTTGTTTTTCCAGAACATCTGTTTAGCTTCCCAGAGTATCAGGTTTCCCGTCTCAGCGTTTAATCTGGCGGGAGACGCTGGAGCTGGTGGCGGAATGGGCCCATTAGGGACTGCTCTTTGATTACAGAACCCTTCCCCGCTCCTCCTCCGGTCCTGGAGGGCCGGACCTCGTCGGATTATTCGCGCGGCCTCTGCGAGGCGGGGCCGTTTTGATATTCCCGGAGCAGGATTCGGGCTCAGAAGTATCCAGTTCCTGCTCGCCGCACCTTTTCATCAGTGGGCACGGCCCCCTGCTGCAGCTGGGCCGACCTGTGTGAGACGGACTCCAGCTCTGTCACACTGCTCCTCCTCCTCCTCCTCCTCCTCCTCCTCCTCCTCCTCCTCCTCCTCCGCCCCCCTCCTAAGCCCCAGATTCCCCTCCTCTCCTCTCAGCTTCCTGGTCTAATTAAAGCCAGAACCTGGGAAAATCCTGCAGGTAGGACAGGAATCCGCAGTGGAAAATAAAGCCGAGCACCACAGATTCCATCACGCAGGCCCACTTCCTCTGGGCCACCGGGGGCCCGGGGCCCCGCCAGTGTGTTCTTCACACCTTGTACATGCTTACAGGGATTACATGTTAGGATATAGACACACACACACACACACACACACTCGCTGCAGGTGTAATTACAGCTCTATAACGCTGGTCAGACCAGTGAAACTCTCTCCAGCCTCCGGGGGTGTCAGACGAGCCCGCTGCTCTGTAAGCGTACACTAACCTGCCCCCCCCCCAAGAGCCCGCCGTGTGTTTGATGTTATTTACTGGGGGCTTTGGGAGCCGTATTTAGTGGACCCCTCAGGGTCCCCGTCCCCTCCACGCCCACTTTTATGTGTGTGAAGAACGACCGACGTGGGAATGGAGGAGGGCTGCTGGACATGTGTGAGATAAGCTGAGAGACCTGGTCTGAGGGCCTGGACACCACACACACACACAATCAGACACACACACAGACGCACACACTCACAGACGCACACACTCACATGCACATGTGCACACACACACATTTACACACACACACAGACACACGCACACACACACACGGTCACAGAGATGCACAGACACATAAACAGACACACATGATGTTTGTTTTATAATATTAATATGATCATTAGTATTATTATTATTACTACTACAACACACACACACACACACACCACTCCCACTGTGGCAGTCTCCCCTGCTGGCTCAGAGGTCAGACAGAGCATTTAAGGTCTTTTCCCTCCCAATTAGTTTGCCTGGTAATGAGGCTTAAACAGACCTTCTACCATTGCCACCCATTCCTCCTCACCCCCCTGACCCCAACACACACACACACATACGCACACACACACACACACTCCATTAGCCCTGAGGTCTGAACCTCCCTTTCAGCGCTCCTCCCCTCTGCTCCCACACCACTATCACTCCACTGGGTATAATTACCGAGCAGTCGGCTTATAAAAACCCGCTGCACCAGCCAGGCATCAGCCGCTGTGGGCAGGAAGCAGCACACACTCGTGTGTGTGTGTGTGTGTGTGTGTGGGTGTGTGTGTGTGTGTGTGTGTGTGTGTGTGTGTGTGTCAGGCCCAGTTGAATCGAATACTTCTGAGCGAGCGGGAGCCCTGCTAGGATCTATATATCCTGTACTTCCCTGGGCACAACCCTGTGTTACTGTGTGAGAGGACCCCCCCCCCATCGCCCCCGGAGGGGTCAGGGGTCACGTTTCCTGTTTCCTGTCTGCGCTGGGTCATCAGAGGGTCTTCCCTGCGAAGGTCAGGGATCGTCGCTGCCTTTTGTTTGGCGTGGCTTTTCTCTGGGGGGGGGTTCGTGACAGCCACACGTGACTCTGGGAACCATGACTGAGGGGCCCCCAGTGGGAGGGCCAGGAGGTGGCCTGAGCTAAGAGTCGTCTGTAAGCTTTGTGGTATAAAACACCTGTAAGCGGGGGGGGGGCACGTGTGAGGTAGTAGCTCACGTGCATCAAACAAGCGATGTTTAGGGGTCAGCGCCTCCTGAATCTGGTGACCAGCATCTTAATGTGTGTGTGTGTGTCCCGTCAGCGAGGCCTCCCGAGGCCTCCGGGTATCAAACAGGAGCTTCAGGAGGTCTCGGTCACCTTCCAGTGTGGTGTCTCCATTGTCATGTTAATCCGGCCCCTCCCTCTTCTGAGCAGATTCCCAGAACGTTCCCTGGTGAGGCAGCCTGGAGGTGAGCGTGTGTGTAATGTATGGATTACGTAACATCGTGGCCCCTGATGGTTTAACGCAGGTGTCATCGGTCCCTCGTCCTCATCACTCATCCATTAGAGGCCCCCCCCCGGTGGAAGTGTGTTAGGAGGGGCGTCCTCCTCCTGGTGGGCCCCCCCCCTCCCTGCGTGGGTCAGGGTGTGTGCTGCCCCCCCCCAGTGACACCGGTGGAGACGGCCCTGTGGTGTGTCTGTGATCCCCAGACCACTACTGCGCCTGAAGGGGCGGGGCCTCAAAGGGCCGACGCGCGCGATTGGTCGGAAAGAGCCTCGCGCTCTTCAGCGTCGTCTTCATCGTTGTCAGAAACAAGGTGGAGGCTCCGGTGAGGCCTCCAGGCAGCCGGGGGAACTCTTCACACACCTCAGAACTGAAGCACAACCGTCCCGCCCAGCAGCCCTGCGACGGCCCGGACCTTCGTGGTTACGTGCTGGCTGGAGCGAGCAGGCGAATTAATGTTGCTTATCTTAACATCTGATCAGACAAAAGTCCAGACGTTGTGTCCAGTCCAAAGGAAAACAGCCTTCCGAGCCCGGTGACGACAGCGGACACATCCCTTCCACTGGAATGGAGAGCTGTTTTCTTTCCCCTCTGGGCGCTCTGGTCCAACTGGAATTACCATCAGGAAATTAATCCCGTCTGCATTAACCGTCTGAGGCTCCGCTCCCTCCGCCCGGACAGCTGGCGACGGGCGAGGGCAGCGGGGAAGGCCGGGTCAGAGGTCGGCGGAGGCCGGGCGAGGGGGCGGAGGGGCAGAGGTTGTGGGCCGAAACTGGGCTCGGTCCATCTGACCTTCACCGGTCCACTCCAGCAGCTGGTCTGAGAAGACCACGGGGTTACGTAGCTCAGAGCCACGCAGACCGAGTTAATTCATCCATTGATCACATCGATTAATCAGCCTGATTAATTAATCTGGCAGCGACTGGTGGTGTCTGAGCCTGGCATTAATTCATCCAGTAATCAGATCACACCTTCATCACCCTGATGGCTCCATTAATCAGGCGGTCCGTTCCAGCTCCTCTCTGGGGTCGGTGAGGCAGGACGATCCGCCGAGGGTCCGCTGAGGGGAAGGGGGCTGTTGTGGGGGGGTGTGGAGGAGCCCCCCCCCGGGTCAGTGGAGGAGCCCAGCCCAAGTTCCTCAGACATTTGCAGACGAGATGCGCCGAGCCTTGAGCGGAACATCCAGGCCGTGAGTCACGAGCCTCCTGCCCGGACTCGTCTGTGAGGAGGACGCTGGCCTGACGGCAGCCGCACACGCCCTCCCCGACCCCCCCCCCCCCCCCGCCGCCACATCCTCCATGTTTCTGCCCGACTTGCGTCTTTGTTTGTGTTCTGTCGCTCCGCGGCGGGGCGCTCCGCTCACGTGTGGAGGCGGGCCGGCGGTCGTGCGCTCGTTTAGAGCTCGTATGTGGGCTCTGGACCGCCGTCTCCTCGGTGTGACGGCACGTCAGCGTGGCGGCCCAGTTGGCTGTGGCGGGACGCGTCCAGCCGTCACATTTATGTGCGTCCAGATGTCTCCCAGCTAACTCCCAACGGAACGCTGGAGGAAAAGCGGGGGACGCGAGAAGGCCAGGCTTTTTTCCCTCTTAATGAGAAACACGCTGAGCATTTCCCTAAAAATGTCGCTTTTATTTGCTTCCTTCAGCTCGTGGTTTCTTCACTTTAATAGCTGAAGGTTCCGACCCAAAGCTTGTGGTCCGGGCCTCTTGCGGTGAGTCCGGAGGCTCAGTCGTGCTCCCGGGACTCACACACGACCCCTCCCTGCACGCAGCAGCGCCAGGGCCCGTCAGCGGACGGGAGCCGCCAAGGAAGCCTGCAGGCGAAGAGGGCCGCCCCGGCCCCGGGCCTGGCGCTCCGTCCGCCTGCGCCGGGATCGCGTTTCCTCCTGAGCTCTTTTATTAACCATGAGATTTACGATTTCACAGAGAAGGCCCAGTGCCTTTCTCGCTGAAACGAGACGCATCGGCGATCCCCAGAGGATCCGTTTGGGTGGTTTTGGTAATCTTGGTCACACGGCGCGGGGGTGTAAGGAGGGTAATGGCGTTAAATCACTGAACACACACAAACACACAAAACACCTGCACAACGACACACAACCAGATCTCCAGAGTTTGGAAGACTGGCGCAGCAGCTTCAGGATGGGGAGCAACATGGAGCAGAGCAGGAACGCTTCCATTCCCCCCTGCTGACCCCAGCAGAGGTTACTGCACGCCGATGTCAGTACGGGTGTAACCTGCTCTGTCAACAACAACAACAACAACAACAACAACAACGCCACGGACACTGTGAGTGATGATGATGAGGAGGAGGAGTGTACCCTCCCCGTTCCTCACTCTTTCCTGTCTGGATTCCCAGAGCTCCCTCCCTCTTTCATCTGGGATTCATCCGAACTTGAAACGGCGTGTGCCGTTCCCCCCTCTGTTGCCGGGTTACGGTGTGTGTCAGGTGGCCACGCGGCCTGGAACCGCGGCCGTCGGCCCTGGAGATGCTGTCATCCTCCGTGTCTGCGGCTAATGAATATATGGGTGGAGGTTTATTAGACATGTAGGAACACACTCATGTGCGCTCTCTTGTTAAACTGGAGGTTTTATTGTCCCAGTAAAAGACGGACTGACTGGTTTATGCAAGTGAAAGGAACATGGCCGCCTGGTTTTTGTCTGATGTAATTGTATGATTAACGGGATTTTAAATAGATTGTAGGCGTGCACACATAAAACACTCAATTTTGCAGGCAGACAGCACAGCTGACCTCAGGTGAAGTCCATATGAACTCAATTTTCTCTCCCAGACGTCCAAAATAACAAAACAACAGCAGAAAGAAGGCAGGCTGACATGTGCAGATGGAACGGAAATCAATAAAAAGGCAGCCATGGGAGCAGAGCGCTGAGACGAAAGAGTGGTACGGAGGGCAAAAACACATCTGTTCCCGACGAGCCGGGGTGTGACTGGTGTGTGACGTGAGCCATGGTCGCCGATCGATCCCATGTAGGCGGCGAGCAGCTCTCCAACGCCGTGACAGCCCAGGTGGGACTGTGAGCACGAGCGAGATGGGTCTGAGGAGTGAGGAGAAAGAAAGTTAGGACTGAACAGTAGCAGGTTCTACAGCACATCTGTGTGTGTGTGTGTGTGTGTGTGCGTGTGTGTGTGTGTGCTCCTCAGACCTCGTGTCCACATGGACAGAATGTGCTTTGTTGTGTTGTTGTATCTCTGTTGCCCCGAGACAACCGCTCAAGACCAGGACGTTTGCCAGAATCAACACAATCGCACCAGTTGGCCTGATCGTTGGGGTTTCTTTTTTTTCCTTAAACCACTAAATTACACGGAGCCGGAGCCTCGGTCCTGTCAGTGAATCGTGTCGGATCCTTCTCTTGCCCGGTGACAGCAGGGTTTGTCCTCCAGGGGACGTCAGCAGCGGCGCCCCCTTTGATGATTTGTGGGACGTTTGAGTGTTGTTTTCTCATGAAACCGTCCATCCGTCCGTCCTTGTCCTCGTTGGAGTTGGAGCCCGGCGCATCTCCACGGACCTTCACCTCTGACCCCCGTCTGCTCTCCCACACAGTTGCTGCAGCTCACCACATCCGAGAAGCGCTGGAGAGCCCGGTCGCGCGGAGGATGGGGCGACGACGGCGAGGAGGGGTTCCAGAGCGGCGACTGCGATGACGAAGACGAGTGCGCCGGCGTGTCTGGCCTGGGCCCCCCGCCGCGCCGCAAACGGTTACGCGTGTTTGCAGGTGAGACGAGAGGGTTGAAGAGCATCGATACTAAATACGCCCTCTGCGGCATACCCTGACCATAACGCCCCCCAGTGGTCTGAACGGTCACTGCAGGAGCAGATATCGACCTCTACATCTGCATCCCCTCAGACTGACGCACACGTAGCCTCGTCTCAGCATCAGCACCGTCCACGTCCACGTTCACCTGATAGAAACTCAGAAGGGCCATGTTGGAACGTTTGGTGTTCCAACTAGAGATGTCCGATATTATCGGCCTGACGATATTATCGACCGATATCATCATTAAAATGTAATATCAGAAATGATCGGTATCGGTTTTTAACTTTTTTAATGATGTAACTTTTACACATCAACTCTCAAACTAGTCCTCCTCTCACTCAACATAACAACGTGATGTTAGTCAGCAAAATGATACAGCACACGTCGGTTGATATCGAACATGAAGGAGACCGGATATGGGTAAAACAGCCTGTATCAAACGTGCCCAGTGTTAACTGGTTGGATTTTAAGGCCAGATCACGCTGCACCAAACCTGGTGATCCTCACTTCCTCACCTTTGACCCCACACATGCTCCCAACAACAGAGCTGTAACGTAGCTGCACCTTCCTGTTCCACCTCCTGGTAAATATTCCCTGGAGCGCGATCCGTGTAACAATAAATCTGCTTTAAATCAGCTAATTAAGCATGATGTAAATGCTTTAGAGGTGGAGGCTCCCAGTGAAAGGTCAGTATTTACAGGCCCACTGCAGGATAACACCCTGATGGCAGTGGACGACAGGAGATGTGAGACTTCCTCATCTAGCCCCCCCCAACCCTTGACCCTTCCTGCCCTCGGCCCCTCAGAAACAGCAGTCGCGTTCTCCGAAAGACAAATAAAGGAAGAAATGAAACTACAAACTGACGGAGGAAAAGAAACCAAACAGAAGAAGAGGGAGAAAACAGAGAGGGAGCCCAGATGAGGGCTTCGATATGCGCACAAAGCCGAAGCAGCTGAGCAAACAGGGCGGAGGGAGTAGTCCTCCAGTTGGGGATGTTGTGGCAGAGATTTGGGTTTGGCGTACAGTGAGCGAGAGCAGGGCCCCGGGGTTAGAGCGTGAATCCTGCAGGGTCATCTCTTCCAACCGCCTGGGCCGTGAGAGCGTGACGGCTGCTCCCCGGTGCTCCTAATATCCTGACCGCGCGGTTCTGCCTCAGGAAGCAGGCTGTTCTCTTTCTGCTTTAGAACCTGCTGGCTCTGGTGCTGGTAAATAAACTCACTCCCCGGTGCGCCGGTGCTGCTGCCCGTGGCCACACGAATACCTGTTTGAGCCTGTTTGGGCCTCAGCGTTGTTTGCAGACCCTGGCCGGTCCCCTCTGATTGGGCGATGAGCAGATAACCACTGATAGCCTGTGATGGCCATCCTGATGTTTACTCTGTCCGTTAGCTGGCCCTGAGCCCCAGGGTAGGGTTCACCAGCACAATCCAATACCAATCAGCTGCTGAGAGACGGCCCCACCACGACCCAACGCCACCGGTGTTCCTCCTGGCCCAGAACCACATCAACAGGTTTGAAGGCCCAAATATCAACAAAGGCTAAAGGCTTCTGTTTCTGGGCCCCTTAGGGCCCAAACATACATGGATGCACCCTGGAAGGTCTGACTGAAAGAGAGCTTCCAGGACAAATCCTCCTGTACACCTGGAGGATGTGGAGGTGGAACTCCTAAAGACTCGCTCTGGTTAAACAGGGGGCGAGGGTTCAAAGGTCAAGCTGCAGAAGATGAGGCGCACACACACACACACACACACACACCCAAAGCTGTCATCGCTTGTTCTGGGTACAGATTCCTGCCTAAAACTCCCAATCACTGACGTTCCTCACTTTCCAGACTGCACATACTGCAGCGCTCCGCTCAGCATTCCAGACCAGAAATAGATCCAACGGCGCTTAATAATAAATGTTCTACGTGCTGTCCACATTCCATGAAATCAGAACACTCGTGTTTACATGAACCGTTGTGGCTCAGCATGTTAACAAAAGCATGATCATGTGACAGGTTTACAACCACCATTGCACATAAAATTGGGTTTGTCATGATTTTGCTGGGTATTCTTCTA
>CAJVRN010000012.1:25000-45000 GCA_911728415.1 Lagocephalus sceleratus | reverse complement strand
TGTGTGTGTGTGTGTGTGTGTGTGGGAGCCGTTTCCAGTTGCACCTCCAGCGTAATTGGCTCGATGGTGCAGCGCTGAAGATGACAGGTCACCCTGAAGAGCGGCCCCCGCTGGATCGAGGCTTCACGCCGTCCTGGCTTCTGTCGTCTTAAGTTCATTAGCGCTGCTCTTTAAGGCCCGTCGGTGGCTCACGCTGCCGAAGGACCTGGACTGGTGTCCCACACCGTCGCCCGTTCCTTCAGATCAGACCTCAGAACGTAGATCAGCTGCTCCCGCCGCAGAGGGACAAGCAGACGTCAGATCAGACCCCGAATTCACACACACACACACACACACACACACACACACACACACACATGCGTGCAGCGGTCTGCTCAGCATCAGCTGTGGATGGAAAGTGACTGAGGAAGCCCTCCCCTCCACATCTGGAGAGAGAACACCTGGACTGGTCCAGGCCGGTCTATGCCCCCCCCCCCCAGGTTCAGGGCCTTAAGGAGGTGGAGTCACAGCTGGAGAGGACACTGGTGCCAGCGATGCAGGGGTCAGTCAGGTGTGCGTCATGAGCACACCTGACTGACATCCACTCTAGAACTGTCTGATCACAGTCATGAAGCAGAAGCACCGGTTCTGGTTCTGGAGGTTTATCAGGGCACCTTTTACCATGAAGGAGGATCAACACGTCCTCGTTTTAAGTTCAAGATGAAGCAAATCTAAATAATAAGTGCTCATAAGACGCCCCCAGAGGAGTCACGCTGACGCCGCCCTGATTTGATGATGTGTTTAAGTTGCTGTGGCTGAACGAGGGCTGAGGCCTCTTTCAGGAGGAGCTGGGCCACATTAATGAAGACATGACGCCTCACAGATGTTCTGATCGCATCATCAGATCACAGCCAGATAACGTGCTGCGGGTTGGAGGGAGGGGATGCAACCGGGCCCACGCCGCCGCATGTACGCGCCGCCCGTGAAGACGTGACCTCACGCGTCCTGTTTTTATTCCCAGCGCACAGCTCCACGCTTCGGCACGCTCAGTCAAACATCCGTGCACGTGAGGTCTGCTGCAGCTGGGGAAGACATCCAGACACACACACATGCACGCGCGTGTGTGTGTGTGTGCAGCCTTGTGACAGTCTTCCAGCCCTCCTCCTGTCCCCCTGTGACACCTCTTCCTCCCCCCAGATTTGGCTGATAACCTGGTGATGGATGACTTCACCTTCCAGGAGCAGCTGCTGACTCCTCGTCTGGCCACAGCCGGGATCGGGAGCGCGTCCTCGCCTGCCGCCCAGCCGTGGAGGAGCCGCCTCGTCCCCACCCTCCCCGCGGTGGTTTCTGTGCTCCTGTTTAGTCACCACTGACTGCCCCCCCCCAGTCTAAGAGTCTGACGACAGAAGCCTTTTTCTAATGGTGATCAGTGTAAATTTCAAAAAGCTGTGTGTCCTTTCTACCCCCCCCCCCCCCACCTGGCTGTTCCCCACTAAGGCAGATGAAGCAATGACAGTGTGTAAATAACAAACCTGCCCTTCGATCATACCCCCCCCACTCTGCTCTTCACCCCCCCCCACCACGCTGACTTTGTGTAATAACAAGTACCCTCATAATTAGACAGCTTTGTTACGGGCCTACTCATGCGGAGCTTGTTGGCAAGCCCACACAAAACAGACTCCGAATGCCCCCCCCACATACACAGACACCCCTACGCCCCCCCCCATCTGCAGAACCGAGCTGTAAGAAGAAGAGGAGGAAACCGATCGGTCCCCCGTCGAAGGCCCTGCTGGACTGTGAAGCCCCCCCCCCCGTTTGTCCCCCGTCCTCTGTGTCTTAGCGGTAGCTGCGTCCCACGCTCACGTTTCCTTTACGCTTGCTGATGTTTTCCGACGGCCCGGCCACGAAAAGAGAAAAAAAGCGGATTTAAGGGCTGCGATGACGAGGCTCTGTCTCCATCAGCCTGGTAGCTTAGAGATGTGAACTGTGTTGATGCCATGTTTACAGACGTTTAGTTGAAGTAATGTCACCCTCCACCAAAAAAAAAAAAAAGAAAAGTGTTGTTTGGTTCCTAAAGTTCTCATTGTCAGCGCTCTTAGATGCGAATGCAGCACGTGTAGAAGTGTGTACACACTCTTTCATAATCTGACCTTTGTATCAGTACTTTTCGCCAGCATTCTTTTTTTTTTAAAATAAACTACAAACAACAACGAGCATCAGTCTCTCAAGGTTAGATTGTGGAAATGAACCCTAGCATACACCTCACCCACACACATCACACACACTCACACACACACACACACACACACTAATTAGACTGTTGTGAGTTATATTTACTGATGGGGGAAACCAACAGCAGGAAGCAACAGGATGTGCGGACGCCGCAGAGAACGATAACCGCTGATTTGTAGGAACCAGATTATCTCCACACATCATCTCAGGAAGCGTAACGTCTTCTCCGGCCAACACTCTCGTGTTTTCTCTTCGGGCGCCAACATTCTGTTTCGTTTTTCTGTTAAACGGTGACAAATGGTCCGAGAATAACAGACAGTTTGGGATAAACTTAAATCCGTTTACAAGACGGTCTTATTTACAGGAGTGAAGGGAGGCAGGCAGCCGCTGAAGTGTTCCACGAGTGAGAAGAGCAAAGATAATAATCAGATTACAGATTAAACACAAAACAAGGAGAGCTTAAGTCAATGATTGATGCAGTGAAAGGGAAAACAAGTTAAGAGCTTTCTCAGATTAAATGTGTCTGGGTTGATTTAAGGTGCTCAATTATCCTACGAGTTGGTGCTTAAAGGTTCTTTTCTTCCAGTGGTAGAGTGAACGATACTGTTACTGGACACCCTTCAACCCCCCCAGGCCCCCCGTCCCCCCGCTTGGCGGCTCCCCCCTCGGGTGAGTTGAGGTTTTGAGTTTGTTGGGCTTCACGCCTGACTGACCCGATCCGTGCCGCCGACTGGAGATTAATGTGCCTCGACTGGAAGATGGACGAAAACCCGGTGGAAGCTGCAGGAGGTCGAAACAAAGGTCATGGAGTCTGGAGGGGGGCGGAGCCTCCACTCGTTACTCTGCATTAGTCAAGTGCAACAGACGCACGGGGACATCTCTTCACATCTCATCTCCTGTCACAGCTGCTCCTGGACACAAGACCTCCAAGTTCCACGGCCCGTTCTGGGCTTCCAGGAAACCTGAGCACCTCTTTGTCAGCTCCTATCACCTCTTCTAATGGGGGGGTGTGGTCGGGTGTGGCCTGTCTTTATGCATGCGATCGCAACCTGCTGTTTTCAGCCCAAAAAAGAAATTACCGGCTCTTTGGGCTCTTGTTTAACAGGCTAAACCTGTTAACCTAAAGGACGCGTGAGGATGGATATATTTAGTCCCACCCAGCCCACCTCGCCGCCCCCCCACCCCTGCCCCCACCAGTCCCAGCTACAGGCCTTGTTAGAGCCTCCATGTTGGGTGGTCAGATATGTAATCCTGTCGAGATGGTTTTGGATAAACACGGAGGAGAGAGCCTCCTCCAACAGCAGCATAAATCAGGCAAAGCGGACTCTGTCTGAATGAAATAACCCAAACAACGGTGCTTCAGCGTCAGCCTGGCCTCGCCTCCACCCGGAGCCTGCATCTGGCCCTACGCTGCACCGTTTCCTGCACGGAATTGTTTCGGAAAAAAGCAGTAAATTTCTGAAACGGCTCGCTGCGCTGATGCCGTGTAAATCTACCGCCTCCGAACATGCATCCAGCCCAAAGACACGCATGCACGTTACATTGCCCGTGGCTCAGAAGTGCTGGTAATCCAAACCCATCGGTGAGCCTACGGGGAAACATCTGCGCAGCTTTCACGAGGTTGCACTGGTCAGTAGTGGAGACAGGGCTCCACTGAGTCGATAGGCGAGGGTTTCCCAAAGTTCTCTTGACCCGGAGCGTTTATCAGAACAATCACTCTATACATTAGACATCAATGGAAACTAAAACCACGTGAACCTGCTGCAACACATATTTGAGTGTTTAAGTGCAGTACAGGAATATAAAATAGAGCACGGTCGTCATACCGACATTATAAATAAAAGCCAATGTTGCATGTATTTGTTACCCTCTGGACTTCAAAGGCCTTCATGAATAACAGAATTTATGTTTCCATCGGACTGCACAGGTCGTTGTCAGGCTGCTCCCAGCAGCGTGTAAATCACGCCTGTTCTTCCCTGGATCTGGTTTTCATACTCCCGACAGATGACGGAGCGCGCTGGGCCGCAGATCTCTCTCTCTGAGGCCTTCCTCTATTCCCAATCCCATTAATTTGGCCCCTGGAGCCGTTACCCAGGTAACAGATTAACTAAGTTCATTAGTCCTAATTGTTTATTTTTTATCTCTAATTTGAAATTGTCTGCCTCCTCAATAAGGCGTCACGGTCACCCACAGCTCCGCAAACCCATCCGGGCCAAATCCCCCCTTGACTTTTCACACCTGCCCCCCCCCCCCCACCGGGCCTCCACATTTAGGTAAAGCACCATTGTTATGCAACTTTTAAGATGGTAAAAAGGGGTCTTCTTATTAAGAGATGGGCCGGTGCTGGCTGCAGGGAGCAGCGGCCCATCAGCTCAAGGGGGGGGGGGGTGTACTGGGAATGCTAATGGGGGCTGCAGAGAGCACAAACGGGCCCATTGAGATGCAGAGTCCGTATGTTTTCGTAGGGTAATACCGGGGCTGGGGCTGCAGCAGCACACATTGTTGACACCAGCGAAAGGTCAGTGTGATATTAGTCAGCAGGAACGCCAACAACGCAGCGCTACTCCTCCATCAAAGGTGCCTAAATAGGTCCACGGAGGTCACCAACACAGTGCACGTTAATTAAAATGACACTGTGCTCCGTGTGCTCGAGTGTGCACGGGCTCCAGTTTCTACAAAGCTGGATGTTGGAATCCTTCTGCCAGTGAGAAAAGCCGGAGACGTGTCAAGTCGTTCAAAGCTCATTCATGTGTAATTACCATGGCACCGGACCATTTCTGACCCTTTGTTGGCCCGTTGAGGGGAGTGTTGAGGCCCAGGCTCTCCCAGGAACACAGGCCCAGCATCCTCCTCCTGCTCCTCAGCAACCCCTGGTTTATCCAGCAGTCACACCGAATGAATGGAGCCGCCTCAGGAATGTGCACACAAAAGGAGGAATGTCATTTTTGCTGAGTGCTACCACCCCTCCGCCGCCCAGCGCACACACACACAACTAATAGACATGTGTGCCCGCGGATACACACAACAGAAGCACCCTACAGGTCTGGGCATGTTCAGATGGTGGGATAAAAAAAACATATTTTTTATGGAAGTATGGAATGATGGGTTGGTGGGTGGTGGTGTAGAAGACTACAAAAGATAGATAGATAGATAGATAGATAGATAGATAGATTCAGCTAGATAGATTCAACCTGAAGTAACCTCTGATCTGATTTTTACTTATTAAACTTTCAGAAGTGTGGGGCGGTTTCTTGGTGATCAACTCCTCTCTTCCTTGTCCCGGCCCGGCGTCTCACTGAACTCTGGACCTTGTCCTGGAATCACACTCAGTAATTGTGGACTTTATCAATCTACTTTATCAATCAGTCTCAATAAAGAAAGATATTAAGTGTGTGCATGTGGGCCTGCTCCCGACTAAAACCTGGCGGAGTGTGTCACTGACAGTGCCTCGCTGTGAATCTTCCCTCCATCTTCTTGACTGGGTCCAGTCATTTTTTCCAGAGAACAGAAAGGTTACCATTAATAGGCGCATCTGATCGGATATAACTCCTGACAACGGAGAAAAGGAAACACATGGCGCACAAAAAACAAAAGTTTCAGCAAAGGCAGGGTGGATGTGGATGCTGTGTGATTTCAGAGCATCTGTGCTACAGATGACGTTTTAAACAACCGACACTTTTTCTTCGGTTCCCCTGTTTTAGAACCGCTGGGTGAAATTATTCCACTGGAAAAGTTACTCCCTTGTTGCAAACGGCGCGTGTCTGTTTGTATTTATCTGAGGTATCATTTAACAGGTTTTGACTGAAGATTTTGAGCATTTTTCTCCACCACAACATCTTTTTTAGTGCTAAAAGAAATAAATGAGCTCCCTTCAGCGATCCGTAAAACTATTAAAAACTTTCAGTGATTTTTCCAATGGTTTTGGAAGTCTTTCTAGCACTGATTCTGATACTTCCAGCAGCCTCTTTAACATAAACTGCCCATAACAATTACGGCTGTGGGTCTTTATGTAATTATTTTGTCATTTCGCAGTTCTCCAGAAAAAGTTATTCCATTAAGAAAAGTAGCAAAAGAAGAAGAAAAAAATCATTCCGTTGTGGAAATCTTTTCAGATATGCCCCATTTTAGACCTGCAGAGTAGTGTTAACCAGGGTTTTTTTTGTGACAAATCGGTGTGTATTGTTTCCTCCACTGTAAACATCTTTTAATACAGAACCCCATACGGTGCATGTAAACATTCCAGGTTACAATAGGAAAACCCATTATCCATTATTATCAAGTTAACAAGGTTAAAAAGAAGTCAAACCAGCGTCCCCGGGGTTCAAAGTCTTTTTATCTGAGCTTTATCAGAGTGCTGGTGCTGATAGGAGTCTTCTTCCAGACCCAGGCCATTGGTCGGTGGTTCCCCACATCCATCTGGTGGTGCTGGGAGCTAATGAAGAGGTTTCTGGCGCACAGGCTCCACCCTTGGTGACATTCCTGGTCTTCAGGGCTGCTCCCCGGCGGCCCAGACGCACTGGAGGCATCGAGGGTTGGGAGTCCCGGCTCCGCGCTCCACCCCTGGTGTTCCTGATCTCCAGGTCTTTGTCCCCGGAACCTGCGCTCTCCTCTGGCCGACCACCAGGAGCTTCTCCCCCCGCCTGCATTCCTCAGAGCCGCCCCGGCACCGACGCACCGGTCCGAGCCCCGCAGAGAGGGGGTCCATCGAGGAGAAGCGCTCCGCCGACGCTCCGCCGCCCCTGCCCGGGTCCGCTCCGCGCCCCCCGCGCCAGCCCTCCCTCACCGGGACTCCGGAAAACTTTTCCCCCGACTCCGCTCCGGCCGCCCCCCCCTCCCGTCTCGCCTCTCCTCTCCTCGGCCGAGCCTGGAACTCCCCGCATGCCCCGGGCGGACCACTAGCTCCCCGGCGCTGCTCGCGGTCTCCCCTCGGTCCCCCGGCGGTTCCGGCCCGGCCCGCGGACCCAGCACCCGGCCAGCCCGCGTCTTCATGAGGAAGCCCGGCGCGGGACCTCCACGACCCCCGCTGTAGCACCTGGACGCGCAGACCCCGTCCCCCCCCGCCGCCTGCCCCCCCCCCCGGACCGCCGACATGAAGCCGCTGCTGGTGCTCGGGGTGCTGAGCGCGCTGGTCGCGGCGGGCCTGGCGGAGCAGAGGCAGAAGAACTGCAACGAGGTGCGGGCCGCCTACAGCTCCAAGGGCTTCAACGTCAACGACGTCCCCAACAAGGGGGTCCCCGGTGAGTCCCGCGACCCCCCCCCCCCGGGGGGCCGCCCCGCCGTTCACGAGCCCCGGCTTCCCAAGCGGGGGGTCGCGGCCCCCGCGGCGGGTCCCTGGGGGAGCCCCCGGGGGCCGCGCCGCCGGGGAGGACGCGCTCCTCGCCCCCCCCGGTGGTCTCCTAAGACCACGTCCAGGCACAAAGTGTTCTCCTGACGCAACTTGTTGCACTCGGTGAAAGTTTGGGCCCCCCGGGGCCGATCAAGGGCCACTAAAAGTGTTTATTTTTCCGAGCCCCTTAAAAACGCGTTATTAATTCCATGACGTGATTTGTGTCGAAGGTTCCACCGCGTTTGGCGTTTTGGGGGGGTTATGGTTCTCAACCTATTTTAGTCGGAACGTGTGTCTGGAAAGCCTCCAGCGGGTAAATATAGTTCCCATTTAGGAAATACTTGGAGGTAATTCATAACAATAAAGAGCTATAATCAACACACCGCCCAGCTCCCTGCTGAAGGCACACAGGCCTGTGTTTATTTCCAGACTTCCTCAGTCAAGACTCCCGTGACTGTGATGTGCAGGCAGCCCGCACGGATTCAGTAAACACTGCCGAGGATCGGGGATGAGACCTTCAGACGGTTTTCCTCTCCGGCTTAGTGAGATCTTGTGGTTTAAAACATTTTCTTTGTGGGAACATGCTGTAATCCTTCACCCCCCCCCCATGTTGACCCAGCCAACAGCCATCTAATCTAATGGTGAAAACTGGTTTATGACCAGTGATCCTTACTGTTAATCAGGGAGACAGATCAATTTAACCAATCACGCCTTAAGCCTAATTGATGGAGGGGGGGCGGGGGGGTGAAGATTGTGGGGTCTTAGGGGCGGCAGTTGTTGGATGAATTTCATCTGTTCTCTGCGCGCTGGTACCTCCTACTCAGGTTTCCTTCTCCTCTCAGAGATCAACCACACCAGGTTGGTTCAGCTTGTACTTTTTCCTGGAGTTTGAGCGCTCAGCCCGATTTCAGTCGTTCCTCGTCCGTGACCAGGCCGGACCAGCGGACTTGCAGACGATCGATGTTGCGCACCAGCACTCCCCACCTCACCGCTACTTCTATTGTTGTTCTGCAGCTTTCATCCAACATTTGAAGCCCGAAGTAAACGCAGCATTATTCAGAGCAGCCCTCAAAGCGCATGTTTAAACTGTCTTAATCCATTGAGACCCCTACAGCTCATTAGAATTTGAGTTGGCCACAACTGTCAAAGACACCAACCCAACCCCCCTTGTTTTACACAATTCTACAACTGCTTTTGTTTTGTGCCTGTCTGTCTTTGTGATGCTAAATGTCATTGAGAGTACCCCAACATGTCCGCATTGGTTCGGATTTAATTGTGTTGTATCTCCCGGCTTTGAAAGAGGGATCGGAACGAGGGAAGTTTTATTGTGCAGGTTTGTGTGTTACACACACGTGCCTTTCCTTTACAATAGATTCTCTGTGCATGTCTAGGCCCTGGGCATCAGCGACCTCATTGAGGAGCTCTTTGTTATTGAAAGAGACCGAGATAATTGATCCGGGGAAAGCAACAAGGTTTACCGTCATTCGGTTGTGTTGGGGGTCTTCACGAAGTAAAAGGTGGTCAGAGTTTTACTGTAACTGGCCCAGCTCTACAGATCGGCGTCAGAGGGGCTGCACACATTCATTTCTTTCATATCTGGAAAAAAAAAGGTTGTTTTCTTTTTCACAAGAGTCAGAAATTACAGTGAAATACTGCTCCTGGGGAGATTGACGGTTATGTGGTATCTCAATGACATTCCTGCCATTTTTTTTTCACTTTGACCATAATTGTGCAGACTTGTGTGAGGCAGACATACTTTGAAAATTAGATTTTCAAATGTTCCCCTCCCTGATTCCACTTATCGGAACTCTGTTTGTACAGAAGCTAGAGCCTTACTGGGCACATAGGAATTTAAAAATTGCAGTTCATGGCCGTGTCGTTGGCTGGGCCTTGGAGACGAGTTAATACAGTGGCGAGAACATAAACACGCTGTTTGTCTTGCCCTCAGTATGGGAAACATCCCATGCTCTCAGTTGTTTGGGCGCATTATGACTGAAAGTTAAAACACATGACCTCATGGTAGAAGCTACACATTCTGCAGGCTCACATGAGGGCTCCTTGTCTCTTTGCTGGTGGCTACATGCCTTGTGTCATTATGGTTTGGGAAATAACAGGCTGTGTTATTACTGTGACATTCAGCAGATAAGATAACGGCGCTCAACTGGGACACGCACGGTCCGCAAGAGCTTTTATAGCTCAGAGGATGATTTCAGAACAGCTCTGGCCTGGAGCTCTCCTGCGTGGAATTTAACACACGTAATCATTAACCGGCCAACAATCAGACGTGCCCCTCTCGTCTCCTGGCGTTGACCCCGTCGAGGCTTTTTTAGGTTGTTGTTTGAGCGCGTCTGCCGTTGGACCCTGGTCTGTTTCCAGTCATTACAACCAGGGTTGGGGTTTCTAACTCGATCTCTGAAACGGTGCAGTGGTGCGTGGAAAAGTCTTCCGTTGCATTTACGGGCAGTTGTGCCTCCGCTTTATAGCCTCCTTCCTCCCGCTCTTCTTCCTGGTCACTGATTGGTGGATGCCCCTGCCCCTCAGCACTCCCCACAGCGGCCTGTAGCGTTAGACGGGAAGATGGATGCTTTTTCCCTGAACGTCCGCCAGTCTTGCACAGTTTGGTGAAAGGTTGCAGCGAACAGAATTGCTATAAATGGTATTACTGCTTTCCTTTGTTTTGTCTGCTGGAGCACATCCCATCCTTTAATGCTCCAGCAGCCTTGGTTACTGCGCTTTGGGTGATTCTTTACCGACATTGTCAACTCAGAGGATTGCGCAATATTGTGATAATAACCGCCTTAAAGCGTCTGCTTGAATCACGCCGAGGACGGCCGGTCAGAGAGTTGAAAACGGTCACTTCTGCCCCGTTGGTCTCATGTGGACCTGATGCCCATATGTCTTGCATGGCTGCTCAGAGGAGTTAGTTCCGCCTGTGGATACGGTTTCGACCAGTGGTAAGCTCACACATGCATGTGTGAATGTTGCTGGTAAGAAGGAGTCGCTGTGTCTACGTAACTCCTCGCCTGGTGTTTAAGAAGGAAAATGGGTTCACTTTAAACATTGAACCCTCTAATTGTTGAGGTCCCATGGGGGTTATGCGGTGTGAGTATCCACAAGATTTAAATGTATGTACAGAAGTGTTGACATGACCTACTTCCTGTCGTCCTGTTCGTGCCTGCGTGGTTGGAACGATGTAATATTTGTAACCCTGAGAGGACACGCTGCTGCTCTGAGCCCCGGTTTGAAGGTTCTCCTCGTCTGCTGGAGCGAGCTGCTGTGGTGTAACACCAACTGTTAACATTGATTTCCGGGCTGGTTGGACGTGTAGTGCATGACGGAGTCGACATTGCACGGATGTTGGGTTAATAGCTGAGTCTTATGACAGCAGTGTTTATTTGTGCAGGTCCATCACAACTTAAACATTGACTCCAGCAATGTTTTACTGGCTCTAAATGTTAAACACATGGTTTCCAGCTAAATTGAAATAGTTTCTGTCAATATTTTTTTTATTTGTGTATGTAGGAGTTTATGTCCTTACGATGACTTCTTCATTAGTGGTTCACTAACGGACAAAATACAGATGTTTTCCCTCATTAACACAAATGCTTAAATGACATAGATGTTGAGTTCTTTGTGTTCTTTGTCCCAAAGCATGTTAACATGTGTAGATAAACACATTATTGCTTCTTGCATCGGTTACAGAAGGACATGTCCTCTCTGTCCTGTCGGTGACTTCAGACCATCTGAACTTTGTTGGGGGGGCACAAGCTTTTTCATGGTGTTGTTGTAGTAGTCGTAGTCATAGTTTCACACATGGAAGAAGGTTTTGTGTTGAATCTTGTTGCTCTTGCTCTCTTGCCGTTGCAGCTGGACGTCTCTTGCTCAGAATAAGCAGATTTTGGGAGACTAGTGTTGGCTTTTGTTTGAAAAGATCTGTTCTCAGGAAAGGCTTTAGACCTAATTTGAAAAGACACGTAGGCTAGTTTGGCTCTTACAGTCTTCAGCCTGTTCTACGTGTGGCATTATTGCAGTGTGTGTGTGTGTGTGTGTGTGTGTGTGTGTGTGTGTGTGTGTGTGTGTGTGTTTGTGTGTTTTAAGTGTCACTAATTCTATCTCTGTGTGTCCTTTGCTTTGCCTCCCCCAAATGGTCAAGTGGGTGACATATCAGTGGGGGGTGGATGCTGTGTGTGGGAAGAATTGCGCACCCCCCTTTAGGCCAGCCTGCCTCCCCCCTCCTTAACACATTCCACAGGAGACCACCAAGACCTGCACACAGAGCCAGAGCTGGGAACACACAAAGAGGGCCTGGCGGAGGCCTACAGAGCACTGGGGGGATTTTTGACTGACAGGGGAGAGTTTTGTGCCACGGTCGGGCCGAAGCTGCGGAAGAAAAGCCGTGCTGGGAAGCAGCCAGGGAGCAACTGTGTGGCTGTGTGTTGTCAGTCACAAGCTCGGGGAGTGTGTGGATGTAGCTGGAAGCATGCATGGGCTGTGACTCATCCTTGTTTAGTCGTACAGGCATGTATGTACAGCGTGCCCCTCCTGGTAATCCCTGCTCCTCCAGACTCCTCCAGAACGTTTCATCTGGTTGCGAGTGGGGGGAATTAAGCCTGACTCCTTTCACTAATCAGTTGCAGGTTCTTATGGGGCAAGTTATAAAAATCTGCTTTGAGTTTTTTTGTTACACACCTAATTTGCACTCTGGTCTGGATTTCCCCCTGATTACCTGACTGACATCAGCTCCAATCCTCCTCTGTGCTCTTTGATGATGATCCTCCACAGCCAAACCTCGTCCCACCTATCACACAGCTGGCTTCGCTGCGATCCCCCCCTGCGCTTCCTGAACGCCCCCCCACGTCATTCCTCCCGCTCCCCCTGCCCTCCTTCACCCGGTCCCCTTGTGGCATTTGGTTTTCTTTCTTCCTGCTGGTGTCACTGGAGCAGCTGTCGGGAGCGTGGCGGCGGCCTCCAAACTGCAGGGGCGGGCCGCGAAACCCCTACCTGCCACTCTTGGCGCTGACAGACGTCACCTCACCCCCCCCTTCCCTTCAGAGCGCTTCCTTTGTGGACTTCCTCTTTTATTTGCTCGGAGCAACGGCCGCCTGATGGCCGGTCGACCTGCCGCAATTAAAAATGGGTGCGGCCAGGAACAGGACGGCGGTGGAGTGTGATGGAGCCATTACACACACACCACGCTGCACGTCGTAAAGGGAATGAGGATTTTGACCTCCAGATCACGCAGAGAGGAGGATGATGAGATGATGAGTAACGCTCACGCGCTCTTATTAGTCGAGGCTTTGCAAACATGTGGCCGTTGCTGCGCCGTGAATCAGGCGGCGTGCGTTCTCGACGCGCCGCTCGGGCCCGCACCGACGGCAGCGGGGGTGGAGCGAGGACTGTCCCGATGCCTTGCGTGGGTAATGAGCTGGTCGTTTGGGATGGGGGCCTGCGAGGGGCTGGTGATAGAGGAAGCCCGGGGAGGTTTGCTGGCGGTGGGGTGAGGGCTGAGGCTGGGTGTGGACCAGATGAGCTGTAATCCCTGTTAATTACTCCCAAGACCCACTGATGAGGCCAGCTCACATCCTCACTGTAGCCGTCTTCTCATGATAATAGCTTAATAGGTCCCCTGATGTGTACCTAATCTCCCTGTACTGCTTTGTTTTTATTCTAATATAAATCATTTTGCATTAGATCAAATGCTCTTTTATTTTCCCCCTTATTAGCATTTCAAAGGCTCCGTCCTCAGAGAAACAACAGGCGGATCGTTGACCCGTTCACACACCCCTGTGAGTTTAGCCCACTGCTGTTGTATATAAATAAACGTATCGTTTTAAACCTAATCTCCAGCATTAAAGGTCAGAGACTGCACATTTTGTGGCGGTTGTGTTCTTAAGGAGGGTTTTACTGCCTGCACAAATGTGTACATGGACATATACTGTCTGGTATACATCACGTCATCCTGAGCCACCCAGGCTGGGGCCCTTCATCCCTTGTGCTGTTTGGACGTTCCCCAGCCCCCTCTGACAGTCGCTGGTGCGCGGTCCCGTCCCCCCACCAGTCGGTGTTCAGTGTCCTAGGAGCCCACAGGTACACCAGAACCTCCGTTGTCTTTCTGCAGCTTTGAGCGTCCAGAAACCCGATCTTGTACCTGACCTCATTTCGCCTTCGGGGCTCCGCCGGGCCCCGTCCTGCCTCAACATCTGGTGGAGTTCAGCTGCTTTTGGATGTCTGTTATAAACATTGTCAAAGAGCTCTCTGTCCTTAGGAGGGCTTTACTGGCAGCAATGAAACGCGTTCAGCCTAAAAGCTTTAATGTGTTTGAACAAATTGGAGTTTTTAGAAATCTTTGACCAGACTGGGGCTTTGTGAGATGTTATGTAAAACATTTATAGATCACCTTCTCAGAATCGTGGTCTGGGTTTAAATCAGTGTCACAAATTTCCAGCATGATAAAGATTTTCCATGCGAGTAGAAGCACGTTTATGTGTTCAGTGAAAACCTATGCATTGTTCCCGCTGTAGCGAGTGTGTTCCGGGCACGTAGATCTCCGGCGTGCGGAGGTGTCGGAGGGTATGTGACACACATCCTAATGTAGGCCTGTTTCCCGGCTTAACGTGGGCCTGAGGGCACAAGTGTTTCACACACAAATCCCATGATGAAGTGCTTGGCCTGAACCAAAGGAGTGTTTTTCACCTCCCTTTAAGTCTTTTTTTTTTTTTTTTTGTGAGTCAGTGGAAAGGCAGGGGAGGTGTAGAGGGACAAGGCAGGAAGGTCTTTTGTGTACACACACACACACACACGTCCCCACACATGTACACACACCTTGCGATAATCACACTCTGCTGTAACACGTCCTCCCCGTCTGTCTGCGCGGCCTCTGCCTGTCTCTGCAGCTCTCCGACGCAGCGCGGCCCTGTTTCAGTTACGCTTCCACGCCGCCTCACACGCACATGCACACATGGTCCGGGCCCGCGCGCCAAGGTGGAATTTATGGTTAAAGCACCAGATCAAATGCTGCGCCGCTCATAACTTTAAAGAAACATGTGGAAAAGGTGAAAGATTGTGACGGTTCATGTGAATTATTGCCTCTAGCGCCACGTGATGGCAGACGCTGCTCATTCTCAAACATTCCCGGCTGAGTGGTGGCAGAAGCGGAGCGTTTTTAAAAACTGCATCTACACGTGTTCTGCTCCGTGTGAATATTTAACAAGCCGTTATAATGTCGTGTTCGGCCCCTTGGCGAACGGCGGCGCTGGCGGAGGTGCGAATGGCGCCCAGGAACATCACCGGTGGTTGTTGTATTTGCCCGCTGAAAGTCAAACAAGCTTCCTAAAACTTGGAGAACACCCGAATCTCTCCAGGGTTTAGTCTTGTCCTAAAACATTTGTGCTGTGTGAATGTCTCTCTCATGATTCACTCCATGACCCTCCCTTGTTAGTCAAGCTGCTGTTATTCGACTAAAGGAGAAAAGGCTGCTGATTTGGTCAAGTCTGTATTGTGTCTACGTTCTGAATGAAGTAATTGTCCATAATTGTCATTTCCAGTGCTGTCATCGGCCCTCGAGTGTGCGCAGGTCCCTCCGTACTGGTTGGGGCTTTTTTTGCAACTTGTTGTGGGCAAATACTTTTTTCTGAGGCGGCCAAAGTGCTTGTTAAAGTAAAACACTGAACCTTGAAGGTTAAAGTGCTCCAGGTTTTCACCCTGTTAACAAGGGACACAAAGGTGTGGACACAACGCAGGCATTTCCACTGTCAAAAACAAGGATGTGGAGGCCTCCAGATTTAGACTGCGAGCGGTTTCATTATCCTGTGCAGCAGCTGAACTTCTCAGAACCATCCCATTGTTTGGAATTTGGTTTCTAACTTGAATGCTTTTGGGAAGGGCAGGAGTGAGCCGAAACCCTGACAAAGCAGTGACCTGGGAAGTGGTGAAGGCAGGGAGCTTTTGTGTGGGGGACAAAGCCAGAGAGGATACAGAGGGAACCAGACGGAATGAGAGACCAGTGCAGTATTTTTGGGTAAATGTTCATGGATGACAGCGTTTAGGAATGCGCAAATGGAGGGTGCTCGTTTGCCAAAAACTCAGAATCCATTCCTGATTACTCAACTCGTCTCGGATAACACTTTTTTTTTTTTTTTGTGTAATACTCTTTGGAAGGAATAGGCTATATTCAGAATTTGAAATTAGATATAACACAGACAATAGCGTAATATGAGATTATGTGCAGTCCACCAGCAGTTTGAATACCAGATTTAAAATATAACGGACTCCGCACCACTTTCCCTGCTGCCATGAAAGTGACTTGCACTGGTTGGTGCCAATAAAACCAGTGGACCTGCGGGGATAATGAGTCGCTGCCGTGACTCATATTTAGTGAGTCAGCAGCAGAGATGCCATTCTTTCTCTTCAGTCGTCATTATCACAGATCATTGCAGACTGGAAGCCATTGTGGGAGCGCTGGTGGAAAAGGACAAAAGCTCCAAAATATGGCCCATAAGGTCAGAGGACCTGCGAACGCAGCGTGTCGGGATGACGAGTCTAGGAGAGCCTCCGCAGACGTATATTTATCTTTATTGCAGATGTTCAGGTTGCAGTCTCAGCCAGTGCCTCTTAAAGAATTTACTGCTTAGCGTTAGATGTTTAAGGGCCTCGCCCCTCCTGGTTACATCCCTCACAGGCTGGAGGCGAGCTACACGGCTGGTGTCGTCTCTCCAGGCTCGAGCTTCAGCTGGAACTGTAAAAAATGTTTCCCTCGTAGCTGTTGACGGTGTGGCATGTTACTGCACATGTCCACATTGCTGTGAGGAGATATGCCCAGACAACAGACATCCCCGGAATCTTATAGCCACCATTAACATCTTAAAAGTTAACGCTCATTACCTTGTTGTGCTCCTCAGATGATCGAGATGTTTGTGTTTTGTCGCCTTTCATTGCTGCTTGATTGATTCCTCTGCCTCGATGGGTTCCTGTGAGCGATATCGCCAGGCTGATTTCTCGTTCTTTGCCTTTGGAAACTCTGGAGAGGCTTCAGCCGCAGGTCTGGAATCACTCCTGCTTCTATCCTCGCGCTGCTTTTCTGTTCTTCCAGAAGGTGGAACAGGTCTGTGAGGTTCAGAGTTCATTCACGGATCATCATTCCTCCACCACACTTCCCTGTTCAGTCACTCCAATAGAATTTTATGTTTGTTTCAGCTACTCAAACAACCTAATTCCAGAAGAATTTGGTCTTTGTGAATACTGTTTATATAGCTTTGGAATGATCTGGGGAAGATGAGTGTGCTGCTAAAGCCCTCACAAGTATGGAGCCTTGAATTATTGAGCCATTTTTTTGTATTTCAAAAAGCACATTCTCCAGCTTTTCAATAGAACGTTGTCTTTAATGGAAGATCTTTCAGCTTCCAGGGACTCTTCTGTTTGGGTATTGAAACGTTTAAAACGTATGTGAAATTGGAATTCAGGCTTTTGTTGTGTTAACAGCTGTACCGTTGTATTTTGGCCCTGGAAAAAATGTAAGAATGCTGGTTATTTGTGCTTTGAATGTGAAAAATGCAGCTGTTTCGTTGCCCTTTCAATCATTCCATCAGTTGTGGCTTCTCCCTCAAACATTTCCCAAACTCCAGAGTTGCTTTTAATAGTTCTCATCATTCCTCGGGTCAGTAAAGAACTGCACCATTACCTCCAGCAAAAAGATTGAGGTTCTGCCAGCGTTTATTTGTTTGTCTGTTTTGCAACATAACTCGGATATGGACGGATTTTAAGGAATGATAATGGGACAAAGAAACACATCGATTTTTTTTTTTTTTTTGGTAATGTTCTGGATTATTTGGTATTTTTCAGCGACTACGCTTCTGTGTTGCTGGATGAGGAGACATTTATAGTTAAGTATCTTAGACGCCACACATCCTCTACAAGGATATCAACCTAAAGAAGCAGACGAGGTGTGAAACCATCAAGTTACTTATCGTTTCACGTACTTTCTAACGTGTTTCACTTGCGAGATCTCGTCTTGTGATTCGCGGCTCTTCAGAGACTCGTCCAGTGGCCCAGACGCTTTATATGGAATCCCGGAAGTCGCGATATTTGAGGAAATGAGCTTCTTGGCAAAGGCCTGCGTTGTCTGAGTTCTTTTCCCCCTCGCCAGCGATCGCTGCTCGTGTGTGCATGCAGGCCTTCTGCCAGTGTGTTTACATATCTGAACTGTTATGCGTCTGATCGTCCAGATGATGTGCGTGCTGCTCAGATTGAATTAGGTCTTCTGACCGTGAGCGGTGTACAGTTAGAGCATTGATCCCAAACGCGTGTGGAGGTCTGGTTCTCTTGCAGATCACCAGACTCAAATTAGCGACAGACATTGGTGAGAGGTTTGTGAGGGCAGCAACCCGTGACCTCCGGTCTGCCTCCTTTTGTAGTCCTGCTGATCTCAGTTAAGGAGCAGAACACTTGAGGACGACACCGCCTGTGCTGCCACAACAAAGTGTTCCTTTACCAGAAGTTTTGCTTTAAAAAGCCGCATTGTGTCATATTTTTCTCCTTCTGTGTAAACGAGTCTTCATTGTGATGAGGGAAGGACATCTTTCACGGGGGGGGTGGATCTTGGTCTCAGACTGTTGCACTTGTGACCTTGATGGGTTTTTATTTCATTATTGGCCTTTTACGACTTCATATCGTGCAAGCATGTCAGGGTACAGGACCTCTCCGTGGAGTGGCTGTTAACCTTTGACCTCGGTGGTTAAGCCTGGTGAGGGTGGCGGCGGGGGCCGCGGTGGGGTCTCTGGTTTGTCTGGTTTGGTCGGGGGGCACGCGATGGCAGGCAGCAGGGGGCAGCGAGCTGTCTAATCTGCTTTTTGTTTACGAGGCGCTTCCACCTCCCCCGCCATGCTTCCTCCAGGAGCTGTTGTGGAAGCAGGACAATGTCGATGGGAAGTGACTTATTTTATGAGCCAGTTAAAGAGCTTGGTAGACTGGTCCCGATAGGAGAGCGCTGGAGGAGCGCAGATTCCCCCAAATACAGCCACGCGTTTGTCCACAGGAGCTCGCTCCTGTGCTTTGGTCACCTCTGATGGAAACTCTTGATCCCCAGACTGGTCACGCGTAGCTGGAAGGCCTGAGCCCGCCTACAGAACACCAGATGGGCAGTGGAACACGAAGCACGTTTGAGAAATCGCCATGATGTTTTCCCCCCCGAATCTGAGATTTCGATAGACTCGGACCTTTGAGCGAACAGGCCGTCATTTGTGCGGACATTCCGGTGAGCGTGGAGCGACTCATATTTGTATGTTTTGGTAACTACGGCCATTTTCCACAGGGGTATACCCCCTTTGATTGGACGCCTGGCCTGTGTGCAAGTAAGGGGCCCTCTTGGAGGAAAAAGTAAATGACTGTCCAAAAGTTGTGTGAGTGTTTCCCTGTGCCTCCTATCATGCTGGTACAAAGAGCCATGTGTTGAGCAGTGATGTGTGAATATGTTTATGCAGGCCTTGCCAACTATTCCTGCCTATGTGTGTATATGCATATTGGGGGTGGGGGGAGAGTTTGAGCGTTGAGATTGGACTTTTGTGAGAAAAGAAGTGAACTGAGACTGTTTTGGACCAGGTTCCCATCTGCTGGGGCCCAGTTTTCCCAGGAGTATTCCCCACTCGGTGCCCAGTGTCAGCGGTCTTACTGCCGTGTGAGAGACATTCACGTTTCAGCCGCTATTTCAGACGTTCTTTGGACCGGCCACGTGTCTGTTTCTGGTGTTACATGTACAAAAGGAATGAAAACAATCATAACAGGCTGCACATAACAGGATCCATATGAGCAGCGCCATGTCCAGCAGAACAATCACGGCCGTCGGGGATCAAACCGCAGCATGGGCTCATAGCTGGGAAAAGGTCTACAAATGAGCATCAGCGCTGAGGGCTTTACCGACTGACTGATTAAACAGGCCTCCTTTCACTACATTTAGTAGAGCGGCGTGGATAAAGCTGCTCACCAGTGATGGCTCACACAGCTGCTGAAGTTGAGCCCATGCAGAAAACCGAGAAGCCGTACTCGTCCTGACGCCATGAAAGGACCCCAGTGTTCTCCCCGAATTCCAGCGGCCGCATCTTACAACAAAACGCTGCTGCAGCTTGGACTCCGCATGTGCGCGTTCCTTACCTTTCTTCAATTACATGTGAGAAGTTGGACGTTTGATCACGGGGTTTAGATTAGGGTTCAAGCCGCGCAGGCCTCGGAGACCCGCAGTTCCGTCTGTGAAGACCTTTCAGCACATCTGGACTAATTCAAGGCCTTGAAACGTCTTTATGTCAAAGAAGGCAGATGCGCGCGCGTTTTCTCCAAGTGTGCTCCTGCTGTGTCTGGAGGAAGGTATCGCCATGGAAGAGTGCGTCACGTGACCGTCAGATGCCCGGGGTCACATGGAGATCACGCATGTCTATTTTTGGGAAGGTGCTATGTGTTACAGCAGACAGAGGCTTTA
>CAJVRN010000012.1:0-20000 GCA_911728415.1 Lagocephalus sceleratus | reverse complement strand
CGCAAGCTGCGCATCCAGCTGACCCGCTCCTTCGTGGCTGCGCGCACCTTCGTGCGGGGCCTGGCCATCATGCCCGAGGTCGTCAACAAGGTCTCCAAGGTGCGTTTGAACCCTTCAACATCCACGTCCGCCTCCTCTTCTGTATTCGCGCTCGGCGCAGCGGCGCCGTTTGTGCCGGCGGGGGCTTCGGTAACGAGCGTGCGGTTCCCGCTGCAGGTCAGCGCGTCCCCCAGCTGTGTGAGGGCGGCCATGAAGATGCTGTACTGCCCCTACTGCTCGGGACAGGTGGCGCTGAAGCCCTGCCAGAACTACTGCCTCAACGTGCTGCGCGGCTGCCTGGCCAACCAGGCCGACCTCGACACCGAGTGGAACAACTTCCTGGGTGAGCAGCGCCGTTGGGTTCACCCCCCAGACACACACGGAAACATAGATCGGGTTTAGTCAGACTGGGGGGGGGCTGGGTCATCCCGAGGGAGGTGGAGTGTTAATGTCGGGACTCAGAAGTCCATCCCGGCCCCCACCCCCGTCTGCTGGGTGCTGCTGCCCCCTAGCGACCGTGTCGGGGTAGCGCCGCCCTCTGCTCCCTCTGACCTTTGCCCTCTCCGCCGCTGCAGAGGCCATGCTCAACCTGGCCGACAGGCTCGAGGGGCCCTTCAATTTCGAGTCTGTCATGGATCCCATCGACGTGAAGATCTCCGACGCCATCATGAACATGCAGGAGAACAGCATGCAGGTGTCCCAGAAGGTGGGTACTGCGTCTCCAGAGCCGCCGCGTCCGCGGGCCCCGCCCCTCTGACCCGCCCTCCTCTCAGGTGTTCCAGGGATGCGGGCAGCCTGAACCCAGCGTGGCCTTCAGAGGCACGCGGTCCCTCAAGGACACCAGCTTCACGGGCCGGTTCCGCCCCTACAGCCCCGACGCCAGGCCCACCACCGCCGCTGGGACGAGCTTAGACCGACTGGTAAGAAAAGCCCCCCCCCCAGGAGACGAGCGCAGCCCCCTCACCTCCCGTCTCTCGACTGTGCTCCCACAGACGAGCGACGTGAAGAAGAAGCTGAAGCACGCCAAGAAGTTCTGGTCCACGCTGCCCGAGACGGTGTGCGCGGGCGAGAGGATCGCCCCCGGCGACGAGTGCTGGAACGGGACCGCAAAGAGCAGGTACGGCACCTCTGCGCAACCCGCCGCCCCGCCCACCGCCGCTCCTCACGGCGCCGCGCTGAAGCAACCAAACCTGCTTGTCAACAGGTACCAGCCGGTCGTCATCGGTAACGGGCTGGCCAATCAGGTGTCCAACCCGGATGTGGACGTGGACATCACCAAGCCGGACATCGTGATCCGCAGCCAGATCGCAGCCTTAAAGGAGATGACCAGCTGGCTGAAGGCCGCGCACAGCGGCATCGACATCTCCGTCGGTGAGGCTCCGCCCCCCCCCGCGGGGCGATGATGTCCTAGTTGTGGTCACCTGACCCTGTGCCTGTCCCTCCTAGATGACGAGGGGAGCGGCGGAGAAGAGAGCGGCAGCGGGTGCGACTCCCCGTCCTGCGAGACGGACCCGGACATCTACTTCTCCACCCCGGCCAACCCGTCCAAGCCCCGGGTCAAGCAGGTGGCGGGGGGCACCTCGGGCAGCAGCTCGCACGGGGGCGGGGCGGCGGCGGCGGCGGTGGCGCTCGCCTGCCTGGGCCTGCTCGCTCAACACCTCAGATAAGAGCGGCTGAGGCCCGAGAGGAACAGAGAGAGCGGATGGACGGAGCAAAGTGGGGGGGGCTCAGACTGCCATGGGGACCTTGGACTGTCCACCTCTGGGGGGACTCTCTTACGATTACAATAACTTTTCATTTGATTATTTGTATGGTTTATAAGGACATCAGTGTACAGCCGCGTGACCCCCCCACCCCCCCGCAGTGGTTTCCCTCAAACCCCTTTTATAACCACACCACCTTTCTACATTATATAACCGTCTCTCTGTGGCGATGTAAAAGTCATAGTTGGTCCTCGCCTTCGCCGATGACGTCATCTGACCCCCCCCCGAGCGGAACGCGGGAGGGGAGGCCGAGCAGAGGGCGCCCGCCGCAGGACCCCACGTCTCCCTTCTGAGGACGCCCCCCGCCACCGCGACCCTCCCGTCGGCGTTTCTCCAGGCGCTCCTGGGGCGGTCTGGAGGCTGCCCTTGGAGTTCGGCCGGGGGGGGCTCTGAGCTTCCCCCCGCTTCTTCTTTGGAGACGTTTGACCTTCCCAGCTGACCTCCATCACACGCAGTGACTCAGTTAGATCACAAGGGCTGACCAGTACGTCTGACTGGACGGTCGTTCAGGAGTGTTTGGGTCCCCTGCGAGCCCTCCCTTCATGTCCAGACGAGCGTCATCATAGCCTCCTTTTTTAATTTAATTCATTTCCACGTAGTTTCCTCAGCCTCAGCGTTCTATAGTACATCCATACCTCATGCATGCTGTAATTTTCAGTGCATTTTATTATGTTGAGTTGAAAGTGATAAAGTTTGTAATGTGGCCGACGTCCCGGTGAAAGGTAACTGATGAGGAAGAGGAGGGACTCTCCTGGGGAACCCCCCCACGAAGGCAGCGCTGACGAGTCCCAAACTCCTTTTTTTTTTTTTTTTTTTTTCTCGGCGTGGAGAATCTGACTCTACACAGTCTTATCTGTCTGGGAGGGAAAGGCGAACCTGTAAGTTGGAGAGTTTCACGTTTTAAGAGAGAAGAACAAAAATACGGTGCTTTGATCAAACAAAATCAAGGAAAGATTATTTTAATACAGGGTTTTATATTGAAGAGGCTGTTTATATTTTAGTGTGAAGATAATATGGTACTGCAGTGGAGTTCACTGGGAGCTGTGGGTGGTGGAGGAGGGTCGCGTGCACAGATACTCGGGCACTTTGTGATTAGTGTGTGCAGTCTTTGGGGGCCCCCCCATCACAGAACACCCCGAAGAGCCATCAAACCCGCCCCCACCCATCTGAGCTCTCCTCAGGTGCAACCAAAACTAATGCAGTTTACAGCCCCCCTCCTGTTCTGTGACTTTGGTACAATAGGAACAAGCTGTTGATGTTTAAAATAAGTCGGTGCGTTGCCCCCCCCCGAAGAGAGCCGAGTGGAATTTATCTTAAAATTTGACAATTGGGTCCGATCATTTCAACCCTTAAATCGTCCTTGTAACTTTTTGTACAGTAATTTATGCGTCACCACCGCTCTTTTAAACAGCGACCCCCCCCCCCCCACACACACACACACACACAAAAACAGACCCATACGGCTTCTGTCTGTCAGATGAAATAAAAGCACGCGTGCTGAGATGGAAACGCGCTCGTTTCCTGCTTTGAGCGGAGTGAGAACGGATGCAGAGGGCAGGCGCGACCTTTCGTGCCTCCTGTTTGGCCTTTCGACGGGTTGATTGTAACGTGAACGTTCCTCCCGGGGCAGACCGGACCCCCCCCCAAAGATCGACTTCTCCACTTCCCTGATTCTGAACGCTCTGATGAGGCGTCAAACCTTCCCGCGTCTAAATGCTGAAGCCTCAACTCACTCTTCTTCGGGCCCCCAACCCTTGATGGGGGTGGGGGGGGGGGTTTGTTGGCGATGAGCGTCTGCGCTCGCGGCCCTCGGCGACGCCTCGCTGCTGGCGGGAGGATCCAGCAGGGAGGGGGCCGCCGCCACGCCGCTGGGCTCTGAGCCGTCAGAGGGGCCGAAGGCGCGTTGAGGCGGTGGTGTTGTTTTATGGGCTTTGGCCCCCAGCAGAGGAGAAGGGACTCTGTGAGGGAAGACCGAATGAATGACTGAAAAGAATATTAAAAAAGTGTGTAAATAAAGAGCAGCCATTTTTTTTAGATGTCTCTAAAAGAGGCCTTAACAGTACACCAGATTTTTACTGTCAGAGTATCTCTTAAATGTTATGGCAAAAAACGAGATAGATGTTAAATTGCAAGAGAAAAGTGTATATTAAACATCTTTGTTGTCTTGTTGAAATAAAGACTGACAAATATTTAAAGGTGCGTGACTGGTCTCATTAAGTCTTGACTCATCGTTTAAGGTGGACGCGCATATTTAGCAATTTTAAATAAGGGGCTGTTTCAAAGTGAGTCACTTTTATTTTAAAGTTCTAATAAACATTTATTTATTCCCTCTTGTACTTTAGCGACCATCTTTACAGTTGTTAGTGACGCTTTAAAACATTTGTCTCCTCCCAGCCTGATGGTTTTAATTACCCAGTTGGTTTGAAGGACATGTTGTCGCTTGCACCCCTTTTTTAGTTTTCATTATTAATATAACATGTTAAATCTTCCATAATATCCATACCCAGTCCATTAAGTCATCTTTATTGTTATTATTCATCAACTGATTATGAGAAATGTGAGCTCAGGACAATAATACAGGCGTTTATTCAACAAAAATATCTGTTTTTAAACGATTTAAGTTTTTTTTTTGAGTGTTTTTGATGCTGCGTGGATCAAGTGAAAGAAAGCTTTATTAGGAATTGGTTCTTTACATCCCGTTCATGCTTTACCAGAACACATGCATTAAATAAGCAGTTACGGTAGTTTTCGATCACTTTATTCTCCAGAGTTGATTTTAAACATCGACAATTAAAAATTACATCGATATATACATCCGGTCTGTGCAACACTGAAAGTCGTCCGGCGGAAGTTACCGACGCTGAACGATCACAAAAGAAAATGGCGAGCACCATCGGCAGTAAGTGATGTTTAATTATAAACGAGCTGCGAACGAGGAGAAAAACACAAATAAGTAACCCGATAACAAACATAAACAACACATCTTTGTGACATTTTTATGAGTTGAGGGTTTTTTTAGGCGGTAAATGTAACGCCCTGTGGCCGTGTGCATCATAAATGTGTCCCCCGTAAATGTTGTTTGTCAAATGTTATTTTGATTATTTTTAACGCCAAACGTAAATATGCTCGATGTAAACAATGGTTATAATCACTTTATATTAAGGTGCATAGATTTGTGCGTTTAACGTGCTTTAGAAAACGAAGATACTTCTCATCCGCCCTCCAATCCAGTAATGTTCCATCAACATTATAATTAAGGGGAATTTACTAATGTCACATTATTAAAGATGCTTTTTAGCCACGGTTGACCTCTATGAATTGATACCTTATTTTTAATTTCTACGCATACATTTATACATTAGAGCTGGGGTTTATTATGCGTCTCGGCTGCTGTATAATTTCCCATTTTTACAAAACACGGCTGAGTTGACAAAATTATTATCGTTAAAACATTTGAAATGGAAAGAAAAAAACTAACAGTAACTAACAGTAATTTACGATTTGGTCTGTTATCATGACTGTTTTGTAACTATAAAAGGTGTGATACTGTGATTAATTGCATCGATACCTTTACTTTTGAGTTTTTGTTAAATGGTGGTGAATTCAGGTATAATGAACCGTCCTGGATGAGCTGTGTTTGTTGTTTTAATCCTCCCACAGAACACAAGATCATAAATGTGGGGCCAACAGAGCCCTGGTCCGTCAAGGAGAAACTGTGTCTGGCCTCCTCCGTTATGAGGAGCGGCGACCAAAACTGGTGAGGAACAAATGCAAATGGGTTCTCCACACCTTATTAGCCACTGTCAGACACCTATTAATATTGACAGGACCTTTTTCTTGATCCACTTATCTTGAATTAGAGGGTGAGGGTTTAGGATTATGCCACTCTCAACAGGAACTCTGATTAAATACCTAAATAATGCAGTTTCTATTTATGCCTTATACCTTCATCTACTTGTAGTGTAGCCTTGCTCTGTTTCCATTTAACTGGACCAAGAAACCACCTTATGTTTAGAGTATTTACTATAAAAGGTGTGAGATTGTATGTACCGTGGCTTCATTGTGACTTTTTTTCTTGTCATCCAGGGTGTCTGTTAGTCGAGCCATAAAGCCTTTCTCTGAGCCTGGCCGTCCACCTGACTGGTTCTCACAGAAGGTGAGAAACCAAATCAATTTGTTTTTACCTGTTTGCTTCAGTTATATATTGAATCCCCTAAAGAGACTGGGCTAGGCTAAACCATTTTTTCCCTGTTTTTAGCACTGCGCTTCACAATACTCTGAGCTGCTAGAAGCCACAGAAGCTCCCAAGTCAGTATGATAGAAGCACCTCGTAGATATGATCACATTTCTTTATTATCTTCCATGTGTTAAAGCATTGCCCTCCTGGTTCTAGGCGTAAACGCGGTGAGAAGGGTGAGGTGGTTGAGACCATCGAAGACGTCATAGTCCGTAGATTAACCACCGAAAGAATTGAAGAACTGAAGAAGCTCCTGCGAGCCACACAGGAACAGTACCGGTACGTCCACGCTTTACTGAGGACAGCCCAAAGAGGTTCTTCCCAGTGAGATATTTTAATCTGACACTTCTCTGCTTTCTCTTCTGACAGGAAACTGAAGAAAGAGGTGGACCTCATACAGATGGGTCACATGGACTCTCAACTGAAGGACCTGTGGACAGACATCACACTGTAATGCTGCTTTTTCACACTAACTGGTGCTGAATGACTGGTTTAGATTAAAAACACATGAGTGTCCAGAGGAGCAGATGCTCCAGATTAAGGCTGAAGTTCTCAGGCACTCTCTGGTACTTTAAACTAACACACAACTTACAGGAGTAAATATTTTGCTGCTGTTGTCAGTGTGCCTACTTTCCTTCCACAACCAAACAAAACAAAGAATAAATTGTCCCTTTTGAAATTACTTAAATGTTTTGAAGATAATTAAAGGCGAATGATTTTGAAGTCCTGACGGGTTCTTTTGAAAATGTGTGCCCCTCAGAAAGAAGAAACAGGATGAAGAAGAAGCAGAACAAAAGAAGATAGCCACAGAAACGGCCTACCAAGGTACCTCAAGACCCACTTGCTTTTACTTCTGTGTGAATATCTGCTCTTTTGTCATTAGCACCCATTAAAAAGTCACTTAGATGTATATGGGGAGAAAGAAAAGAAAGAAAAAGATGAGATATTTAAGTTGTTTACAGCTGTTTTCACACTTGTTTTTCTCTCCCCTCTCCTGAACAGCTCGTCAGGCGGTGAAGAACACCCCCAAGCGTCTGCCCAGCGTGTCTGTCCGCTCCCCCCTTGGTGCCAGCCCCCCCACCATGGAATCTCAGACGGACTCTTTGGTTCCTACACCACCCATGGACACGGTGGGGGTCACAGCCGAAGACACCAACACACACCCAGTTGTAAGATCACTGCAAAGGTTGAGAGAGTGTTGTGGGATGACGTTGGTGAAGACCTTTCTGCTCTCTTTACGACCACACGTCGTCCGCTAGCAGGTGTGATGCTGCAGCTCTCTGATCCAAACCTTTACGTCTGTCAGGTCCAGGGAGTTGGGGTCTTCCTGCCTGTGACCGAAGCTCCGGGGCCAGGACCCAAAGACGGAGGCCTGGCCGCATTAGTGGATGATTCGCCCCAAAAGCGGCTCCTGGCCCAGAAGGCCACACCCCCGCCCTCACCTCTCCTTTCAGAACTGCTGAAAAAAGGCAACCTCATCTCAGCCAGCCCCCGCTTGGTGAGAGCTCAGATCGGGAACACGCACAAGAAACGGCCAATCCAAGTCTGAACATGCTCACAAATGTTCTGCTCCAACAGGTGGGTGAGGGAGACACCGCTGGAAGTCTGACCAATGGCGTCCAGACCGCTACCACAGTCGCCACCTTACCTCCAGGTCACGAGGTCATTCCAGGTAAATCCTTCAAAAAGACCCATCAAGAAATCCGTCTTGATGTGTGAGTCATGGTGTGTGGTGATTTGACGGTACACCTTCTACTGTGTCTGCAGAGGGCGAAGCGGACGCCGCAGTGAAGGGCGAGCTTGGCGAGGAAGCGGCATTAGTGGAAGAGGACCTTGTGGCGGTCTCTTACATGGGAGATGAACTGGACCTGGAGACAGTGGGGGAAATCATCGCCATCATAGAGGAGAAGGTGTGTGACCCGGCTGATGAATCTGGAATGACGGGGAACGCTGCTCTCTTCAGTTCAGGATGAATGACTGCACTTTGGTCAGATCTTAACCAGTTTAAGTTAAAAATGTCTTTCCTAGAGTAGAAATGTCCCACGGCTCCAGATCAGCTCGATCAACATCCCATTAAAACCATCTTTGTTATCGTTGTGGTTCAGGTCTGTGTTGACAGATGAACCGCTACATCAGGTTCCTTGAGGGTTTATTGAACTGTACTGGTGTTGTTGAGACGGGCGAGGCTGAACTTGAGGTTTTGAGTGTCGTGTAGTCACAGCCTCCTCCTCCCCTCTCCCCCAGGGCGACGACTCCGAGGAAGGCTTGGATGCAGCTGCGGTGGAAGCTGCCCTGTCCCTCTGTGAGGAGGCGGTCTCGGAGGGACATACCCTCCCTGGCCCCTGGGAGACCCAGGAGCTCAAGGCCTCGGAGCAGGCAGCCACGGTCCAAGATCCTGTTCCCACGCAGGAGCCGCAGGATGTGTCCTCCATGATCCCCGCGGCTGTAGAGACTCAGAACCACCCCGAAGCCAAAAAAGGAGAATCGCAGAAGGGAAGCTGCGAGGGGTCAGAGGTCGCAGGAACTGAAGTCACGGCTTCCGTCGCTTCTGATGACGGTGCAGCGGGAATGGAGGTCACCGAGGAGGGGGCGACGGGGAAGGAGAGCACTGAAGCAGCAGTCAAGAGTGAGGGGGAGGAGTGGAACCAGCCAGAGCCCAACCCGCCGTGTCTAGGTCGGTATCCACACTGGAAGCCTGCACTAGGCCTCATGGTTCTGTTTACTGCAGGATTTGAGGTTAAAACGTACAAGAGGTCTGGGACAGGTGGGCCTCGCTCATTTGACCGATCACCACACACATTTTAGGAGCAAAGGCAGAAACAGAGATTAGATTTGTACCTTTTAGTGCAGGACTCATATGAATCACCTCTGCACGCTGTAAAAAGTGTCTCAAGTTCTTATTGTAGCGCTGATGTTGATCCTCTGTTGTCCACAGACTCTGAAGACAGCTCTGTGTCTGGGAGGGAGTCTAAGGTAACGTCCCCCTGCAGCCCGCCACCACAGCCTTCATGAAGACTGTATAGGTCTGTATCCTTCTGACTGCAGGAAGTGAAGGAGGAGGAGGCGGGGAGTGAAGCAGACCCCGAGGAAGCAATGGAGAAGGAAGAGTGCGGCGAGGGGGAGGGTCCGTATCTGTCCGAGGCAGAGCGGGCAGCCAGCGAGAGCGAAGACGGCTACGGCCCCTCGTCCCAGCGCTACACAGCCGACTCTCTGGCCAGCAGCCCGGCCTCGTCCTCTCAGCTGTGAGTGCAACACACTCCCCGCGTCTCCCTCGGAGGCTCGTCTCTGTGAAACCTGAACTTTTCTCTCACCTGCTGCTGCAGATCCACCTGTGGGGAGGACCAGGAGGCCGTCCAGGCCCAGAAGATCTGGAAGAAGTCCATCATGCTGGTGTGGAGAGCTGCTGCCAACCACAGGTGAAGCCTCTATTCTTATACACGTGTGTGTTTTTGTGTGTGTGTGTGTGTGTGTGTGTGTGTGTGTGTGTGTGTGTGTGCGTGTGTGTGTGTCTGTCACATACACACCTACAAGTGTGGTTATTGACTCTAAATGTTCTGCTTTCACTAACAAGTCATCAATCATTCTGGTTCCACTTGTTCAGTATAATCCGAGTAAATGATCCAAATCCGTTGTTGCTCTGCTCCTGTTAGTAATACAATTCTATTGTTCTATCAATGGATGTTTGTTTGTTTTTTGGTGTGTGTGTGTATGTGTGTGGGGGGGGTCATTTTTAATTAGCAGCCATGGATTTGATGAGGAGCATTTATTTACTCTGCAAATCTGCACTTGGACTGTAGTTGCTGATCTTTGGATCAACCAGAAATCCTTGGATTTAAACTGCTTTGATTTAAAGTTTGTTTGCAGTAAGCCCCCCCCCCCCCCACACACACACACACACACACACACCCCCCACCCATATCACTGACCTCCTGTGTGTCTCAGGTACGCCAGTGTCTTCCTGCAGCCAGTGTCGGACGACATCGCCCCCGGTTACCACAGCATCGTTCATCGGTAAGGAGGACTGAAGCCTTTAGGGGTTCAGGAGCAGGAGGGGCGTCTTAACAGACGGTCTACAACCGTAGTTTAGTTTAGGCCAGTCTGACCTTCAGGCTCCTCCACGGCCTCTGATGCGTAGATGTTGGTGTTCTCCAGACCTATGGACCTGTCGGCCATCAAGAAGAACATTGAGTCTGGGGTCATCCGCACCACGGCCGAGTTCCAGCGCGACATCATGCTGATGTTTCAGAACGCCGTCATGTACAACTCCTCGGACCACGACGTGTACCACATGGCCCTGGAGATGCAGCGGGACGTGCTGGAGCACGTGCAGCAGTTCCTGGCCACCCAGCTCATCATGCAGACGTCGGAGAGCGCCATTTCTGCCAAGAGCCTGCGCGGGAGGGAGGGTAACCGTAAGCCAGGGGAGCCGGCCGAGAAGGTGGGTGGAGCCTCTGCATCACGGTCTCCTACACGGGTCCACACACTCCCAGTGTCTGCAGGTACAGGTCCAGGCAGCGGAGGAGCAACGGTCACGGTTGACGCTGCTGCTGCGTCACCACCCCCCTGACGCAGCAGCAGAGACGTCTGGTCCAGACTTGCGGTCCAGACTTCCCTCTGGTCCAGAACCCACTTGAGTCTCTCTCTTGAACAGCTGCATTGGCGTCAGCCTGCCAGATGTTAACACAGAGGATGAGGTCTTGAAGGGACTCCTCTTCTCCTGTTTCTCTCATTCGCTCCAGCACCTGTCATTGGGTCCTTCACAGGTCTGGACCTGCTCTGTCCTCAGTCCAGACCTGTGAGGGCCCTGGACCAGGTCTGGACCCAGTCTGGACCCATTAGTTCCCTGACCGTCACTGTTGATGGTCACCAGACGAGGCCTCGGGGTCTCGGCCTGGTTTATGACTTGTAATCACAGCTGTGTCCACACTCAGGTCGGGGGACTGTTCCTGTTCCCCCACATCTCTCAGGAGGACAGGGGGGATGCGGCTGATCTGTACTCACGCTTTAGACCAGTGTTCCCCAACCTTTTCATCATCGTGGACCAGTCAATGCTTGACAGTTTTACCGTGGACCGGGGGGGGGGGCACACGGTTGTTTATATTACAAATCTAATAATAAATGTGAATCCACTGTGTACTCATATGCAACCATATTAGCAGCTTCCTTGTAACATTGCGCCAACAACACAACATGAGTACAGTGGTCCCTCGTTTATCACGTTTATACCACAAATAACCTGCAATAGACGAAATCCTTTATGTTTTCAATTATTTTACATGTTTTAAGGTAAAAATAACCCTAACCACACACTTTTATACACTTTTCTCACAGGCATTATTATTTTCTCACAGTTCTCTCTTATTTAAATGCTCTCTTATTTAAAGTTCAAACTTCTTCCTCCGTCTTTTGCGTGCGACTGCAGGTGCCTTTTCCCCTGCAGTTAGTTTCATCGACATTATAGTTTTTTCAAACCAGAAAAAAACTTGGTTTAGACTTGAAACTTAAAAGCTTAACACTTGGTTTCAGGTAGAAAACAAAGAGGAATTCACAGCCCACAGTCATTTGCTGGATTGAACATGGCTAGCCGAACGTGTTCATAATGTAAGCTATAAAAAAAAAAAAATTACAAGAAAAAAAAATCTGCGAGACCGCGATAGGTGAACTGATACAGCGAGGGACCATTGTATAACATCAAAATCTATTCGCATCTTCTCTACCCCTAAATAAATTACAAAAAATACATGTGAAAAAATAAATAAAGAACAAGAATTCCATTTCTGTCTCTATTATCTAAACAGAAATATCTAAATGCCCCCCCCCACACACACACACTGTTGCTGACACCGCCTTAATGCTCTCTGACTCTGGTTGCTATGGTTTAAACATACCTTCAAAGTAAAATACAGATGCACCACCAAAATGAATATAAAGTCCATGAAAACTTTAACTTGGAAGGCTCTTCTTCTGTCTCTTCGCTGGGACTTTTCCCCTTTGAAGAGAAACTTTCACGTCTGTTTTTTACTCATTTTGATGCTTTTGGCGCTCAAATGACCGAGATGTAACCGAGAGAATTCGGTCATTTTTCAAAATAAAGATTGTTCAGACTCAAATAATAAACACAACGGAAACGTTGGGGCGGCCCGGTACTAATTGATCCCCGGCCCAGTACTGGTCCGCGCCCCGGGGGTTGGGGACCACTGCTTTAGATGACTGTCTCGTCCACGTCTGTCTGAAGGGGCCCGGCTGCTTCGACCCGTCCCGCTCTGTTTTCCCAGTGGGTGTCGGGGCTTCCCCGACCCGGGTCTGTCTGCTCTCTCTGTGGGCTCTGTCCCTGTCCGCTGTCCTCTGTGTGTCTCCCTGTAGGACTCCTTCGGTGTGTGACTAACGCTGCGTCCTCACTCACATCTTTTCTTCCCGTTGAGCAGTGATGCCGAGCTGGTGATGTTTCTGTGCCTCCGTGCCCTTCTCACTGTTTACTGCCGGCACACAGGACGGCCCTGCTGCTGAGGACCCCCCCCCACCCCCCGTGTGTTCCAATGTTTGACCTGTATGAAACTTGCTTTCTCATGCACGCGTGTTTTCTCTCTCTTTCTCACTCCGATGTTTGTCCTTCTACAGGACAGTGTCCCAATGGCCTCTCCTGCTTTCCTTCTCTCTCTCTTTGTAAGTATTCAGGGTCTCCCTCCGATTTCACCAGAACCAGGCAACGCTCCGTACATGCTTGTCTCAGAGCAAACACACACGCGACACACTCCGTAAATGTCTGTCTTCACCACCCCCCTCTCATCCTGGTTTGATTTCAGACCTTAAAGTGACTCCAAAACAGACAGTAGGGAAAGATTTAGAATTAAAAACCTGAAGGTCCCAGCGCAGCTTCACCAGCTTTGACGGTTTGTCGCGGTCGGTACCAGTAGGGGACCAGCGGTCGGTACCAGTAGGGGACCAGCGGTCGGTACCAGTAGGGGGCGCCAAAGGCCCCCGTCACAGCCGTCATGTTCTAGTTGAAGACCACATTCTTGACACACACAGACAGGCTGCGGTTATTCTCGTCAGCTTCGTCCAGCTTGCATCGACCCCACCCACCCACCCCCACCTGCCAGTTTTATGGCCCTCATCTGTTTGTTTTTCTTTTTTTTGTGCAGTTGTATTTCTGTCTGTTTATGTTCTAATTTTTTCCCACTTCTTTTCTTTTGAAACCTTCATTTTTGTTCATTGTTGTTCTGTTCTTCATTTGCGGAGGAGCCTACCACAGTGGACTGTGCTGTTTTTACACGTATGTGTGTGTGTGTGTGTGTGTGTGTTTTAATGGGGAGCTCAGTCATGTGACGGGGGCCTGCCGTGGGTCTGTCCAGCTAACCTTTGACCTTGATGTCGTTTTAAACCTGTGTCTCTCGCTCCTCTCTTCTGTCGCTGTGCTGCAGGACGGAGGCACCAGGGGGCGCCGCAGCGCCATGGAGGCGGACCTGAAGATGAAGAAGTAGACGTGGAGAGTTGAGACGCTTTCAGGACGGCCCCCCCCACAACCTGGAGCTGAGCTGGATGTTCCCTGACTGGGGGCGGTGTGTGTTTCTGTTTTTGTGTGTGCACACGGAGCTGCTGCAGGAGCCTAAACCAAGCTGTTTGACCAGTGAACACGTGTTCTCATCTGTAAAGGACACACCGGACACGCTCACACGGGCGCCAGCGGCTCCGCGTCCAGGCCCATCGAAAAGACCGATCAGCTGAGATGGGGAGCGCTGTTGGCAGCGAGCAGCTGTGGCGCTCAGAGCTTTTAAGATTTAATTTAAACGAGGAGCGAGACGCAGCTGAATGAATTTTATCAGCCTCTAGAGTTTCTGCACCTTTGACGCCCTGTTAAAAACTGTTTTTTAATGTAACACGAGGCCCCTTCGGGTTCGATTAGAGCATTGTTTAGATCAACTGCAGCGAGGGGGGGTTGTTGTTTTAACTGTTTGATTTCAGCGTTTCTTTTAAAGTGATCTCTGACGTCTTATGAAAATGTTAGAGCTCTGCATCTGTTAGACCTGCTGCCCTCTGCACCGCTGCACGACTGAGGCTGGTGTCTGTGGGCCCCCCAGCACCTCAGACCAGCCCGAGGCTTTTAATCATTCAGTCATTTTAAAGAGCAAACTCCTCATCAGTGGAGCCAAAACTGGTATGAACTGTCCACCGGAACAGACTCGGCCCAGACTGGACAGTTTCAGACTTGGTGGTGTTGCGTCAGGTTTGGTGGTGTGAGTGAGATGGAACCAGTGGTCACAGCGCAGGAGGCAGGAAGCGGCTGCTGGTCACCAGCAGGTGTAGACCGACTGTAATATATGCAATTAAACGTGTTGGACAAAAGCTCTGCACTTGTTTGATCCATGAAATGCCAGAGTGGACTCCAACAACAACACACACACACTCACACACTGAACCAGAGGAGTCCTACAGGGAGCGAACGCTGCTGCGAACATCTGAGAGAACTTGTGGGGTTCTTCTGTTGTTTTGGGGAGGTGAGACGCAGGTTTGGACCTGGAGGGGCTCTAGAGGTCAGAGGCCGACCTCATCACTCCAGAAGAGTCAAACTCAAAGACCACAAAGTTCTGAGTTCATTGAGAGCCGTTAGTTTTGTGGAGCTGAAGCCTGAGTGGACCAGACCTCCAGACTCCTCCAGTTCCCCCCCACAGCCGCAGGAACCTCTACCAACCCTCTCTCTACCAACCCCCTGTGGCCCACGGATGTGAACAGCTTGGTTGATTTTCCCTCAGAAAAAACTTGCCTGTCTCCAGAGGTTTTTGAGAATAAACCCATTTAGTCACACACATGAAGTCAGAAGTCACCTGATCAATGAAGTGGACCCAGAAGCACAAAAGATCTATTGAGTTTCTTTCTTTGGACAACACAGTTCGTAATTAGATCCTCAAAGTTCACTGATTCCACCGCTTGATCTCAACTAACTCCAACATGACGTCCAACGAGCAGACACGTCAGAACGTCCAGATCAGCAGACCTCTGATGACCCAAACACCAGTGAGAGGCTCCAGAATATCAGATTATCAGGAGGTCAGGAACACCTGATGGTCTGAGGCCTGACGTCAAGGGCATGAAGAAAGTCAGTAGAGACCCCTAAAATATGCTGAGTCATAATGACATTAACACAGGGGGTCAAATGTATCTAATTCAATAAAATCAAAATAAATATGTATTAAAAAGTAGCTAATTAAATTACTGCAGGATTAATATTGTAAACCCTTGTGAATCTTAGATAAAGATCTAAACCATCCTGGGGAGGTGAACAGATTTAATCACTCCATCAATTGTCAGTCAGATGTTGACTTTCAAAATAAATGTACAATATAATATCAATGTATTGTTTATTTCTATTTAAATGCTGAAAATAAGAGAAAGTGACATCTTTCTACTCATTCATCCACATCACTCTGATATTAGACCATCTCAGAATGTCAATCATGGAATGTCACCAAGTTGTCATAGAGCATTTCAAAATCAGCTTTTATTTTGGTATTCCACAAAGTTCATGGATTACACCTTAAGATGGTCTTCTGCTACACTGGTATGTTGTCAGTGATTGAAGGTTGGCTGATTTCTTTAAATATGGATCTGAACTGAAGTGGTAATTATGCAAATAATCAACATTTCAGAGGACTGGCCGGGACCAGTGGGACCAGTGGTGGATACCATTAGGGGCCCCAGATCCTCTGAAGATGAGCTGGAGAATGTCAGTGAGGTGAGGAGACCTCTTCCACATGTGAGGAGGTCCCACAGAACCAGCTCTGAGTGGACATGTGGGGACAGGAGCCATGCAGCAGCAGGTTGAAGTAGATCCCAGCAGGGATCCACAGGGTGTGGTCACCAGGTGAGGACCAGTAACACACACACACGCACACACACACACACACACACACACACACACACACACACACACACATACATACACACACACATACACACACACACACAGAATAGGTTCTAAAGTTCAAAGTAAAAAAAATTCACAGTAAAAAAAAAAAGGGGACCCTTTGATGTAAAGCACATCAAAGCCAAAAAAAGTATATATAGCAGAGGTGAGTGAGTAGTTAGTTAGTTATTGGTTGGTTAGTGATCACTGTCGAGCAGTCATGACTAAACAGTCCAACAAATCAGGAAGCTCCACAGCTTCTAGCAAGCCTCGCAGTCTGGGCCTCAGCACCTCAGGTGAGATCAGGATCCTGTCAGATGATGTGATGATGAGGAGAAAGAGAGGGAGACAGACCAGGGCTTCCAGTCAACCCACTACTGGAGTGGGACTGGAGGAGAAGTCAAGCCTCAACTGGCCTCAGTTACTGTCAGCTCTGCTGGAATGTTCATGTAGCACCAAAGAACCCCCATTAATGTTTGAGATGTGACCCCTCAATGAAACTGTTGCTGTTTAGTCTGATTCATTCAAGATCAAATCATGAAACTGACAACTTTATTTGATCATCAGGAAAGGGCAGCAGCAGCAGCAGCAGCAGCAGCAAGGGCTCGGAGGTGAGGAGGAAGCTCAGGTTCACGTCCAGGCCCACAGAGACACAGAGAAGGGCTGTGAGTGAAGCCTCCAGTCAGGTGGGCCTGAGACTCAAGTCCAGCCTGTGCACAAGCCTCCGGAGCCGGTCGGACCCAGGACCTCTGAGAAGGACGGTGAGCCCTGAAGCTGTGACGCTGGCCAACAGGCAGCCGGAGCAGCAGCCAGCAGCAGCAGGGGGCATCAAGACGGCGCTGGAGCCCATCACCAGAGGTGAGGTCATCACGGACACATGAGGGTGTGTGAGGCCGACACGTCTCCACAACTCTAGTAAAACACACGTGTGTGTTTGCAGCTGACTTTGAGAATCAGTACCTGGAGCTCCACATGATTGGAAGAGGAGCGTTTGGGACCGTTTATGAAGGCCTCAGGATGGAAGATGCCTTTCCTGTGAGTGTCTGTAGAGGAGCCCCACACACACACACACACGCACACACACACACACACACACACACACACTCGTCACTGCCCTCACTAACACCAGTGATTGTCTCCTGCAGGTGGCCATCAAGCGCATCGATAGAGGCCATGTATATTTCCAGCCAGTGGTGAGACCTGACTCTGACCTCAGCTCTTCCATTTTCTTGATCTTCATCAGTGAAGCACTGACACATGGACCTATATTGTCTCTGTCTTCAGGAGGTCAACGACCGGGTCCACATGGTCCCTCTGGAGGCCATGATCATGAACAAGGCAGCTGGAGAGACCGTGGGCCAACGTGCGGCCGTATCGTTGCTGGCGTGGTGCGACCTGGGAGACGATGTCGTGCTGGTGATGGAGAGGCCAGAAGTCTCCATGACCCTGGCGGACTACCTGGACAAATTCCCAGTCAATGAAGCCATGGCCAAGGTGATGAAGCTGCCGTCCTGCTGCTGCTGGGATACTGGACGGTGTTCCAGCTGTGCAGGTCTGAGGAGATCTTTAAACGCTCTCTGACTCTTTCTTCTTTCTCCAGATCCTCATGAAACAGCTGGTCGCTGCTATGATGGAGATGCACGCGGCCGGCATTTGCCACGGAGACCTAAAGTCAGACAACATTCTGATAGAGCAGCATCTGGCTTGGTCTGTTCCCCGTGTGAGGATCGTGGACTTTGGCTGCAGCTTCTTTGTCAGTTCAGAACCTCAGTCCTTCCCCGGTACGTATGACCTCTGTTGAGGTGTTGAGCAGCTCCACTGCACAGCTTTTCAGGGAGCTTTGTTTGAAAACGTCCTCTCTGCTCACAGGAACATCTGGCTCTCAGGCTCCAGGGCTCTGGTCCACGACAGCAGGTCAAGCCGTCTGGACCACGCTCATGCAGCTACGCAGCGTCCTCTTGGAGTTGCTCATCCACTCCATCAGTTTGGGTGACTGCTACCTCTCGGAGAAGGCGCTCAGGAAGCAGATCCTGAAGTCCAACGTGTCCAAAGGTAAAAAGCCAGTGTGAGCTCAGTCAGATCTCTCCTGGACTCTCCCTGAACTTGTGATGAACGAGTGCAGCTTTCACTGTGAACCTGACATTGTTCTCTGTCCCCCTTTTCTCAGACTGCAAGAACTTTCTCTCCAGATGCTGCAACCCAGACAAGTGTCGCAGCCTGGAGGAAATGTGGGGGCACCCCTGGTTAAACTGAACCCCCCCACAGAAGCTCCAGATGGAACTCCAGATGTTCTGAATACCACCTGTGACAACAGAGCAGCCACTTTGTTCACGTTGGCGTTGGCCTGAGGAGCAACATAAAACCTCTTCAACCAACCAAGACAAACACTTTGACACAGCAGAAAAAAGAGGAATAAAGAAACACAGAGATACATTAAAACAAAGAAGAAATACAGAATAAACTTCTTATTCAATCAAATAATCAAAAATAAGGAAGGATATAATCTACTGGAAAGCCTGGGTGAATAGTAAAGTTTTCGGTCCTGATTATAAAGAATTGAGTAGAACAGCAGCACTCAGGTGTTCAGGAAGTTTGTTCCACCAGTGAGGGGCGTAGTAACGAAAAGCTGCTCCACCTTGTATGTTTCTGACTCTGGAACCTTTTTCTTTGAATTCCTTTAATTCTTGCAATGAGCTTCAGATGGCAGTGAGCAGAGTTTGTCCTGATGTGGTTGTTAAAGTTCAGGTCTGAGTCCAGAATTACTCCAAGATTTGTAGTTTGGTTCATTGTCTTAAGGAACGTTGACGCTAAGAGGGTACTGACTTAGTGCTGCTTTTGACACCATTGACCACAGTATCTCACTACAAAGACTTGTAAGGACGATAAAGATTACAGGAACTGCATTAGACTGGTTTGAATCATAACTGTAAGACAAATTCCAGTTTGTTAACGTAAACAATGACTCCTCAAGATACACCGAAGTAAGCTATGGGGTTCCTCAGGGGTCTGTGCAAGGACAAATATTATTCACACTATACACGCTCCTTTTAGGCAATATTATTAGAAGGCATGGCATAAACTTCCATTGCTATGCAGATGACACCCAGCTATATTTATCTATGAAACCAGGTGAAACTAATCAGCTGGTTAAACTCCAAATATGCCTTAAAAATATAAAGGCCTGGATGATCTGTAACTTCCTACTGTTCAACTCAGACAAAACAGAAGTCATTATGTTTGGTAGTTTGTGCATTTGTATCCTCCAAGCTAGATTACTGCAGCTCACTATTGTCTGGTTATGCAAATAGCTCCTTAAAAAGCCTTCAACTAATTCAAAACGCTGTGGGAAGGGCTCTGACAGGAATTAGTAAGAGAGATCATACTACTCCAGTTCTCGCTTCTCTTAATTGGTCCCCCATAATTTAAAATCCTTCTCCTTACCCACAAAGCCCTGAAAGTCTTCGCTCCGTCCTATATGACAGACCTCATAGTGCCATATTATCCCAACAGATCACAATGATCTTAGGTGGGTATTACTTGTCGTTCCTTGAGTTTCTTGAAATAGAATGGAAGGTAAAGCTTTTAGCTACCAGGCTCCTCTTCTCTGGAACCAGCTCCCAGTCTGGGTTTGAGAGGCAGACACCCTCTGTACCTTTAAGGTCAGGCTGAAGACTTTCCTTTTCCACAGAGCTGATAGTTAGGGCTGGACTAACCAACCCTCAGTCATGTTGCTTGTCACAGCTGCGAGCAGCCCCGCCCTCAGATCCGCCCCGGCACTGCGCACCTGCGGCCAATCAGGTGGCCTATTTACAAGGTGGTGGAACATTTTGCCCCTGCCAAATTGTCCGCTGTGTTTCACATGACTTTCCCGTGATTTCCTGCCTGTCTGCCTGTTACTGACCCTGCCTGTCCCTGACTTGCCGTTTGCTTCTGTTCTCTGGTAAACCTGATTGTCTCCTGTCCCTGTACCACCTTGTTAATAAAACGATGTCAAACTGAACTCTGGTGTCGCTTGTGGGTTCTCGCCTGGTTCGTGACAGCTGCTATAGGACCAGGCTGC
>CAJVRN010000011.1:13830000-13862397 GCA_911728415.1 Lagocephalus sceleratus | reverse complement strand
AACCCTAACCCTAACCCTAACCCTAACCCTAACCCTAACCCTAACCCTAACCCTAACCCTAACCCTAACCCTAACCCTAACCCTAACCCTAACCCTAACCCTAACCCTAACCCTAACCCTAACCCTAACCCTAACCCTAACCCTAACCCTAACCCTAACCCTAACCCTAACCCTAACCCTAACCCTAACCCTAACCCTAACCCTAACCCTAACCCTAACCCTAACCCTAACCCTAACCCTAACCCTAACCCTAACCCTAACCCTAACCCTAACCCTAACCCTAACCCTAACCCTAACCCTAACCCTAACCCTAACCCTAACCCTAACCCTAACCCTAACCCTAACCCTAACCCTAACCCTAACCCTAACCCTAACCCTAACCCTAACCCTAACCCTAACCCTAACCCTAACCCTAACCCTAACCCTAACCCTAACCCTAACCCTAACCCTAACCCTAACCCTAACCCTAACCCTAACCCTAACCCTAACCCTAACCCTAACCCTAACCCTAACCCTAACCCTAACCCTAACCCTAACCCTAACCCTAACCCTAACCCTAACCCTAACCCTAACCCTAACCCTAACCCTAACCCTAACCCTAACCCCTAACCCTAACCCTAACCCTAACCCTAACCCTAACCCTAACCCTAACCCTAACCCTAACCCTAACCCTAACCCTAACCCTAACCCTAACCCTAACCCTAACCCTAACCCTAACCCTAACCCTAACCCTAACCCTAACCCTAACCCTAACCCTAACCCTAACCCTAACCCTAACCCTAACCCTAACCCTAACCCTAACCCTAACCCTAACCCTAACCCTAACCCTAACCCTAACCCTAACCCTAACCCTAACCCTAACCCTAACCCTAACCCTAACCCTAACCCTAACCCTAACCCTAACCCTAACCCTAACCCTAACCCTAACCCTAACCCTAACCCTAACCCTAACCCTAACCCTAACCCTAACCCTAACCCTAACCCTAACCCTAACCCTAACCCTAACCCTAACCCTAACCCTAACCCTAACCCTAACCCTAACCCTAACCCTAACCCTAACCCTAACCCTAACCCTAACCCTAACCCTAACCCTAACCCTAACCCTAACCCTAACCCTAACCCTAACCCTAACCCTAACCCTAACCCTAACCCTAACCCTAACCCTAACCCTAACCCTAACCCTAACCCTAACCCTAACCCTAACCCTAACCCTAACCCTAACCCTAACCCTAACCCTAACCCTAACCCTAACCCTAACCCTAACCCTAACCCTAACCCTAACCCTAACCCTAACCCTAACCCTAACCCTAACCCTAACCCTAACCCTAACCCTAACCCTAACCCTAACCCTAACCCTAACCCTAACCCTAACCCTAACCCTAACCCTAACCCTAACCCTAACCCTAACCCTAACCCTAACCCTAACCCTAACCCTAACCCTAACCCTAACCCTAACCCTAACCCTAACCCTAACCCTAACCCTAACCCTAACCCTAACCCTAACCCTAACCCTAACCCTAACCCTAACCCTAACCCTAACCCTAACCCTAACCCTAACCCTAACCCTAACCCTAACCCTAACCCTAACCCTAACCCTAACCCTAACCCTAACCCTAACCCTAACCCTAACCCTAACCCTAACCCTAACCCTAACCCTAACCCTAACCCTAACCCTAACCCTAACCCTAACCCTAACCCTAACCCTAACCCTAACCCTAACCCTAACCCTAACCCTAACCCTAACCCTAACCCTAACCCTAACCCTAACCCTAACCCTAACCCTAACCCTAACCCTAACCCTAACCCTAACCCTAACCCTAACCCTAACCCTAACCCTAACCCTAACCCTAACCCTAACCCTAACCCTAACCCTAACCCTAACCCTAACCCTAACCCTAACCCTAACCCTAACCCTAACCCTAACCCTAACCCTAACCCTAACCCTAACCCTAACCCTAACCCTAACCCTAACCCTAACCCTAACCCTAACCCTAACCCTAACCCTAACCCTAACCCTAACCCTAACCCTAACCCTAACCCTAACCCTAACCCTAACCCTAACCCTAACCCTAACCCTAACCCTAACCCTAACCCTAACCCTAACCCTAACCCTAACCCTAACCCTAACCCTAACCCTAACCCTAACCCTAACCCTAACCCTAACCCTAACCCTAACCCTAACCCTAACCCTAACCCTAACCCTAACCCTAACCCTAACCCTAACCCTAACCCTAACCCTAACCCTAACCCTAACCCTAACCCCTAACCCTAACCCTAACCCTAACCCTAACCCTAACCCTAACCCTAACCCTAACCCTAACCCTAACCCTAACCCTAACCCTAACCCTAACCCTAACCCTAACCCTAACCCTAACCCTAACCCTAACCCTAACCCTAACCCTAACCCTAACCCTAACCCTAACCCTAACCCTAACCCTAACCCTAACCCTAACCCTAACCCTAACCCTAACCCTAACCCTAACCCTAACCCTAACCCTAACCCTAACCCTAACCCTAACCCTAACCCTAACCCTAACCCTAACCCTAACCCTAACCCTAACCCTAACCCTAACCCTAACCCTAACCCTAACCCTAACCCTAACCCTAACCCTAACCCTAACCCTAACCCTAACCCTAACCCTAACCCTAACCCTAACCCTAACCCTAACCCTAACCCTAACCCTAACCCTAACCCTAACCCTAACCCTAACCCTAACCCTAACCCTACCCCTAACCCTAACCCTAACCCTAACCCTAACCCTAACCCTAACCCTAACCCTAACCCTAACCCTAACCCTAACCCTAACCCTAACCCTAACCCTAACCCTAACCCTAACCCTAACCCTAACCCTAACCCTAACCCTAACCCTAACCCTAACCCTAACCCTAACCCTAACCCTAACCCTAACCTAACCCTAACCCTAACCCTAACCCTAACCCTAACCCTAACCCTAACCCTAACCCTAGCCCTAACCCTAGCCCTAACCCTAGCCCTAAGCCTAACCCTAACCATTTTTAAATGGCGCAATTTCGAGACAAAAACAAGCCTAGGATGCTCAGAACAGCCCCTAGAACGCCATCCCAGAGTTTTAGCTCGATAGCGCCACCTATCATTTCCTCAGATTTCCCAAAAATGTCCCTGAGACGCACTACCAATCCACTCCAAATGGCCTGAAACGTGCTTAAAACACATTTCTGTAGGTAGGTGAATTTCCCAAACCATAACCCTAAACACTTTGGAAAATTTCACCAAAAACCGCTGGCTGGCTGGCTGGCCCATTCATTTCAATGGGGAAAGTTCAAACCCGTTTAACTCCGGATCTGGACCTCGGAGAGCCTTGCAAACCGCCTCCGTCTGACATAATTCGACCACGGGGAACACGCCTGTCCAATCCCCGACCTTCTACGACCTTCCTGGCCCGAGATATGGCCAAAATAAAGTCCATTTCCGGTCTAGCTCCCAAACCGGAAGTCGGATCCGGACCAAACTTACAGCATCTTCATCCTATCGCCCGACTTACCTGTGTACCAAATTTCAGACCTCTAGCACTTACCCTTCTCCAGAAACCTCGAGTTTGGGGAATTCCCCATCGTGGTAAACTCACTATATACCTAACCCTAACCCTAACCCTAATTCCCCATCGTGGTAAACTCACTATATACCTAACCTAACCCTAGCCCTAACCCTAGCCCTAACCCTAGCCCTAAGCCTAACCCTAACCATTTTTAAATGGCGCAATTTCGAGACAAAAACAAGCCTAGGATGCTCAGAACAGCCCCTAGAACGCCATCCCAGAGTTTTAGCTCGATAGCGCCACCTATCATTTCCTCAGATTTCCCAAAAATGTCCCTGAGACGCACTACCAATCCACTCCAAATGGCCTGAAACGTGCTTAAAACACATTTCTGTAGGTAGGTGAATTTCCCAAACCATAACCCTAAACACTTTGGAAAATTTCACCAAAAACCGCTGGCTGGCTGGCTGGCCCATTCATTTCAATGGGGAAAGTTCAAACCCGTTTAACTCCGGATCTGGACCTCGGAGAGCCTTGCAAACCGCCTCCGTCTGACATAATTCGACCACGGGGAACACGCCTGTCCAATCCCCGACCTTCTACGACCTTCCTAGCCCGAGATATGGCCAAAATAAAGTCCATTTCCGGTCTAGCTCCCAAACCGGAAGTCGGATCCGGACCAAACTTACAGCATCTTCATCCTATCGCCCTACTTACCTGTGTACCAAATTTCAGACCTCTAGCACTTACCCTTCTCCAGAAACCTCGAGTTTGGGGAATTCCCCATCGTGGTAAACTCACTATATACCTAACCTAACCCTAGCCCTAACCCTAGCCCTAACCCTAGCCCTAAGCCTAACCCTAACCATTTTTAAATGGCGCAATTTCGAGACAAAAACAAGCCTAGGATGCTCAGAACAGCCCCTAGAACGCCATCCCAGAGTTTTAGCTCGATAGCGCCACCTATCATTTCCTCAGATTTCCCAAAAATGTCCCTGAGACGCACTACCAATCCACTCCAAATGGCCTGAAACGTGCTTAAAACACATTTCTGTAGGTAGGTGAATTTCCCAAACCATAACCCTAAACACTTTGGAAAATTTCACCAAAAACCGCTGGCTGGCTGGCTGGCCCATTCATTTCAATGGGGAAAGTTCAAACCCGTTTAACTCCGGATCTGGACCTCGGAGAGCCTTGCAAACCGCCTCCGTCTGACATAATTCGACCACGGGGAACACGCCTGTCCAATCCCCGACCTTCTACGACCTTCCTAGCCCGAGATATGGCCAAAATAAAGTCCATTTCCGGTCTAGCTCCCAAACCGGAAGTCGGATCCGGACCAAACTTACAGCATCTTCATCCTATCGCCCGACTTACCTGTGTACCAAATTTCAGACCTCTAGCACTTACCCTTCTCCAGAAACCTCGAGTTTGGGGAATTCCCCATCGTGGTAAACTCACTATATACCTAACCCTAACCCTAACCCTAACCCTAACCCTACCCTAACCAATCCACTCCAAATGGCCTGAAACGTGCTTAAAACACATTTCTGTAGGTAGGTGAATTTCCCAAACCATAACCCTAAACACTTTGGAAAATTTCACCAAAAACCGCTGGCTGGCTGGCTGGCCCATTCATTTCAATGGGGAAAGTTCAAACCCGTTTAACTCCGGATCTGGACCTCGGAGAGCCTTGCAAACCGCCTCCGTCTGACATAATTCGACCACGGGGAACACGCCTGTCCAATCCCCGACCTTCTACGACCTTCCTGGCCCGAGATATGGCCAAAATAAAGTCCATTTCCGGTCTAGCTCCCAAACCGGAAGTCGGATCCGGACCAAACTTACAGCATCTTCATCCTATCGCCCGACTTACCTGTGTACCAAATTTCAGACCTCTAGCACTTACCCTTCTCCAGAAACCTCGAGTTTGGGGGAATTCCCCATCGTGGTAAACTCACTATATACCTAACCTAACCCTAGCCCTAACCCTAGCCCTAACCCTAGCCCTAAGCCTAACCCTAACCATTTTTAAATGGCGCAATTTCGAGACAAAAACAAGCCTAGGATGCTCAGAACAGCCCCTAGAACGCCATCCCAGAGTTTTAGCTCGATAGCGCCACCTATCATTTCCTCAGATTTCCCAAAAATGTCCCTGAGACGCACTACCAATCCACTCCAAATGGCCTGAAACGTGCTTAAAACACATTTCTGTAGGTAGGTGAATTTCCCAAACCATAACCCTAAACACTTTGGAAAATTTCACCAAAAACCGCTGGCTGGCTGGCTGGCCCATTCATTTCAATGGGGAAAGTTCAAACCCGTTTAACTCCGGATCTGGACCTCGGAGAGCCTTGCAAACCGCCTCCGTCTGACATAATTCGACCACGGGGAACACGCCTGTCCAATCCCCGACCTTCTACGACCTTCCTGGCCCGAGATATGGCCAAAATAAAGTCCATTTCCGGTCTAGCTCCCAAACCGGAAGTCGGATCCGGACCAAACTTACAGCATCTTCATCCTATCGCCCGACTTACCTGTGTACCAAATTTCAGACCTCTAGCACTTACCCTTCTCCAGAAACCTCGAGTTTGGGGAATTCCCCATCGTGGTAAACTCACTATATACCTAACCCTAACCCTAACCCTAACCCTTACCCGAACCAGGGTTTGTATCCCACTAACCCTAACCCTAACCCGACCTACCCTATCCCTAACCCTAACCCCTACCCTAACCAGGGTCTGTATCCCACCTACCCCATCCCTAACCCTAACCCCAATCCTAACCCTAACCCCTTGACCCCCTACTCTTCCCACCAGGAACAGGGATGGAACTCCACCATCCACCACACTTACCTCCATACCGGGACGATGGTCGACCAACACATCAATCTCCCTGACACCCCCAAACCACACATTTTACCACTGGTCTCCACTTTCTCCCACACTACACTGGGTCTCCTATCAACAATCAAAGACCACTTCAACAAGACCCAACCATCGCACCCTACCATCCAGAACCATAAAGTTATTTCAGCATTTAGGAAGAACCCAAACCTACGCAACATGCTGGTCAAAGCAAACTTCACAACACACAGAAAACCACCCCCAACACCAGAGGAGCAACTTTATAGAAACAGGAAATTCATCAGCAACCCACACAGCAAGCTTTCCTCCCCTCACTAGGCACATATTCCCTAGCACACAGCAACATCATTTATATCATTACATGCACCACCTGCCACAAACACTACATAGGAGAAACCAAACATGCACTACACATAAGGCTCCAACAACACATGCGCAACATCAGGAAGGGGCAACTCACAACACCACTCGTCACCCACTTCCAACACCACTCTCCAGACCACCTCATCATATCAGGCCTCGAGTCCAATGACCACTGGACCACAGGACAGAGAAAGAGAGCAGAGAGGATCTGGATTGCGAGACTAGGGACCATCACACCTAGAGGACTGAACGACGTCCCATAAAAAACCCCCCCCATCCATCCATCGGATGACGGCGATAGCCAAGAGACATCCTCGACCCCACAAGCCCAACTACAACAGGGGTCAAGCCCCTGGGAGCACCCCGTACGCCAACTCCTCACAGCATTAAGATACAGCTGGTGCCCCTACCCCAGACAAGTCCATGGGGGCTGTGGCAAGTCCAAGTTATTAGGCCAGTGCACCGTAAGTCCACATGTGACCCCTGAACCCCAACCCTAACCCAAACCTAACCCTAACCCTAACCCTAACCCTAAACTCACTATATACCTAACCTAACCCTAGCCCTAACCCTAGCCCTAACCCTAGCCCTAAGCCTAACCCTAACCATTTTTAAATGGCGCAATTTCGAGACAAAAACAAGCCTAGGATGCTCAGAACAGCCCCTAGAACGCCATCCCAGAGTTTTAGCTCGATAGCGCCACCTATCATTTCCTCAGATTTCCCAAAAATGTCCCTGAGACGCACTACCAATCCACTCCAAATGGCCTGAAACGTGCTTAAAACACATTTCTGTAGGTAGGTGAATTTCCCAAACCATAACCCTAAACACTTTGGAAAATTTCACCAAAAACCGCTGGCTGGCTGGCTGGCCCATTCATTTCAATGGGGAAAGTTCAAACCCGTTTAACTCCGGATCTGGACCTCGGAGAGCCTTGCAAACCGCCTCCGTCTGACATAATTCGACCACGGGGAACACGCCTGTCCAATCCCCGACCTTCTACGACCTTCCTAGCCCGAGATATGGCCAAAATAAAGTCCATTTCCGGTCTAGCTCCCAAACCGGAAGTCGGATCCAGACCAAACTTACAGCATCTTCATCCTATCGCCCGACTTACCTGTGTACCAAATTTCAGACCTCTAGCACTTACCCTTCTCCAGAAACCTCGAGTTTGGGGAATTCCCCATCGTGGTAAACTCACTATATACCTAACCTAACCCTAGCCCTAACCCTAGCCCTAACCCTAGCCCTAAGCCTAACCCTAACCATTTTTAAATGGCGCAATTTCGAGACAAAAACAAGCCTAGGATGCTCAGAACAGCCCCTAGAACGCCATCCCAGAGTTTTAGCTCGATAGCGCCACCTATCATTTCCTCAGATTTCCCAAAAATGTCCCTGAGACGCACTACCAATCCACTCCAAATGGCCTGAAACGTGCTTAAAACACATTTCTGTAGGTAGGTGAATTTCCCAAACCATAACCCTAAACACTTTGGAAAATTTCACCAAAAACCGCTGGCTGGCTGGCTGGCCCATTCATTTCAATGGGGAAAGTTCAAACCCGTTTAACTCCGGATCTGGACCTCGGAGAGCCTTGCAAACCGCCTCCGTCTGACATAATTCGACCACGGGAACACACGCCTGTCCAATCCCCGACCTTCTACGACCTTCCTAGCCCGAGATATGGCCAAAATAAAGTCCATTTCCGGTCTAGCTCCCAAACCGGAAGTCGGATCCAGACCAAACTTACAGCATCTTCATCCTATCGCCCGACTTACCTGTGTACCAAATTTCAGACCTCTAGCACTTACCCTTCTCCAGAAACCTCGAGTTTGGGGAATTCCCCATCGTGGTAAACTCACTATATACCTAACCTAACCCTAGCCCTAACCCTAGCCCTAACCCTAGCCCTAAGCCTAACCCTAACCATTTTTAAATGGCGCAATTTCGAGACAAAAACAAGCCTAGGATGCTCAGAACAGCCCCTAGAACGCCATCCCAGAGTTTTAGCTCGATAGCGCCACCTATCATTTCCTCAGATTTCCCAAAAATGTCCCTGAGACGCACTACCAATCCACTCCAAATGGCCTGAAACGTGCTTAAAACACATTTCTGTAGGTAGGTGAATTTCCCAAACCATAACCCTAAACACTTTGGAAAATTTCACCAAAAACCGCTGGCTGGCTGGCTGGCCCATTCATTTCAATGGGGAAAGTTCAAACCCGTTTAACTCCGGATCTGGACCTCGGAGAGCCTTGCAAACCGCCTCCGTCTGACATAATTCGACCACGGGGAACACGCCTGTCCAATCCCCGACCTTCTACGACCTTCCTAGCCCGAGATATGGCCAAAATAAAGTCCATTTCCGGTCTAGCTCCCAAACCGGAAGTCGGATCCAGACCAAACTTACAGCATCTTCATCCTATCGCCCGACTTACCTGTGTACCAAATTTCAGACCTCTAGCACTTACCCTTCTCCAGAAACCTCGAGTTTGGGGAATTCCCCATCGTGGTAAACTCACTATATACCTAACCTAACCCTAGCCCTAACCCTAGCCCTAACCCTAGCCCTAAGCCTAACCCTAACCATTTTTAAATGGCGCAATTTCGAGACAAAAACAAGCCTAGGATGCTCAGAACAGCCCCTAGAACGCCATCCCAGAGTTTTAGCTCGATAGCGCCACCTATCATTTCCTCAGATTTCCCAAAAATGTCCCTGAGACGCACTACCAATCCACTCCAAATGGCCTGAAACGTGCTTAAAACACATTTCTGTAGGTAGGTGAATTTCCCAAACCATAACCCTAAACACTTTGGAAAATTTCACCAAAAACCGCTGGCTGGCTGGCTGGCCCATTCATTTCAATGGGGAAAGTTCAAACCCGTTTAACTCCGGATCTGGACCTCGGAGAGCCTTGCAAACCGCCTCCGTCTGACATAATTCGACCACGGGGAACACGCCTGTCCAATCCCCGACCTTCTACGACCTTCCTAGCCCGAGATATGGCCAAAATAAAGTCCATTTCCGGTCTAGCTCCCAAACCGGAAGTCGGATCCAGACCAAACTTACAGCATCTTCATCCTATCGCCCGACTTACCTGTGTACCAAATTTCAGACCTCTAGCACTTACCCTTCTCCAGAAACCTCGAGTTTGGGGAATTCCCCATCGTGGTAAACTCACTATATACCTAACCTAACCCTAGCCCTAACCCTAGCCCTAACCCTAGCCCTAAGCCTAACCCTAACCATTTTTAAATGGCGCAATTTCGAGACAAAAACAAGCCTAGGATGCTCAGAACAGCCCCTAGAACGCCATCCCAGAGTTTTAGCTCGATAGCGCCACCTATCATTTCCTCAGATTTCCCAAAAATGTCCCTGAGACGCACTACCAATCCACTCCAAATGGCCTGAAACGTGCTTAAAACACATTTCTGTAGGTAGGTGAATTTCCCAAACCATAACCCTAAACACTTTGGAAAATTTCACCAAAAACCGCTGGCTGGCTGGCTGGCCCATTCATTTCAATGGGGAAAGTTCAAACCCGTTTAACTCCGGATCTGGACCTCGGAGAGCCTTGCAAACCGCCTCCGTCTGACATAATTCGACCACGGGGAACACGCCTGTCCAATCCCCGACCTTCTACGACCTTCCTAGCCCGAGATATGGCCAAAATAAAGTCCATTTCCGGTCTAGCTCCCAAACCGGAAGTCGGATCCAGACCAAACTTACAGCATCTTCATCCTATCGCCCGACTTACCTGTGTACCAAATTTCAGACCTCTAGCACTTACCCTTCTCCAGAAACCTCGAGTTTGGGGAATTCCCCATCGTGGTAAACTCACTATATACCTAACCTAACCCTAGCCCTAACCCTAGCCCTAACCCTAGCCCTAAGCCTAACCCTAACCATTTTTAAATGGCGCAATTTCGAGACAAAAACAAGCCTAGGATGCTCAGAACAGCCCCTAGAACGCCATCCCAGAGTTTTAGCTCGATAGCGCCACCTATCATTTCCTCAGATTTCCCAAAAATGTCCCTGAGACGCACTACCAATCCACTCCAAATGGCCTGAAACGTGCTTAAAACACATTTCTGTAGGTAGGTGAATTTCCCAAACCATAACCCTAAACACTTTGGAAAATTTCACCAAAAACCGCTGGCTGGCTGGCTGGCCCATTCATTTCAATGGGGAAAGTTCAAACCCGTTTAACTCCGGATCTGGACCTCGGAGAGCCTTGCAAACCGCCTCCGTCTGACATAATTCGACCACGGGGAACACGCCTGTCCAATCCCCGACCTTCTACGACCTTCCTAGCCCGAGATATGGCCAAAATAAAGTCCATTTCCGGTCTAGCTCCCAAACCGGAAGTCGGATCCAGACCAAACTTACAGCATCTTCATCCTATCGCCCGACTTACCTGTGTACCAAATTTCAGACCTCTAGCACTTACCCTTCTCCAGAAACCTCGAGTTTGGGGAATTCCCCATCGTGGTAAACTCACTATATACCTAACCCTAACCCTAACCCTAACCCTTACCCTAACCCTAACCCTTACCCTTACCCTAACCCTAACCCTAACCCTAACCCAACCCTAACCCTAACCCTAACCCTAACCCTAACCCTAACTCCGGATCTGGACCTCGGAGAGCCTTGCAAACCGCCTCCGTCTGACATAATTCGACCACGGGGAACACGCCTGTCCAATCCCCGACCTTCTACGACCTTCCTAGCCCGAGATATGGCCAAAATAAAGTCCATTTCCGGTCTAGCTCCCAAACCGGAAGTCGGATCCAGACCAAACTTACAGCATCTTCATCCTATCGCCCGACTTACCTGTGTACCAAATTTCAGACCTCTAGCACTTACCCTTCTCCAGAAACCTCGAGTTTGGGGAATTCCCCATCGTGGTAAACTCACTATATACCTAACCTAACCCTAGCCCTAACCCTAGCCCTAACCCTAGCCCTAAGCCTAACCCTAACCATTTTTAAATGGCGCAATTTCGAGACAAAAACAAGCCTAGGATGCTCAGAACAGCCCCTAGAACGCCATCCCAGAGTTTTAGCTCGATAGCGCCACCTATCATTTCCTCAGATTTCCCAAAAATGTCCCTGAGACGCACTACCAATCCACTCCAAATGGCCTGAAACGTGCTTAAAACACATTTCTGTAGGTAGGTGAATTTCCCAAACCATAACCCTAAACACTTTGGAAAATTTCACCAAAAACCGCTGGCTGGCTGGCTGGCCCATTCATTTCAATGGGGAAAGTTCAAACCCGTTTAACTCCGGATCTGGACCTCGGAGAGCCTTGCAAACCGCCTCCGTCTGACATAATTCGACCACGGGGAACACGCCTGTCCAATCCCCGACCTTCTACGACCTTCCTAGCCCGAGATATGGCCAAAATAAAGTCCATTTCCGGTCTAGCTCCCAAACCGGAAGTCGGATCCAGACCAAACTTACAGCATCTTCATCCTATCGCCCGACTTACCTGTGTACCAAATTTCAGACCTCTAGCACTTACCCTTCTCCAGAAACCTCGAGTTTGGGGAATTCCCCATCGTGGTAAACTCACTATATACCTAACCTAACCCTAGCCCTAACCCTAGCCCTAACCCTAGCCCTAAGCCTAACCCTAACCATTTTTAAATGGCGCAATTTCGAGACAAAAACAAGCCTAGGATGCTCAGAACAGCCCCTAGAACGCCATCCCAGAGTTTTAGCTCGATAGCGCCACCTATCATTTCCTCAGATTTCCCAAAAATGTCCCTGAGACGCACTACCAATCCACTCCAAATGGCCTGAAACGTGCTTAAAACACATTTCTGTAGGTAGGTGAATTTCCCAAACCATAACCCTAAACACTTTGGAAAATTTCACCAAAAACCGCTGGCTGGCTGGCTGGCCCATTCATTTCAATGGGGAAAGTTCAAACCCGTTTAACTCCGGATCTGGACCTCGGAGAGCCTTGCAAACCGCCTCCGTCTGACATAATTCGACCACGGGGAACACGCCTGTCCAATCCCCGACCTTCTACGACCTTCCTAGCCCGAGATATGGCCAAAATAAAGTCCATTTCCGGTCTAGCTCCCAAACCGGAAGTCGGATCCAGACCAAACTTACAGCATCTTCATCCTATCGCCCGACTTACCTGTGTACCAAATTTCAGACCTCTAGCACTTACCCTTCTCCAGAAACCTCGAGTTTGGGGAATTCCCCATCGTGGTAAACTCACTATATACCTAACCTAACCCTAGCCCTAACCCTAGCCCTAACCCTAGCCCTAAGCCTAACCCTAACCATTTTTAAATGGCGCAATTTCGAGACAAAAACAAGCCTAGGATGCTCAGAACAGCCCCTAGAACGCCATCCCAGAGTTTTAGCTCGATAGCGCCACCTATCATTTCCTCAGATTTCCCAAAAATGTCCCTGAGACGCACTACCAATCCACTCCAAATGGCCTGAAACGTGCTTAAAACACATTTCTGTAGGTAGGTGAATTTCCCAAACCATAACCCTAAACACTTTGGAAAATTTCACCAAAAACCGCTGGCTGGCTGGCTGGCCCATTCATTTCAATGGGGAAAGTTCAAACCCGTTTAACTCCGGATCTGGACCTCGGAGAGCCTTGCAAACCGCCTCCGTCTGACATAATTCGACCACGGGGAACACGCCTGTCCAATCCCCGACCTTCTACGACCTTCCTAGCCCGAGATATGGCCAAAATAAAGTCCATTTCCGGTCTAGCTCCCAAACCGGAAGTCGGATCCAGACCAAACTTACAGCATCTTCATCCTATCGCCCGACTTACCTGTGTACCAAATTTCAGACCTCTAGCACTTACCCTTCTCCAGAAACCTCGAGTTTGGGGAATTCCCCATCGTGGTAAACTCACTATATACCTAACCCTAACCCTAACCCTAACCCTAACCCTAACCCTAACCCTAACCCTAACCCTAACCTCACTATATACCTAACCTAACCCTAGCCCTAACCCTAGCCCTAACCCTAGCCCTAAGCCTAACCCTAACCATTTTTAAATGGCGCAATTTCGAGACAAAAACAAGCCTAGGATGCTCAGAACAGCCCCTAGAACGCCATCCCAGAGTTTTAGCTCGATAGCGCCACCTATCATTTCCTCAGATTTCCCAAAAATGTCCCTGAGACGCACTACCAATCCACTCCAAATGGCCTGAAACGTGCTTAAAACACATTTCTGTAGGTAGGTGAATTTCCCAAACCATAACCCTAAACACTTTGGAAAATTTCACCAAAAACCGCTGGCTGGCTGGCTGGCCCATTCATTTCAATGGGGAAAGTTCAAACCCGTTTAACTCCGGATCTGGACCTCGGAGAGCCTTGCAAACCGCCTCCGTCTGACATAATTCGACCACGGGGAACACGCCTGTCCAATCCCCGACCTTCTACGACCTTCCTAGCCCGAGATATGGCCAAAATAAAGTCCATTTCCGGTCTAGCTCCCAAACCGGAAGTCGGATCCGGACCAAACTTACAGCATCTTCATCCTATCGCCCGACTTACCTGTGTACCAAATTTCAGACCTCTAGCACTTACCCTTCTCCAGAAACCTCGAGTTTGGGGAATTCCCCATCGTGGTAAACTCACTATATACCTAACCCTAACCCTAACCCTAACCCTAACCCTAACCCTTACCCGAACCAGGGTTTGTATCCCACTAACCCTAACCCTAACCCGACCTACCCTATCCCTAACCCTAACCCCTACCCTAACCAGGGTCTGTATCCCACCTACCCCATCCCTAACCCTAACCCCAATCCTAACCCTAACCCCTTGACCCCCTACTCTTCCCACCAGGAACAGGGATGGAACTCCACCATCCACCACACTTACCTCCATACCGGGACGATGGTCGACCAACACATCAATCTCCCTGACACCCCCAAACCACACATTTTACCACTGGTCTCCACTTTCTCCCACACTACACTGGGTCTCCTATCAACAATCAAAGACCACTTCAACAAGACCCAACCATCGCACCCTACCATCCAGAACCATAAAGTTATTTCAGCATTTAGGAAGAACCCAAACCTACGCAACATGCTGGTCAAAGCAAACTTCACAACACACAGAAAACCACCCCCAACACCAGAGGAGCAACTTTATAGAAACAGGAAATTCATCAGCAACCCACACAGCAAGCTTTCCTCCCCCTCACTAGGCACATATTCCCTAGCACACAGCAACATCATTTATATCATTACATGCACCACCTGCCACAAACACTACATAGGAGAAACCAAACATGCACTACACATAAGGCTCCAACAACACATGCGCAACATCAGGAAGGGGCAACTCACAACACCACTCGTCACCCACTTCCAACACCACTCTCCAGACCACCTCATCATATCAGGCCTCGAGTCCAATGACCACTGGACCACAGGACAGAGAAAGAGAGCAGAGAGGATCTGGATTGCGAGACTAGGGACCATCACACCTAGAGGACTGAACGACGTCCCATAAAAAAACCCCCCATCCATCCATCGGATGACGGCGATAGCCAAGAGACATCCTCGACCCCACAAGCCCAACTACAACAGGGGTCAAGCCCCTGGGAGCACCCCGTACGCCAACTCCTCACAGCATTAAGATACAGCTGGTGCCCCTACCCCAGACAAGTCCATGGGGGCTGTGGCAAGTCCAAGTTATTAGGCCAGTGCACCGTAAGTCCACATGTGACCCCCTGAACCCCAACCCTAACCCAAACCTAACCCTAACCCTAACCCTAACCCTAAACTCACTATATACCTAACCTAACCCTAGCCCTAACCCTAGCCCTAACCCTAGCCCTAAGCCTAACCCTAACCATTTTTAAATGGCGCAATTTCGAGACAAAAACAAGCCTAGGATGCTCAGAACAGCCCCTAGAACGCCATCCCAGAGTTTTAGCTCGATAGCGCCACCTATCATTTCCTCAGATTTCCCAAAAATGTCCCTGAGACGCACTACCAATCCACTCCAAATGGCCTGAAACGTGCTTAAAACACATTTCTGTAGGTAGGTGAATTTCCCAAACCATAACCCTAAACACTTTGGAAAATTTCACCAAAAACCGCTGGCTGGCTGGCTGGCCCATTCATTTCAATGGGGAAAGTTCAAACCCGTTTAACTCCGGATCTGGACCTCGGAGAGCCTTGCAAACCGCCTCCGTCTGACATAATTCGACCACGGGGAACACGCCTGTCCAATCCCCGACCTTCTACGACCTTCCTAGCCCGAGATATGGCCAAAATAAAGTCCATTTCCGGTCTAGCTCCCAAACCGGAAGTCGGATCCGGACCAAACTTACAGCATCTTCATCCTATCGCCCTACTTACCTGTGTACCAAATTTCAGACCTCTAGCACTTACCCTTCTCCAGAAACCTCGAGTTTGGGGAATTCCCCATCGTGGTAAACTCACTATATACCTAACCTAACCCTAGCCCTAACCCTAGCCCTAACCCTAGCCCTAAGCCTAACCCTAACCATTTTTAAATGGCGCAATTTCGAGACAAAAACAAGCCTAGGATGCTCAGAACAGCCCCTAGAACGCCATCCCAGAGTTTTAGCTCGATAGCGCCACCTATCATTTCCTCAGATTTCCCAAAAATGTCCCTGAGACGCACTACCAATCCACTCCAAATGGCCTGAAACGTGCTTAAAACACATTTCTGTAGGTAGGTGAATTTCCCAAACCATAACCCTAAACACTTTGGAAAATTTCACCAAAACCGCTGGCTGGCTGGCTGGCCCATTCATTTCAATGGGGAAAGTTCAAACCCGTTTAACTCCGGATCTGGACCTCGGAGAGCCTTGCAAACCGCCTCCGTCTGACATAATTCGACCACGGGGAACACGCCTGTCCAATCCCCGACCTTCTACGACCTTCCTGGCCCGAGATATGGCCAAAATAAAGTCCATTTCCGGTCTAGCTCCCAAACCGGAAGTCGGATCCGGACCAAACTTACAGCATCTTCATCCTATCGCCCGACTTACCTGTGTACCAAATTTCAGACCTCTAGCACTTACCCTTCTCCAGAAACCTCGAGTTTGGGGAATTCCCCATCGTGGTAAACTCACTATATACCTAACCCTAACCCTAACCCTAATTCCCCATCGTGGTAAACTCACTATATACCTAACCTAACCCTAGCCCTAACCCTAGCCCTAACCCTAGCCCTAAGCCTAACCCTAACCATTTTTAAATGGCGCAATTTCGAGACAAAAACAAGCCTAGGATGCTCAGAACAGCCCCTAGAACGCCATCCCAGAGTTTTAGCTCGATAGCGCCACCTATCATTTCCTCAGATTTCCCAAAAATGTCCCTGAGACGCACTACCAATCCACTCCAAATGGCCTGAAACGTGCTTAAAACACATTTCTGTAGGTAGGTGAATTTCCCAAACCATAACCCTAAACACTTTGGAAAATTTCACCAAAAACCGCTGGCTGGCTGGCTGGCCCATTCATTTCAATGGGGAAAGTTCAAACCCGTTTAACTCCGGATCTGGACCTCGGAGAGCCTTGCAAACCGCCTCCGTCTGACATAATTCGACCACGGGGAACACGCCTGTCCAATCCCCGACCTTCTACGACCTTCCTAGCCCGAGATATGGCCAAAATAAAGTCCATTTCCGGTCTAGCTCCCAAACCGGAAGTCGGATCCGGACCAAACTTACAGCATCTTCATCCTATCGCCCTACTTACCTGTGTACCAAATTTCAGACCTCTAGCACTTACCCTTCTCCAGAAACCTCGAGTTTGGGGAATTCCCCATCGTGGTAAACTCACTATATACCTAACCTAACCCTAGCCCTAACCCTAGCCCTAACCCTAGCCCTAAGCCTAACCCTAACCATTTTTAAATGGCGCAATTTCGAGACAAAAACAAGCCTAGGATGCTCAGAACAGCCCCTAGAACGCCATCCCAGAGTTTTAGCTCGATAGCGCCACCTATCATTTCCTCAGATTTCCCAAAAATGTCCCTGAGACGCACTACCAATCCACTCCAAATGGCCTGAAACGTGCTTAAAACACATTTCTGTAGGTAGGTGAATTTCCCAAACCATAACCCTAAACACTTTGGAAAATTTCACCAAAAACCGCTGGCTGGCTGGCTGGCCCATTCATTTCAATGGGGAAAGTTCAAACCCGTTTAACTCCGGATCTGGACCTCGGAGAGCCTTGCAAACCGCCTCCGTCTGACATAATTCGACCACGGGGAACACGCCTGTCCAATCCCCGACCTTCTACGACCTTCCTAGCCCGAGATATGGCCAAAATAAAGTCCATTTCCGGTCTAGCTCCCAAACCGGAAGTCGGATCCGGACCAAACTTACAGCATCTTCATCCTATCGCCCGACTTACCTGTGTACCAAATTTCAGACCTCTAGCACTTACCCTTCTCCAGAAACCTCGAGTTTGGGGAATTCCCCATCGTGGTAAACTCACTATATACCTAACCCTAACCCTAACCCTAACCCTACCCTAACCAATCCACTCCAAATGGCCTGAAACGTGCTTAAAACACATTTCTGTAGGTAGGTGAATTTCCCAAACCATAACCCTAAACACTTTGGAAAATTTCACCAAAAACCGCTGGCTGGCTGGCTGGCCCATTCATTTCAATGGGGAAAGTTCAAACCCGTTTAACTCCGGATCTGGACCTCGGAGAGCCTTGCAAACCGCCTCCGTCTGACATAATTCGACCACGGGGAACACGCCTGTCCAATCCCCGACCTTCTACGACCTTCCTGGCCCGAGATATGGCCAAAATAAAGTCCATTTCCGGTCTAGCTCCCAAACCGGAAGTCGGATCCGGACCAAACTTACAGCATCTTCATCCTATCGCCCGACTTACCTGTGTACCAAATTTCAGACCTCTAGCACTTACCCTTCTCCAGAAACCTCGAGTTTGGGGAATTCCCCATCGTGGTAAACTCACTATATACCTAACCTAACCCTAGCCCTAACCCTAGCCCTAACCCTAGCCCTAAGCCTAACCCTAACCATTTTTAAATGGCGCAATTTCGAGACAAAAACAAGCCTAGGATGCTCAGAACAGCCCCTAGAACGCCATCCCAGAGTTTTAGCTCGATAGCGCCACCTATCATTTCCTCAGATTTCCCAAAAATGTCCCTGAGACGCACTACCAATCCACTCCAAATGGCCTGAAACGTGCTTAAAACACATTTCTGTAGGTAGGTGAATTTCCCAAACCATAACCCTAAACACTTTGGAAAATTTCACCAAAAACCGCTGGCTGGCTGGCTGGCCCATTCATTTCAATGGGGAAAGTTCAAACCCGTTTAACTCCGGATCTGGACCTCGGAGAGCCTTGCAAACCGCCTCCGTCTGACATAATTCGACCACGGGGAACACGCCTGTCCAATCCCCGACCTTCTACGACCTTCCTGGCCCGAGATATGGCCAAAATAAAGTCCATTTCCGGTCTAGCTCCCAAACCGGAAGTCGGATCCGGACCAAACTTACAGCATCTTCATCCTATCGCCCGACTTACCTGTGTACCAAATTTCAGACCTCTAGCACTTACCCTTCTCCAGAAACCTCGAGTTTGGGGAATTCCCCATCGTGGTAAACTCACTATATACCTAACCCTAACCCTAACCCTAACCCTAACCCTTACCCGAACCAGGGTTTGTATCCCACTAACCCTAACCCTAACCCGACCTACCCTATCCCTAACCCTAACCCCTACCCTAACCAGGGTCTGTATCCCACCTACCCCATCCCTAACCCTAACCCCAATCCTAACCCTAACCCCTTGACCCCTACTCTTCCCACCAGGAACAGGGATGGAACTCCACCATCCACCACACTTACCTCCATACCGGGACGATGGTCGACCAACACATCAATCTCCCTGACACCCCCAAACCACACATTTTACCACTGGTCTCCACTTTCTCCCACACTACACTGGGTCTCCTATCAACAATCAAAGACCACTTCAACAAGACCCAACCATCGCACCCTACCATCCAGAACCATAAAGTTATTTCAGCATTTAGGAAGAACCCAAACCTACGCAACATGCTGGTCAAAGCAAACTTCACAACACACAGAAAACCACCCCCAACACCAGAGGAGCAACTTTATAGAAACAGGAAATTCATCAGCAACCCACACAGCAAGCTTTCCTCCCCCTCACTAGGCACATATTCCCTAGCACACAGCAACATCATTTATATCATTACATGCACCACCTGCCACAAACACTACATAGGAGAAACCAAACATGCACTACACATAAGGCTCCAACAACACATGCGCAACATCAGGAAGGGGCAACTCACAACACCACTCGTCACCCACTTCCAACACCACTCTCCAGACCACCTCATCATATCAGGCCTCGAGTCCAATGACCACTGGACCACAGGACAGAGAAAGAGAGCAGAGAGGATCTGGATTGCGAGACTAGGGACCATCACACCTAGAGGACTGAACGACGTCCCATAAAAAAACCCCCCATCCATCCATCGGATGACGGCGATAGCCAAGAGACATCCTCGACCCCACAAGCCCAACTACAACAGGGGTCAAGCCCCTGGGAGCACCCCGTACGCCAACTCCTCACAGCATTAAGATACAGCTGGTGCCCCTACCCCAGACAAGTCCATGGGGGCTGTGGCAAGTCCAAGTTATTAGGCCAGTGCACCGTAAGTCCACATGTGACCCCCTGAACCCCAACCCTAACCCAAACCTAACCCTAACCCTAACCCTAACCCTAACCCTAAACTCACTATATACCTAACCTAACCCTAGCCCTAACCCTAGCCCTAACCCTAGCCCTAAGCCTAACCCTAACCATTTTTAAATGGCGCAATTTCGAGACAAAAACAAGCCTAGGATGCTCAGAACAGCCCCTAGAACGCCATCCCAGAGTTTTAGCTCGATAGCGCCACCTATCATTTCCTCAGATTTCCCAAAAATGTCCCTGAGACGCACTACCAATCCACTCCAAATGGCCTGAAACGTGCTTAAAACACATTTCTGTAGGTAGGTGAATTTCCCAAACCATAACCCTAAACACTTTGGAAAATTTCACCAAAAACCGCTGGCTGGCTGGCTGGCCCATTCATTTCAATGGGGAAAGTTCAAACCCGTTTAACTCCGGATCTGGACCTCGGAGAGCCTTGCAAACCGCCTCCGTCTGACATAATTCGACCACGGGGAACACGCCTGTCCAATCCCCGACCTTCTACGACCTTCCTAGCCCGAGATATGGCCAAAATAAAGTCCATTTCCGGTCTAGCTCCCAAACCGGAAGTCGGATCCGGACCAAACTTACAGCATCTTCATCCTATCGCCCTACTTACCTGTGTACCAAATTTCAGACCTCTAGCACTTACCCTTCTCCAGAAACCTCGAGTTTGGGGAATTCCCCATCGTGGTAAACTCACTATATACCTAACCCTAACCCTAACCCTAACCCTAACCCTAACCCTATCCTATCGCCCGACTTACCTGTGTACCAAATTTCAGACCTCTAGCACTTACCCTTCTCCAGAAACCTCGAGTTTGGGGAATTCCCCATCGTGGTAAACTCACTATATACCTAACCCTAACCCTAACCCTAACCCTAACCCTAACCCTAGCCCTAAGCCTAGCCCTAAGCCTAACCCTAACCATTTTTAAATGGCGCAATTTCGAGACAAAAACAAGCCTAGGATGCTCAGAACAGCCCCTAGAACGCCATCCCAGAGTTTTAGCTCGATAGCGCCACCTATCATTTCCTCAGATTTCCCAAAAATGTCCCTGAGACGCACTACCAATCCACTCCAAATGGCCTGAAACGTGCTTAAAACACATTTCTGTAGGTAGGTGAATTTCCCAAACCATAACCCTAAACACTTTGGAAAATTTCACCAAAAACCGCTGGCTGGCTGGCTGGCCCATTCATTTCAATGGGGAAAGTTCAAACCCGTTTAACTCCGGATCTGGACCTCGGAGAGCCTTGCAAACCGCCTCCGTCTGACATAATTCGACCACGGGGAACACGCCTGTCCAATCCCCGACCTTCTACGACCTTCCTAGCCCGAGATATGGCCAAAATAAAGTCCATTTCCGGTCTAGCTCCCAAACCGGAAGTCGGATCCGGACCAAACTTACAGCATCTTCATCCTATCGCCCGACTTACCTGTGTACCAAATTTCAGACCTCTAGCACTTACCCTTCTCCAGAAACCTCGAGTTTGGGGAATTCCCCATCGTGGTAAACTCACTATATACCTAACCCTAACCCTAACCCTAACCCTAACCCTAACCCTTACCCGAACCAGGGTTTGTATCCCACTAACCCTAACCCTAACCCGACCTACCCTATCCCTAACCCTAACCCCTACCCTAACCAGGGTCTGTATCCCACCTACCCCATCCCTAACCCTAACCCCAATCCTAACCCTAACCCCTTGACCCCCTACTCTTCCCACCAGGAACAGGGATGGAACTCCACCATCCACCACACTTACCTCCATACCGGGACGATGGTCGACCAACACATCAATCTCCCTGACACCCCCAAACCACACATTTTACCACTGGTCTCCACTTTCTCCCACACTACACTGGGTCTCCTATCAACAATCAAAGACCACTTCAACAAGACCCAACCATCGCACCCTACCATCCAGAACCATAAAGTTATTTCAGCATTTAGGAAGAACCCAAACCTACGCAACATGCTGGTCAAAGCAAACTTCACAACACACAGAAAACCACCCCCAACACCAGAGGAGCAACTTTATAGAAACAGGAAATTCATCAGCAACCCACACAGCAAGCTTTCCTCCCCCTCACTAGGCACATATTCCCTAGCACACAGCAACATCATTTATATCATTACATGCACCACCTGCCACAAACACTACATAGGAGAAACCAAACATGCACTACACATAAGGCTCCAACAACACATGCGCAACATCAGGAAGGGGCAACTCACAACACCACTCGTCACCCACTTCCAACACCACTCTCCAGACCACCTCATCATATCAGGCCTCGAGTCCAATGACCACTGGACCACAGGACAGAGAAAGAGAGCAGAGAGGATCTGGATTGCGAGACTAGGGACCATCACACCTAGAGGACTGAACGACGTCCCATAAAAAAACCCCCCATCCATCCATCGGATGACGGCGATAGCCAAGAGACATCCTCGACCCCACAAGCCCAACTACAACAGGGGTCAAGCCCCTGGGAGCACCCCGTACGCCAACTCCTCACAGCATTAAGATACAGCTGGTGCCCCTACCCCAGACAAGTCCATGGGGGCTGTGGCAAGTCCAAGTTATTAGGCCAGTGCACCGTAAGTCCACATGTGACCCCCTGAACCCCAACCCTAACCCAAACCTAACCCTAACCCTAACCCTAACCCTAAACTCACTATATACCTAACCTAACCCTAGCCCTAACCCTAGCCCTAACCCTAGCCCTAAGCCTAACCCTAACCATTTTTAAATGGCGCAATTTCGAGACAAAAACAAGCCTAGGATGCTCAGAACAGCCCCTAGAACGCCATCCCAGAGTTTTAGCTCGATAGCGCCACCTATCATTTCCTCAGATTTCCCAAAAATGTCCCTGAGACGCACTACCAATCCACTCCAAATGGCCTGAAACGTGCTTAAAACACATTTCTGTAGGTAGGTGAATTTCCCAAACCATAACCCTAAACACTTTGGAAAATTTCACCAAAAACCGCTGGCTGGCTGGCTGGCCCATTCATTTCAATGGGGAAAGTTCAAACCCGTTTAACTCCGGATCTGGACCTCGGAGAGCCTTGCAAACCGCCTCCGTCTGACATAATTCGACCACGGGGAACACGCCTGTCCAATCCCCGACCTTCTACGACCTTCCTAGCCCGAGATATGGCCAAAATAAAGTCCATTTCCGGTCTAGCTCCCAAACCGGAAGTCGGATCCGGACCAAACTTACAGCATCTTCATCCTATCGCCCTACTTACCTGTGTACCAAATTTCAGACCTCTAGCACTTACCCTTCTCCAGAAACCTCGAGTTTGGGGAATTCCCCATCGTGGTAAACTCACTATATACCTAACCTAACCCTAGCCCTAACCCTAGCCCTAACCCTAGCCCTAAGCCTAACCCTAACCATTTTTAAATGGCGCAATTTCGAGACAAAAACAAGCCTAGGATGCTCAGAACAGCCCCTAGAACGCCATCCCAGAGTTTTAGCTCGATAGCGCCACCTATCATTTCCTCAGATTTCCCAAAAATGTCCCTGAGACGCACTACCAATCCACTCCAAATGGCCTGAAACGTGCTTAAAACACATTTCTGTAGGTAGGTGAATTTCCCAAACCATAACCCTAAACACTTTGGAAAATTTCACCAAAAACCGCTGGCTGGCTGGCTGGCCCATTCATTTCAATGGGGAAAGTTCAAACCCGTTTAACTCCGGATCTGGACCTCGGAGAGCCTTGCAAACCGCCTCCGTCTGACATAATTCGACCACGGGGAACACGCCTGTCCAATCCCCGACCTTCTACGACCTTCCTGGCCCGAGATATGGCCAAAATAAAGTCCATTTCCGGTCTAGCTCCCAAACCGGAAGTCGGATCCGGACCAAACTTACAGCATCTTCATCCTATCGCCCGACTTACCTGTGTACCAAATTTCAGACCTCTAGCACTTACCCTTCTCCAGAAACCTCGAGTTTGGGGAATTCCCCATCGTGGTAAACTCACTATATACCTAACCCTAACCCTAACCCTAATTCCCCATCGTGGTAAACTCACTATATACCTAACCTAACCCTAGCCCTAACCCTAGCCCTAACCCTAGCCCTAAGCCTAACCCTAACCATTTTTAAATGGCGCAATTTCGAGACAAAAACAAGCCTAGGATGCTCAGAACAGCCCCTAGAACGCCATCCCAGAGTTTTAGCTCGATAGCGCCACCTATCATTTCCTCAGATTTCCCAAAAATGTCCCTGAGACGCACTACCAATCCACTCCAAATGGCCTGAAACGTGCTTAAAACACATTTCTGTAGGTAGGTGAATTTCCCAAACCATAACCCTAAACACTTTGGAAAATTTCACCAAAAACCGCTGGCTGGCTGGCTGGCCCATTCATTTCAATGGGGAAAGTTCAAACCCGTTTAACTCCGGATCTGGACCTCGGAGAGCCTTGCAAACCGCCTCCGTCTGACATAATTCGACCACGGGGAACACGCCTGTCCAATCCCCGACCTTCTACGACCTTCCTAGCCCGAGATATGGCCAAAATAAAGTCCATTTCCGGTCTAGCTCCCAAACCGGAAGTCGGATCCGGACCAAACTTACAGCATCTTCATCCTATCGCCCTACTTACCTGTGTACCAAATTTCAGACCTCTAGCACTTACCCTTCTCCAGAAACCTCGAGTTTGGGGAATTCCCCATCGTGGTAAACTCACTATATACCTAACCTAACCCTAGCCCTAACCCTAGCCCTAACCCTAGCCCTAAGCCTAACCCTAACCATTTTTAAATGGCGCAATTTCGAGACAAAAACAAGCCTAGGATGCTCAGAACAGCCCCTAGAACGCCATCCCAGAGTTTTAGCTCGATAGCGCCACCTATCATTTCCTCAGATTTCCCAAAAATGTCCCTGAGACGCACTACCAATCCACTCCAAATGGCCTGAAACGTGCTTAAAACACATTTCTGTAGGTAGGTGAATTTCCCAAACCATAACCCTAAACACTTTGGAAAATTTCACCAAAAACCGCTGGCTGGCTGGCTGGCCCATTCATTTCAATGGGGAAAGTTCAAACCCGTTTAACTCCGGATCTGGACCTCGGAGAGCCTTGCAAACCGCCTCCGTCTGACATAATTCGACCACGGGGAACACGCCTGTCCAATCCCCGACCTTCTACGACCTTCCTAGCCCGAGATATGGCCAAAATAAAGTCCATTTCCGGTCTAGCTCCCAAACCGGAAGTCGGATCCGGACCAAACTTACAGCATCTTCATCCTATCGCCCGACTTACCTGTGTACCAAATTTCAGACCTCTAGCACTTACCCTTCTCCAGAAACCTCGAGTTTGGGGAATTCCCCATCGTGGTAAACTCACTATATACCTAACCCTAACCCTAACCCTAACCCTAACCCTACCCTAACCAATCCACTCCAAATGGCCTGAAACGTGCTTAAAACACATTTCTGTAGGTAGGTGAATTTCCCAAACCATAACCCTAAACACTTTGGAAAATTTCACCAAAAACCGCTGGCTGGCTGGCTGGCCCATTCATTTCAATGGGGAAAGTTCAAACCCGTTTAACTCCGGATCTGGACCTCGGAGAGCCTTGCAAACCGCCTCCGTCTGACATAATTCGACCACGGGGAACACGCCTGTCCAATCCCCGACCTTCTACGACCTTCCTGGCCCGAGATATGGCCAAAATAAAGTCCATTTCCGGTCTAGCTCCCAAACCGGAAGTCGGATCCGGACCAAACTTACAGCATCTTCATCCTATCGCCCGACTTACCTGTGTACCAAATTTCAGACCTCTAGCACTTACCCTTCTCCAGAAACCTCGAGTTTGGGGAATTCCCCATCGTGGTAAACTCACTATATACCTAACCTAACCCTAGCCCTAACCCTAGCCCTAACCCTAGCCCTAAGCCTAACCCTAACCATTTTTAAATGGCGCAATTTCGAGACAAAAACAAGCCTAGGATGCTCAGAACAGCCCCTAGAACGCCATCCCAGAGTTTTAGCTCGATAGCGCCACCTATCATTTCCTCAGATTTCCCAAAAATGTCCCTGAGACGCACTACCAATCCACTCCAAATGGCCTGAAACGTGCTTAAAACACATTTCTGTAGGTAGGTGAATTTCCCAAACCATAACCCTAAACACTTTGGAAAATTTCACCAAAAACCGCTGGCTGGCTGGCTGGCCCATTCATTTCAATGGGGAAAGTTCAAACCCGTTTAACTCCGGATCTGGACCTCGGAGAGCCTTGCAAACCGCCTCCGTCTGACATAATTCGACCACGGGGAACACGCCTGTCCAATCCCCGACCTTCTACGACCTTCCTGGCCCGAGATATGGCCAAAATAAAGTCCATTTCCGGTCTAGCTCCCAAACCGGAAGTCGGATCCGGACCAAACTTACAGCATCTTCATCCTATCGCCCGACTTACCTGTGTACCAAATTTCAGACCTCTAGCACTTACCCTTCTCCAGAAACCTCGAGTTTGGGGAATTCCCCATCGTGGTAAACTCACTATATACCTAACCCTAACCCTAACCCTAACCCTTACCCGAACCAGGGTTTGTATCCCACTAACCCTAACCCTAACCCGACCTACCCTATCCCTAACCCTAACCCCTACCCTAACCAGGGTCTGTATCCCACCTACCCCATCCCTAACCCTAACCCCAATCCTAACCCTAACCCCTTGACCCCCTACTCTTCCCACCAGGAACAGGGATGGAACTCCACCATCCACCACACTTACCTCCATACCGGGACGATGGTCGACCAACACATCAATCTCCCTGACACCCCCAAACCACACATTTTACCACTGGTCTCCACTTTCTCCCACACTACACTGGGTCTCCTATCAACAATCAAAGACCACTTCAACAAGACCCAACCATCGCACCCTACCATCCAGAACCATAAAGTTATTTCAGCATTTAGGAAGAACCCAAACCTACGCAACATGCTGGTCAAAGCAAACTTCACAACACACAGAAAACCACCCCCAACACCAGAGGAGCAACTTTATAGAAACAGGAAATTCATCAGCAACCCACACAGCAAGCTTTCCTCCCCCTCACTAGGCACATATTCCCTAGCACACAGCAACATCATTTATATCATTACATGCACCACCTGCCACAAACACTACATAGGAGAAACCAAACATGCACTACACATAAGGCTCCAACAACACATGCGCAACATCAGGAAGGGGCAACTCACAACACCACTCGTCACCCACTTCCAACACCACTCTCCAGACCACCTCATCATATCAGGCCTCGAGTCCAATGACCACTGGACCACAGGACAGAGAAAGAGAGCAGAGAGGATCTGGATTGCGAGACTAGGGACCATCACACCTAGAGGACTGAACGACGTCCCATAAAAAAACCCCCCATCCATCCATCGGATGACGGCGATAGCCAAGAGACATCCTCGACCCCACAAGCCCAACTACAACAGGGGTCAAGCCCCTGGGAGCACCCCGTACGCCAACTCCTCACAGCATTAAGATACAGCTGGTGCCCCTACCCCAGACAAGTCCATGGGGGCTGTGGCAAGTCCAAGTTATTAGGCCAGTGCACCGTAAGTCCACATGTGACCCCCTGAACCCCAACCCTAACCCAAACCTAACCCTAACCCTAACCCTAACCCTAAACTCACTATATACCTAACCTAACCCTAGCCCTAACCCTAGCCCTAACCCTAGCCCTAAGCCTAACCCTAACCATTTTTAAATGGCGCAATTTCGAGACAAAAACAAGCCTAGGATGCTCAGAACAGCCCCTAGAACGCCATCCCAGAGTTTTAGCTCGATAGCGCCACCTATCATTTCCTCAGATTTCCCAAAAATGTCCCTGAGACGCACTACCAATCCACTCCAAATGGCCTGAAACGTGCTTAAAACACATTTCTGTAGGTAGGTGAATTTCCCAAACCATAACCCTAAACACTTTGGAAAATTTCACCAAAAACCGCTGGCTGGCTGGCTGGCCCATTCATTTCAATGGGGAAAGTTCAAACCCGTTTAACTCCGGATCTGGACCTCGGAGAGCCTTGCAAACCGCCTCCGTCTGACATAATTCGACCACGGGGAACACGCCTGTCCAATCCCCGACCTTCTACGACCTTCCTAGCCCGAGATATGGCCAAAATAAAGTCCATTTCCGGTCTAGCTCCCAAACCGGAAGTCGGATCCAGACCAAACTTACAGCATCTTCATCCTATCGCCCGACTTACCTGTGTACCAAATTTCAGACCTCTAGCACTTACCCTTCTCCAGAAACCTCGAGTTTGGGGAATTCCCCATCGTGGTAAACTCACTATATACCTAACCTAACCCTAGCCCTAACCCTAGCCCTAACCCTAGCCCTAAGCCTAACCCTAACCATTTTTAAATGGCGCAATTTCGAGACAAAAACAAGCCTAGGATGCTCAGAACAGCCCCTAGAACGCCATCCCAGAGTTTTAGCTCGATAGCGCCACCTATCATTTCCTCAGATTTCCCAAAAATGTCCCTGAGACGCACTACCAATCCACTCCAAATGGCCTGAAACGTGCTTAAAACACATTTCTGTAGGTAGGTGAATTTCCCAAACCATAACCCTAAACACTTTGGAAAATTTCACCAAAAACCGCTGGCTGGCTGGCTGGCCCATTCATTTCAATGGGGAAAGTTCAAACCCGTTTAACTCCGGATCTGGACCTCGGAGAGCCTTGCAAACCGCCTCCGTCTGACATAATTCGACCACGGGGAACACGCCTGTCCAATCCCCGACCTTCTACGACCTTCCTAGCCCGAGATATGGCCAAAATAAAGTCCATTTCCGGTCTAGCTCCCAAACCGGAAGTCGGATCCAGACCAAACTTACAGCATCTTCATCCTATCGCCCGACTTACCTGTGTACCAAATTTCAGACCTCTAGCACTTACCCTTCTCCAGAAACCTCGAGTTTGGGGAATTCCCCATCGTGGTAAACTCACTATATACCTAACCTAACCCTAGCCCTAACCCTAGCCCTAACCCTAGCCCTAAGCCTAACCCTAACCATTTTTAAATGGCGCAATTTCGAGACAAAAACAAGCCTAGGATGCTCAGAACAGCCCCTAGAACGCCATCCCAGAGTTTTAGCTCGATAGCGCCACCTATCATTTCCTCAGATTTCCCAAAAATGTCCCTGAGACGCACTACCAATCCACTCCAAATGGCCTGAAACGTGCTTAAAACACATTTCTGTAGGTAGGTGAATTTCCCAAACCATAACCCTAAACACTTTGGAAAATTTCACCAAAAACCGCTGGCTGGCTGGCTGGCCCATTCATTTCAATGGGGAAAGTTCAAACCCGTTTAACTCCGGATCTGGACCTCGGAGAGCCTTGCAAACCGCCTCCGTCTGACATAATTCGACCACGGGGAACACGCCTGTCCAATCCCCGACCTTCTACGACCTTCCTAGCCCGAGATATGGCCAAAATAAAGTCCATTTCCGGTCTAGCTCCCAAACCGGAAGTCGGATCCAGACCAAACTTACAGCATCTTCATCCTATCGCCCGACTTACCTGTGTACCAAATTTCAGACCTCTAGCACTTACCCTTCTCCAGAAACCTCGAGTTTGGGGAATTCCCCATCGTGGTAAACTCACTATATACCTAACCTAACCCTAGCCCTAACCCTAGCCCTAACCCTAGCCCTAAGCCTAACCCTAACCATTTTTAAATGGCGCAATTTCGAGACAAAAACAAGCCTAGGATGCTCAGAACAGCCCCTAGAACGCCATCCCAGAGTTTTAGCTCGATAGCGCCACCTATCATTTCCTCAGATTTCCCAAAAATGTCCCTGAGACGCACTACCAATCCACTCCAAATGGCCTGAAACGTGCTTAAAACACATTTCTGTAGGTAGGTGAATTTCCCAAACCATAACCCTAAACACTTTGGAAAATTTCACCAAAAACCGCTGGCTGGCTGGCTGGCCCATTCATTTCAATGGGGAAAGTTCAAACCCGTTTAACTCCGGATCTGGACCTCGGAGAGCCTTGCAAACCGCCTCCGTCTGACATAATTCGACCACGGGGAACACGCCTGTCCAATCCCCGACCTTCTACGACCTTCCTAGCCCGAGATATGGCCAAAATAAAGTCCATTTCCGGTCTAGCTCCCAAACCGGAAGTCGGATCCAGACCAAACTTACAGCATCTTCATCCTATCGCCCGACTTACCTGTGTACCAAATTTCAGACCTCTAGCACTTACCCTTCTCCAGAAACCTCGAGTTTGGGGAATTCCCCATCGTGGTAAACTCACTATATACCTAACCTAACCCTAGCCCTAACCCTAGCCCTAACCCTAGCCCTAAGCCTAACCCTAACCATTTTTAAATGGCGCAATTTCGAGACAAAAACAAGCCTAGGATGCTCAGAACAGCCCCTAGAACGCCATCCCAGAGTTTTAGCTCGATAGCGCCACCTATCATTTCCTCAGATTTCCCAAAAATGTCCCTGAGACGCACTACCAATCCACTCCAAATGGCCTGAAACGTGCTTAAAACACATTTCTGTAGGTAGGTGAATTTCCCAAACCATAACCCTAAACACTTTGGAAAATTTCACCAAAAACCGCTGGCTGGCTGGCTGGCCCATTCATTTCAATGGGGAAAGTTCAAACCCGTTTAACTCCGGATCTGGACCTCGGAGAGCCTTGCAAACCGCCTCCGTCTGACATAATTCGACCACGGGGAACACGCCTGTCCAATCCCCGACCTTCTACGACCTTCCTAGCCCGAGATATGGCCAAAATAAAGTCCATTTCCGGTCTAGCTCCCAAACCGGAAGTCGGATCCAGACCAAACTTACAGCATCTTCATCCTATCGCCCGACTTACCTGTGTACCAAATTTCAGACCTCTAGCACTTACCCTTCTCCAGAAACCTCGAGTTTGGGGAATTCCCCATCGTGGTAAACTCACTATATACCTAACCTAACCCTAGCCCTAACCCTAGCCCTAACCCTAGCCCTAAGCCTAACCCTAACCATTTTTAAATGGCGCAATTTCGAGACAAAAACAAGCCTAGGATGCTCAGAACAGCCCCTAGAACGCCATCCCAGAGTTTTAGCTCGATAGCGCCACCTATCATTTCCTCAGATTTCCCAAAAATGTCCCTGAGACGCACTACCAATCCACTCCAAATGGCCTGAAACGTGCTTAAAACACATTTCTGTAGGTAGGTGAATTTCCCAAACCATAACCCTAAACACTTTGGAAAATTTCACCAAAAACCGCTGGCTGGCTGGCTGGCCCATTCATTTCAATGGGGAAAGTTCAAACCCGTTTAACTCCGGATCTGGACCTCGGAGAGCCTTGCAAACCGCCTCCGTCTGACATAATTCGACCACGGGGAACACGCCTGTCCAATCCCCGACCTTCTACGACCTTCCTAGCCCGAGATATGGCCAAAATAAAGTCCATTTCCGGTCTAGCTCCCAAACCGGAAGTCGGATCCAGACCAAACTTACAGCATCTTCATCCTATCGCCCGACTTACCTGTGTACCAAATTTCAGACCTCTAGCACTTACCCTTCTCCAGAAACCTCGAGTTTGGGGAATTCCCCATCGTGGTAAACTCACTATATACCTAACCCTAACCCTAACCCTAACCCTTACCCTAACCCTAACCCTTACCCTTACCCTAACCCTAACCCTAACCCTAACCCAACCCTAACCCTAACCCTAACCCTAACCCTAACCCTAACTCCGGATCTGGACCTCGGAGAGCCTTGCAAACCGCCTCCGTCTGACATAATTCGACCACGGGGAACACGCCTGTCCAATCCCCGACCTTCTACGACCTTCCTAGCCCGAGATATGGCCAAAATAA